>JAGPOW010003642.1:87093745-87105827 GCA_030014935.1 Caiman crocodilus | reverse complement strand
CCGGTGCTCTTTCCTGCCAAGGCAGGGGGTCGGACTAGATGATCTGCCCAGGTCCCTTCCGACTCTAGACACTATGATACTATGATACTATGAAGTTGTCTATAGAAAATCTTGCTAATTCCTGCTTTCTTCCCACCTCTCCCCCAACTCCCTCTGCATCTCATGGTTAGGAATGACTGTAAATCAATGTGCAGGCAGCTGTGTGAAAGGTGCACATTCACAGTCAGGGAAATCAGCGCCAGAAATTAGTGCAGTATTAAACCATCTTTCTATGCCTGTTTCAGTGTCTAACCACTTTCTTTGCTACTGTATATTTTAAAATATGTCATCTATTTAAAATTTGAATTGCTCTGACAGGAATATCATCTTATCCCCCAGACGATGATTCCATAAGCCTCACCATTATAAAAATATCCTGATACTCATCTTAAATATTCTTTCAGTTGATTTTTCTTCAGTACTTCTATTCAGAGATGAATGGAAAGTATGGCATGAATATATGATTTTGGCAAATTTCACTGTGCTCATCTAATACCTTTTTCCTCTCTATGTGCTTTTCAAGTAAATATAGATATCATAAGCAATTTTTTTATATACCTTCACCAGCTATCAATAGACATGTCTTCCAGGTGTATAGTGTTTAACAGAGGTGAAGCTGTGTAGTCCTTCCCAAATCTTTCCTTCAAACTACTTATTTTGGCTTCTGCTTTCCGAATTCTACCCATTTAGCTCCACGGATCAACAATATATGGACTGCAGGCTAGATCTGGCCCACAAAAACACTAGGGGTCCATCCCACGGAGCAATAGGGCTTTGACAAGGGGGGAAGGGGGTGGGGATACTTCAGTGATACCTTAGGGGCAGGATCTGTACCCATGTCTGCCTGTACCCATGTCAGAGTCAGTCACCAAGGACCTGTATCAACACAAGGTGGCTGAGAGCTGTACCTTCCCAGTAGTCTACAGTATTACTGAGTCAAAATACTGGCTCACAGTAGATCAGACCTGGGTTGTTCAGGTCCACAGGTCTGAAAAGTTACCAACCACTGTTCTACACTATTCCAGTTTTGGAGTAAGTAGTATTGTACGGTAGAATGCTACTGAAGGAATCCTCCAAAAGCTGTACTTATTAAGAAATGCATAAAACATCTCATGCAATTAATTTAGTTACTTATTTCCTGTATTATATACTCTCTATTCCATGTCATTGAAGAAGATTTTAAAATCTGTTGTAGACGCACATATCTTAGCTATGCATGGATTGAACAATGAATGGGGTCATTTTTATTATCAAAATGGTTTCTCCATCAGAAAAATTCAGGTTTTTCCAATGGAAAATGTGAATGTTTTCTATTTTTAAAAACCTTTTGACAAAAAAAATTCTAAATGAAAAAAATGGTCAGCCTTTAGAAACAAAATGAATATGACATTTTATGTTTGGCCAAAAATATAATTATATATCACATTTTTTAGTTTTGGATCTTCTAATAGCTTTTCTCCTGTTATTATATCTCCTTTTCTCTCCTTCCTCCCCCTCCATGCATACCTTTCTCTGCCTGAAAAAGGATAGAAGTTAAATAAACAGAATGGGGAAGTTGGGGGTGTGTATGGGGAAGTGGGGAGTCAGGAACATGCTCATACATTTCTTGTTTTCTAACAGAAAAGAAGTTACACACAAGTCGGCAAGTGTTTGAAAATGAGGAGACTCCTACTATCACAAATGAACCAACCATTTTCAAGTTTGGGTTTTTCAGCCAGTCATAACTTTGGGGCAAAAAATCATTAGCAAAACTCAGTTCTGTTGGCATTTGTGTTCTATCGGGGACTGACAATATTCCTGAGCTGTTACTGCTGACAGTAATAGGCAAATATCTAGAAACTGGTCTTCTCTGACTTTGTCTCCTATCATCACTGTCGTTTTCATCCTGCCTACAGATTTTCAGCTTTCTGCAGTACACTTCTGCTCTGACACCTTACAGGTACCAATAAAAGATAGCTGTGGGATTTGGAATTCACTAAAGATTGAGTGAATTCTAACCCATATTTATATCTTTAGAATTCTCCATGGTATTCCTGGGGCCCTTTGGAGGGCTCTCCAAGGGGACTGTACAAGGTAGGGATAGGTAATAAGTATGTTCATAGATTCATTGATTCATAGATGCAGGGTCAGAAGGGACCTTGCCGATCTAGTCTGACCCCTTGCCCTGGGCAGGAGAGAAAACTGGGCTTTAATGAACCTACTGGGTTTTAATGAGTCCTACTGACTGTGTCCTGACATTGGCGGTCCATGTTCATCTTGGAATCAATAATGACTCCAACATTTCTTTCTGCCGCTGTGCTTTTGAGAAGAGAGTTCCCCAACCTATAGGTATGCTGCTGGTTCTTACTGCCCAAGTGTAGCATCCTGTACTTGTCAATATTGAATCCCATTCTATTCTCATTTGCCCATCCCTGTAACCTGTCGAGGTCCAGCTGTATCTTGTCCCTCCCTTCTAGCATGCTCACCTCACCCTAAATCTTGGTGTCGCCTGCAAATTTAAACAGGCTGCTTTTCAACCCCTCATCCAAGTTGCTGATAAAGAAATTGAACAGGGCAGGCCCAAGGACCGAGCCCTGGGGGACTCCACTGCTCATATCCCGCCAGGTCGACTATGACCTGTCTGCCACTACTCTGAGTGCAGCCCCTCAGTTAATTTGCAATCCAAATGACTGTGTAGGCATCAATGCCACAGTCACCTAGGTTTTTAATGAGAATGGGTGGGTGACAGTGTCAAGAGCTTTCCTGAAGTCCAGAAAGACTACATCTACAACGACATCTGTGTCCAGTGATTTTGTAACCTGATCATAGAAGGCAATCAGGTTGGTCTGACAGGACCTGCCCCTAATGAAACCATGCTTGTAGCCCCTGAGCATCATCCCTGCTGCTGGCCCTTCACAGATGTGCTCCTTGAAATCTTCTCAAGGAGCTTCCCTGGGATTGAAGTAAGTCTAACTGGCCTATAGTTGCCAGGGTCCTCCTTCCTGCCTTTTTTGAAAATGGGGACCACATTGGCCCTCTTCCAGTCATCTGGCATCTGGCAAGAGCACCATGAGTGCTCAAAAACCTGTGCCAGGGGCCCCACAATAACCCCTGCCATTTCCCTCAGCACCCTGGAGTGGAGAGCATCTGGACCTGCTGATTTGAACATGTCCAGCCCCTCCAGAAGTTCTCTAACTCGCTCTTCCCTGACCCTAGGCCTGGCAGAATCTCTCCTGAGTCTGTCCCAAATCTCAGTGGGGAAGTCCCAGTCCCTGCACAAAAAAATGGAGGCAAAGAAATTGTTAAAAAGGTCTTTTTCCTGTGGTGCAACCACCAGATTGCCTAGCATATCCTTCAGGGGCCCCACATTAGCTGGTGCCTTCTTCATACTCCCTACGTATTTAAAAAAGGACTTTTTGTTGTCCTAGTTTTGTATCTGCCTTAGCTTTCCTAACAGCCCTCCTACAGACCTGAGCAATGGGGGTATACGCCTCATTTGTGACAGCCCCTCCCTTTCACTGGGTGTACACCTCCTTGGTGAGCCAGGAGGGCTTTTGAGTTCTTTTGCTCTCTTTGATTCTTGTTGGAATTGTCCCCCCTTGGGCTCTGAGTATCGTCTCCTTAAGGAACGATCACTCATCTTGGGCACCCAGTTACCCTACTATCCAGGATCCCAGTTACTCTCCTACCAATCTCCTCAACTCATTGAAGTTGGCCCTCTTGAAGTCAAGGGCTATTGCCTTGCTGCAGGTGCTTGACCCTGCCCTGGATGGTGAATTCCAGCAGGTGATGATCACTGTCACCCAGGTGGTCAAGAACTTGGAGTCTTCTCACCAGGTCATTGCCTGTAGCCAGGACCAGATCCAGCAGGGCATTTCCCCTGGTGGGACTGTGCACCTCCTGGGTTAGGTGGAAGCCCTGTATCTTGGCAAGGAACCTTTGTGAGCATTCTGACCTGGCTGACTGCTCCTCCCAGCAAGTGTCTGGGTAATTTACATCACCCATGACAACTACATCCCTTGCCTTGAGTCGCCACAAACTGACCCAAGAATTCATGGTCCAGCTCTTCCCCTTGGTTGGGAGGTCTGTAGTAGACCCCACCGTTAAGTCTCTTTCCCCATGACCCCCCTGTATTCTGACCCAGAGCACTTCAGCCTGCCCCTTCTCTGACCCCATCCTGCTAGTTGAGGATGTGTGTTGCTCTTTGACAGAGCACCACACCCGAACCTTTTCTTCCCACTCTATCCTGCCTGTATACTCTATAGCCCCTAATGTTAACTGTCCAGTCATGGGATGAATTCCACCAGGTTTCTGTGAGCCCTACTATGTCCAAGTTTGGACTAGCTATCTGGAGGGTGAGTTCTGCCTGCTTATTCCCCAAACTATGAGCATTGGTGTAGAGGCATTTAAGGCTTTGAATTGGTGCGTGCACCAGTCCCTGATTCCCAGGACTTACCTGGATATTCCTTGCGCACATCACCTGTCTTGGTTGGGAGGTATCCCCAAGTCCTCCTGTGGCTCCATGTTTGGTAGGGCTAAGGAAGATGAGAGGAATCCCTACAGCATCCCAGAAAATAATTGGAAAAATGTACTATCCATAAGACTTTTCCCTCTGTAGATGAAGCATTCTGAAAAATCAGCATCAACCAGGACAGTTTTTGATGTTACAGCAGTGTAGAGACACAATGCTCTGCATAGATGGCATTGTTGCTCATTTGATAAATGCCAGGGAGGAAACGCTATGGAGGAATGCTGTAGAAGTTCCCTGATGGCATTTCCCATCTTTGACCAAAGCAGAGGCAAACTGGTTATGAATAATAATCTCCTAATTTGGTCCATTGACTTTTGCATATAAAGTCAGGATTTAGTCAGAATTTATATGACCAATTTAAAGTGGCTTATGTCAGTTTTAAAGTTGACTCAGTCTAAGAGACATCAACAGTATATACAGAGAGCCAGTACTTCTCTGAGATAATTATTGCATAATTCTTTCAGCAATACTAAACATCTTGTTTTGTTCAGATGATTTTAAGTGACTGTCAGCCATTTCAACATTGTAAAGTTTTCTGTTTAAGAGGGTAACAGTCACTGAATGGTAAACTCCAGAAAGGTAACAATATCCTAAAAAAGGTTCTACTTTGACAGCATGACTGTTTTCCTTCATATTCAAAGACACTTGGAGTTATTCTCTTATCTGTCAATTTAAGAGAAAGAACATTTACTCCATGATTCAAATACATTAAGAACGCATCTACACATCAGCATACAGCACACTACAGTGATGTAGTGATCGCACGTGTCTACATGTGATAGCTACATCATTGTAGCAGCACGCTTCCCCAGTATAGTGTACCGCTACAGCAATGTAACAGCAAAATCTACCCATGTACCATATGTACAGTGCAGTAACTGTCCATACTGTGCCATGCTTCAGCACCCATACTGCACCCATACAAAGTAGAGATGGTATTTTACAAAAGTGCTCTGCTACAATGACCTAACAGGAATAATCCTGTTCCAAATACTTTACAAATAATATCTAATTAGCCTTCACAACAATTCTGTGACAGCATACACATGGTAATCATACATCTTATTCTTCACTGGGGCAGAAATTTTCCAATTTTGAAAAATTAAGGAAAAATATTTTCACTCAAGGCTAGGCACTGGGTCCACAAATCTGCCTAATTCCAAAATTGCATTAAGCACCTAAGTTCAAAATTGAGATCCTCAAAAAACCTGCTCATTTGGTTGGGTCTTGAATCCCTCTCTGCCCAACAGTCCACAAACTAATTTCTCTAAGCACCTAAAGAAGTCCACACACCATAGTAACAATGTATCCTATGTAGCCCAAAGACTACAGATCAGACAATTCTGCCTTCAATAGTAAACAATAAGATTTACAGAAACATAGTTTCAAGTTGTTTTTGCACAGCTAAAAGACATCCCGTAATGTCAGCCTATAAAACCCTGCCTATAAATTGCCTGTGTGTCTACAACACCGGGGAGAAAAATCCAAGCTACAAATAACCTAGCAACAAAACAACCTTAAGAATGTCAGTGAGAGCAAAGAAAATATGCCCACTTAACCTAGTGTTGGGTGATTGAAAAGCGAAGCAGACAATATTATGAAGAAAAAATTTCAATCCATGAGATTCAAAGGTATGCTGAGCAGGAAACCTATACACTTGAAATTGCTCTTGAAACCTGGTAATCACACTTCCCAAAGACCATTTCTGTACTAGAAACAAGAATCTGGAACAAATTCTCAGCTATCTCTTTGCTGTACTTGATGCACTGAAGACACATATGACCACCATCTTTGTAGCCCTCTATCTTACCATTTTGAAGCTATCCAGATTTCCTCCAACCATTCTTGGACACATTCACAAGACAGCTCTCAGCCCTTTAGCAGGGAACTAAATAAAGTAAGTGCTCTGTCCACTTCATGCATTGGAGAAGTATTTGCATCCCCTACAATTATGTTCAGGAGCTCTAAAATTCTGCACTATTCCCTCTCCCACTTCCATGGACCACTTGAAGTGTATAAAATGGCTTTTAAATCACAAACAAAGGCTAAGTACAGATGTTCAAAAAGCCTGAGGTAGAATCAATCTAAGTAATGTGTTTATGTAATGGCCTAGGTGTGATCAGTAGTGAACAGTACGCACGTTTGCCTTTTGGTATGGTGTGCAAGTAGGCTCTCTGCACTGGCCAAGGTTTATAAGTGGCAGAAGGTCAGGGCTAACAGGGCTCAGCCCCCACAAACATGGGACAGCTGGTAGGGCCACAAGGCAGCCCAGTCACAGGCTCTGGGCGGCTGCAGCAGGCAGGGAGAGGCACACACAGAGCCAGGATCACAGCTGGGTCACTGGCTGCACAGCACAGCAGGCAAAACTAGTCAAGTCTGTGAAGGGGAAGGGGCTGGGAGGATAGGGGGAGAGTAGATCAAGGCCCCTGAAGTAAGGGTTGTTACCTATCGTCTCTGTGTTTTGGGGGAACCCTGGCACAGTACCCAGCCTGTCTGACTCATGAAGGACTCCCCCACTCCCTCTCACACCTCTGCCTGAACTGGAACTGTTCAGAGGAAGGACTTACAAAAGGCAATGAAGGTGCAGTGGGAGACACTCCTAAACCCCTCTGGACAAGAGCAATGGGAGTATGGCAACTCACCTAGTCTCATTTACATCAAAGATAGGACAAGGAGGCACCTCCATTAGCATTCAGAGTGAAGAACAGAGATTCCAAGGCAAGGACCACACTGAACTCTGGGACCAGAGAAACAGGGGAGCACTGCATGATGGGGGAAATCTCTGCTCCAAATGCTAATCAAGCCCATCTGCATACACCCAGCTCAGCATTTATCAGACCATTTCTAGTGATTACTCCTTTATTGGTACCCAAAACACTCAATCTGCCTGTTTGCATTGTGAGCTCCCTCGGAGTAACAGCAGCCCAGCCAGGAGTATCGATCACTAGGGCTGTGCAAAGTTTTGGGTGGTGATTCAATTAGGAGGAGATTTAGCCTGATTTGGTGGCTGAATCTCTGAATCCAAATCAAATCAGGGGACCAACTAAAAGGTACAAATCAATTCAAAGCTCTCTGAGTCTCTGGAAAAGATTTGAAGAGGTTTGATGGTTTAGACAGTCCCCCGAGGTTACAGCAGGGAGCTGAAGCCAGATTCTGAGCTGATAAGTACCAGGGGCAGGGGAGAGAACCATGGGGGGGCTCTTGCCAGCTCCCCCAACTCCCTTGCTCCTTCAGCACCCCCATGGTTGCCTTGCCTGCCCCAGCTACCAGCCCTTAAAAAAAAGCCCTAGTACTCACCAGGTGCTGCCAGGCAGGGGGGTGATCCCTCCCTCCCCCTCTATGCCAGAGCTGGCCTGGGTGGAGCACCTGTGGGGGGGCTGGGGGAATGAGAGGAGGTCAGAGGAATTGTGCAGAGCTCCCATACAGTAGTGGGGGTAGTAGGGATCCACCCCCTGCCCAGCAGCACCTTGTGACCCGGGGCTTTTTTTTTTCCAAAGAGCTGGGACCTGGGGCATGCAGACATTGCCAGGCTGGGTAGGTTGAAGGGCAGGGGGGGGGGGCTGACTAATTGGGAGATTCAGCTGAATCAGTTTGGGGCAGTGATTTGAATCACCAAATTGAATCACTGTCCCCTGAATTGGCTGAATCTGAATCCAAAGTGAATATTAGCTGCTTTGCACAGGCCTAATGATCAGCTCCTATTGTCCAGCATAACAAAATAGCTCTGATATACTCTCTTGAGCCATCATTTACCCATAAACAAATCTAGTGTTCTCCCTCAAAACATTGTTGTTTCCTTACAAAAAACCCTATCCAAACTCAGGTTGGTGTTCTGGTGCTTGAATCCACCAGGACTTCAGCTCCTCCATTTATGCCTGGAATACCTACACTGAGTGTGCTGGGGAATGTGCCTGTCTCAAGCACTCTCGACCTAAAACTGAGAAGCTTGTCTGCAAGCTCCAACAAACACCTGCAATCTCGACCGGTTCAAGCTTCCTAGAGTGGTGAGACCCCAAATCTCTCCCTCTCCCTCCCTCCCTCTCTCTGTTTAAGCCCGCTTTCTAAACCTCAGACCTGATTTAATCTGTCTCTCTCTCCTTCTCTTTTACTCTAGGCATTACTTTATAAACTTGACTTGTTGATCAGACTTGAGCTAGATTTCCCAAAATATCCAATAGAAGTTACGTAATACTGTTATTGTTTTGTTTGTTTTTCCTTGTATGTCTGCTACTATGAGTATTATCATAAGTTTCATAGACCTAGAAATATAATAACCTTTACGGTCAAGCTGGTTGCCATACTCTCTCTCTCCAAATGTCATTTATTTTCTCTTCTCAACACCCCCTACCCCCCACATTTACTCTGTAGCAACTTTTACGTAAACCAAAAATCCCTGTTAAGCCCAAAAATCCTGCTCATCAAGGCAGTTACTATCAGGACAACTGGGACAAGAGATTGGGAAGTGCTGAGCCATGACATATGAAGGTGTCAGCCTGTAAATGCTGAGTAACTCTGCCTGCTCAGATGTGTTCTGTTAACCTGTGTTCATGTGTCTGACTGCATTTTATAGTTACCCTTCTGAACTAAGTTCTGTGCTATGTTTGTGGCATATGAGGGTGTCAGCTTGTAAATGCTGATTGACCCAGCTGTCTCAGACATGCTCTATTCCTGTGCTGAGTGTGGAGCACACAAGGGTATCACCCTGGAAATACTGAGTAATGAGTAACCCTGCCTGCTCAGACATGCTCTGTTAATCTGTGTGTGTATATGTGTTCGACTACTTTGGTAGCTGGAGGAACCCAGCCACATTGAAACTAAGCCCTGCAAGATAGCTCCATTAGCAGTGAGGACTTGCAGAAGGGAGAGAGAGAGCTCCGTATAGAAACATAAGTGACACAAGCAGTAATTAACAGAATTGTAGAAATTTGATAGAATTGTAGAGAAACGTAACTCTAATAATCGAGCACACCCCAAAGGGATGGGCAAATCTGGTAACAGAGAGGGAGTGGGGCACAAGCAGGGGCAGGGACCAGGGTGAGGCCAAATCTCAGGATCTCAATATTGTGCTGTTAGACAGGAGGGTGTGACACAATCGCACATATACAAACACATAAATCAGTTAGGTGCATACACATGCACACTACCAGCTCAGGCATGCACACATTCAAACCAGCCTAGGCACATGCATACCTATCACCAATTCAAGCACATACACCATATGCCCCAAAAGTTAGACACAGATCATTAATTTGTATATCATGCACACAATGCCATACACACACACTCACACTAGCAACTCAGACTCACACATGTTCAAAATAACTAGTTTAGGTTCATGTACACCCATCACCAGTTTAAGCCCATACACACTACACACACCAAATGTAGATGGAACCAGTTACCTATACCTTCACATCCAATACACAAACATGGATTACTAATTCATATAACATGATATAACATGACATCTATATATATCATGTATATCATGTATATCATGTGTGTGTGTGTGTGTGTGTGTGTGTATTCACTAATTCACACACATACACACAGGTGAGTTCCTAACTCGGATGGTACAGTATGAATGTGTGTGCTTGGGGTACCTAGGATACTTGGGGGAAGGTTCAGGTGAGAGAAAGAAAGTTAAAGTGTAGGGAGTGAAAGTTGCCAGAACTGGGATTAGAACTGGTAGACTAGAGAGACCTGGGCTGAAGAACTGAGGCTTAAAGGTAACTTTAAGTTAATTGATCTTAACTGATTAAAAGACAAGCCCAAAGCCTACAGAACAGGGGACTGATGCTGGCACAGAGGCTAGGTCTTGAGCCAGAGGTATGGGGGAGCTGAAAAGGTAGGTGGGGAGAGGTAAAATTGGACTAAGGGAAAGTGTGGGTGTTAAAGAGGGGCTCTGGGTGTGGGGAGCCAGAGGATGGCTCCGGGGCAGCTAAAGAAGTTGTAGGGAGTGGCAGTAGGTGCTGGGAGCTGGAGAAAGGCTCCAGCTGCAGGATAAAATTCAGGACAGCCACGAGGAGCTGGGAAGCTGGCGGGAGGGAGGGGGGTTGATTACAGAAGGTGTGGTGGAAGCCTGAAAACAAGAGACAGACAGTAAAAAAATCACAGGAAAAGCAGCAGGAGAGACTGAACGGCAGCAGAAAAGTAGAGAAAGACAGCAGAAAGTCACAGTGAAAGGCAATAGGAATTGAGAGGATATCGGGAAACTAGTGGAGAGGGGTGGGTGTTGGAGCTGAGAGAGAGACAGAGAGAATGAGGCTGGGATTAAGATAAGGAAGGGACTGGGATTCAGTAAAACCCAATTCAGGGTTGCAAATGATAGTGATTTTATTGAAAAGGAGAGATGATGACACAATGTCTTATTGGTTCCCTTGCACCCAGACAAACAGACCCCACCCCCCCACACACACACAAGATGGCAGCACGGGTTAGAGAGGCTTGGTGCAGAGGCTGAAGTCCACTGAAGTCCAGAAGGAGAGAGTCCAAACTGGAGGAGGAGGTGTGCAGGTAATATCTACCTATTCAGGGTGGGAAAGGGGTCCTTGTCCAGTAGGTGTTGTCCAGAGGGGGGTCTCCAGCAGGGCCTCTGGGTGGATGGGTGGTGTGGCATGGTGCTGGTCCAGATGGAGAAGGTGTCCCACTGGGTCTGTCTTCACTGCCTCTTTTTATGGGGACAGACCTTGTGTGACCCTAGTGCTCAGGCTAGGGTCAGCCCTTGGCGTACTGAACATTCGTGCTCCATGCAGGGACGTGCAGTTTCAGGTGTCTGTAATGGTAAGTGTTGCTTGTTCTGCAGGGTCTTTTGTCTTTCAAATGCTGGGTTCTTGTCTCTGTTCCTAGGTGAAGTCCGTGGTTCCTAGATGAATCAATGCAAGGTGGTGGCCCAGTCATTACAGGCCATTCAGCAGAGGCCTGCTACCATTGTATTTCAGTCATTCCCAATCATTCTCATTTATTCAGGGACCAATTTATATGGGAGGGGTACGTGACTTATACAGTTGCAACATGGGATGCCCAGACAGACAACAGAAAATGGAGGCTTGACATATAAAATGGAGGCTTGACATGACTTTTGTTCACTTACAAACACAGGCCTAAAACATACAATATCCATATGAAACAATTAAAATCAATACAAAAATGATAATAATACAATATGCAACTGTAAGAATCAATACAAACCTAATAATAATACAATATAAAACAGTGGATATCCAAAACCAAAAACTTGCTATCAAAATAAAAATGTTAAAGCTTATCCTAAGTCTGAACTCACTTATACCTTATCTATAGGGAATAGAGAGGGAGAGAAAAACGTCCAAAATGGTTGGGGAAGGGGAGGGAATACATTTTAAAATAAACAAATAAAAGAAAAACTGAGGGGGTTGCTACAAATGGGGCCCTGGCTTGGCTGGGTGGTGGGACAGTTGGAGCCTGGGATGCTTATCCAGGGGCATCCTACCCTGCTGCAGAGTTTATTAATTTTATGCACCCTAATATGGGTGCGTGTATAGACATTAAGAC
>JAGPOW010003642.1:87061127-87093645 GCA_030014935.1 Caiman crocodilus | reverse complement strand
AGTTGGAGCCTGGGATGCTTATCCAGGGGCATCCTACCCTGCTGCAGAGTTTATTAATTTTATGCACCCTAATATGGGTGCGTGTATAGACATTAAGACATTTACTATGCAGTTAATTAGTTGATTCTGCAGTAAGCATCTCATATAGATTATAGATATGCCCAGTTCTCTAGAAACATCTGCTCAGTGCTCAGCATCCATCAGAAAGGCAAACAAAATATTAAAGATTATTAAGAAGGGAATTGTGAACAGAACTGAAGTTATTACTATACCCTTTATATATCCATGGTCCATCCACAACTTGAATACTGCATCCAGTTTTGACTCCCACACCTCAAAAAGGATATAGAAGAACTATAGAAGATACAGAGAAGAGCAGTATGGGTGACTAGTGGTACAGAAGAGCTTCCATTTGAAAAGAGACTAAAGACACTACGCTTATTGTGTGCCTGTACTATTGCATGGAGGCTGCTTCAACTTGATGTAATTTCTGTGTGTTGGAGCAGACTTGATTAATAGCATCTGCTGGAGCATAGTAATGACTGTGCTCTAGCAGCCTCCTGAATTTCATGTATCAGTGTCCCCACACTTCAAAATGGTGGCAGGGGAGCTTGAACTAAAGCTTGTCAAACGAGCTTTAGTTCAAGCACTCCTGCCACCATTTCTAAACACAGAGATGCTGATACACAAGACACTGTAGCTCTTTAATTAGAATGGCTTTCAGAGCCACTCAAATTAAAGTGTTATCCTCCTCCACTCCTGAGCATATTTAAAAGTACCCATTCAATTAAAAAAAGAGACACCTGAGGGCAGAAATGATAAGGCTTTGCAAAATATAAATGGTAAAATGAAAGTAAATAGGAATTTATTATTTACATCTCATAATTCAAGAAGTAGGGGTCACAAAATGAAATTAGTGGGTGCATCTACACAAGACATGTACTGTCAAGTAGACCAGGTGTTGTCAAATGGGGGTACACATGGGTAGGGGGCGAAGGCAGCAGTGCCCCTCTGTGGACAGAGGCATTACTTTATAAACCTGACTTTTGTTGATTAGACTTGAGCTAGATTTCCCAAAATACCCAATTGAAGTTGTGTAATACTGTAACTGTACCCTAGCCAACACCACCAGAAGGGGTACATTTGTTAAAAAAGGTTGGAAATCCCTGGAGTAGACTAATTAGCTCTGCAATAAACATCTCAGGTTTACACATATGGTCCTATTAGGCCACAGGAAACTAAATAACAAGTACTACCTTGCTGTGGAGTTTTTCATGCACAGCAGTGCATGTGTAGATTCTGACCCATCTGGCTAGTGCGTGAGGGTGCTTCAGTGATGGGGCTGCCTGCCAGGTAGCTCTGCACTGGAACACCCTTTCACCCTAGCCATACCCTCTGCAGTGCACTGAGCTGGGTTGGAGCAGCCCTGGGCTGGCAAGCTGGCCTCCAGGGGCCCCTGCTAGCTGGGGCTGCTCCAACCTGGCTCAACATGCTGCTGTCCCAGGCACATGTTCAAAGGGCTGTGGGCCCAGGCAATATGCAGCAATAAACTCTGGTACATGCTAACTCAGTAGGTAGCAAATTTAAAACTAACAAAAGAACTTTTTTTTTTTCCACACAGTGTGTAATGAAAGTTTGGAACTCATTGCCACCAGATGTTGTAAGACAGGGGTGGGCAAAATATAGCCCATGGGCTAGCTCCGTCCCACTAGGCTATTCTATCTGGCCTGCAGGGCCCCTAAAAAAATTATAAAATTAATATTTATCTGCCCCAGGCTGCCTGTCAAAGATGACAGAAAAGATGAGCAGTAGGACCCAGGAGGAGTTGGCAACAGAACTAAACAGCTGCTGCAGCAAGTCCAGACTAGGTACACCCCAATTCCACCCTCCTCCCCCACTCTGAGCCCCAGCTGGAAGTTTCTGCCTAGCCTCCAGTAGGTCCTGCTTCTGGCCTGGGGCTGTTCCTGCCTCCCCTCACTGAGGGAAATACAGCTAAGAGGGATGGGGTGGGGGACAGAGGAGGACTATCCGTGATTGCCCCAGTCCTCAAGGCCAGCTCTTGTGATCCCAGCACTGCAACCTGGAACCACATGGTGTCAGTGGGCAGGGAAATGGCTGCAGCAGGTGGGGGGGGAAGAGGCAGCGAGCAGGCCTGTGGAGCACAGCAATAGCCAAGTGGGAACACAGGGCCACCATCGGTGCACCAGGGCCAGCACTGGCCCAGAGGAGGTTGGAAGGACTGCTGGGTCTGCCAGGGGCTCTACAGAGCTGAGCTGGCTCCATCCTCTCCATGCTTGAGCAGTACAGCCTGGCTCCATAGAGCCCCTGAGAACCTAGATTCTGTGCTCCTGCTGCCCTGCTCTGCACCCCAGTGGCGCTGACCCTGGTGCACCAACACAGGCCCCGTGCTCCCACCCAGATGTTGCTCTGCTCCACTCACTGCCCCTTCCCCCAACCTATTCCCACCTCACAACCACCACACCTATCCACCCCCCAACGAATCCCACACACACCCTGCTTCGTACCCCATATACCCCACACACCCAAAAACCTATACCCACCCTCCCTTCCAACTGCAGCCCCCACAATATACAAGAGCAATACTTCATTTTAAGCTATTATGCCATCATCTCTATGTACACTACACAAACACATGTAAATCAGAAATATTTTTAAAATTAAAATTAATTAATGTTGTACTACATGTTTGATCTTTAGACTATAATTTGGTATTTTTCTGGTTCAGGGATGGCAAAACCCCTCGCTGAAAGGCATTATTTTGGGGGAGCAGGGAAGGACTTCTGGTGGCAAAGGTCAGGGGTTAGAAGCAGGACTTCTGGTCTCAAGATGGTGAGCAGGGGCTGGGGCATCTGTCAATGAGTGGAGCCACCCATGCAGTCCTGGATAGTTTGCTAAAACTTGTAATTTGGCCCTCCACCCAAAATAATTATCCGCTCCTGTTGTAGAAGCTGACAGTTTAGCTAGATTCAAACAGGCATTGGACAAATGCCTCTTTCTTGGAGGAAAGGGGCATCAGTAGCTATTGAGCTTGGGAGTTTAGGATACAACTTCTGAATTAGAACTTCCTAAACCTTAAATACTGAAGGCTGCAAGTTAGAGGAACAGCGAGGAAAATCCTGTTTGTACTCAGTTCACTCTCCCTTTCAGCTTCTACTGTCTACCAGTGTATGACACAGGATAGGCAAGATGAATGTATGGTCTGATCCAATAAGTGGAAATTCTTATATTCTTATAATTGCTATGGCTTATCACCTGCTAAGAAAATGTATAATGGTAATTATAGTAAAACATTAATTAAATAGATTTAATTCAGATTGACAATTAGAGTGATAAGTAGCTCAAGCACCAGCTCCTACGTACCCCAGGTTTATTCCACCTATTAAGCATTTACATGGATTTAGGATTATAATGTAATCTTAATCTATGCTGTTCAAGTCTTATTCTATCCTCCATTGACTTTGATAAAAATAATGATGGAGAAAATAATGTAATCACAGGGCATCTCTACATGTGCTTACTTAAGGCACATTAGCCATTATTAAGGCACATTAAGGCTGTGGACCTATATGTCCACAGCCTTAAAGTGCTTTAAAAATGGAGATCTTAGGCTATTCACACCTAAATGTGTTACCTGCAGATTTCAAATAGGTAAGAAGAACAGTTGGGGAAGTAATGAGGTCCCAGAGGGGAGGGGAATCGGGTATCCAAGAAGAGTGGTCATTCCTTAAGGAGATGATCCTCCAAGCCCAAAGGGAGGTAATCCAAACAAGGATCAAAGGGGCAAGAGGGTGCAAAGAGTCCCATGGCTCACCAAAAGAATACGGGAACATCTCCTAGCTAAAAGGGAGGCATACACCCAGTGGAAGGGAAGGGCCATCACCAGGGAGAACTATACCTCAGTTGCTCAGGGCTGCAGGGGGCAGTCAGGAAGGCCAAAGCAGAGATGGAACTGGGACCAGCTACCCAGATCAAGGACAAGAAGTCCTTTTTTAAATAAATAGGGGGCAAAAAGAAGGTACCGGGTAATGTGGGGCCTCTGCAAGACATGCTAGGAAATCTGGTTGTCACACCAGATGACAAGGCTAACCTATTTAATGATTTCTTTGCCCCCATTTTCCTGAACAGGGACCAGATCAGCCCATCTGCTGGCACCCCCTCAGGCCCCAGAGGAGGTGTACCCAGGCCTAGGGTCAGTGAGGATCTAGTCAGAGAACTTCTGGAGGGACTAGATGTGTTTAAATCAGCTGGCCTTGATGACTTCCACCCCAGAGTGCTCAGGGAATTAGCAGAGGTCATTGCAGGACCCCTGGCATGGTTTAATGAGCACTCATGGTGCGCCAGGAGACTGGAAAAGGGCCAATGTGGTTCCCATTTTCAAAAGAAGGAGGACCCATGAAACTATAGGCCAGTCAGTCTTACCTTGATCCTGGGTAAGCTTTTTGAGAGAATTATCCTGGAGCATGTCCATGAGGGGCCAGCAGGGGAGATTATGCTCAGGGGCAACCAACATGGGTTCATTATAGGCAGGTCTTGTCAGAGCAACCTGGTGGCCTTCTATGACCAGGTCGCAAAATCCTTAGACACAGGTGTATCAGTGGACATAATCTTTCTGGACTTCGGGAAGGCCTTCGACATTGTTTCTCACCCCATTCTCATTAAAAAACTAGAAGACTGTAGTGTCGACACATACACAGTCAAATGGGTTGCTAACTGGCTGGAAGGCCACACCCAGAGAGTGGTGGTGGATGGGTCATTTTTGACCTGGAGGGATGTGGGTAGTGGGGTCCCCCAGGACTCGGTCCTCAGACCCGCACTGTTCAACATCTTCATCAGTGACTTGGACGAGGGGGTAAAAAGCATCCTATTCAAATTTGCTAATGACACAAAGATGTGGGGTGATGTGGGCACACTAGAAGGGAGGAATTAGCTGCAATTGGACTTAAGTTACAAGGGTGAGCAGATGAGAACAGGATGAGTTTCAACACCAACAAGTGCAAAGTGCTGCACCTGGGGAGGAATAGGCTGGGGAACTCTCTTCTTGTCAGTGCAAAGGCAGAAAAGGATCTCGGAATCATTATTGATGCCAAAATGAACATGGGCCAACAGTGTGAGGACACGATCAGGAAGGCCAACCACACCTTGTCAAACATCCACAGATGTATCTCAAGCAGGTCCAAGAAGATGATCCTCCCCCTCTATGCATCAGTGGTCAGGCCGCAGTTGGTCTACTGCATCCAGTTCTGGGTGCCACACTTCAGGAGCAATGTGGACAGCATTGAGAGGGTTCAGAAGAGGGCCACCCACATGATCAGGGGGCAGCAGGGCAGGCCCTAAAAGGAGAGGCTAAGGGGCCTTAACCTCCACAAAAGAAGGCTGAGGGGGGATCTAGTGGCCTGTTACAAACTAGTCAGAAGGGACCAGCAGGCTTTGGGGGAGTCCCTGTTCCCGCAAGCACTACCAGGAGTGACTAGAAATAATGGTCACAAGCTGGCAGAGGGTAGATTCAGACTTCACATCAGGAGGCGCTACTTCACAGTCAGGGCGGCTAGGACCTGGAATCAACTTCCAAGTGAAGTGGTGGTGGCTTCTACCCTGGGGGTCTTTAAGAGGAAGTTAGACGAACACCTTGCTGGAGTTGTTTGACCCCAGTACTTTTTCCTGCCATGGCAGGGGTCGGATTTCATGATCTACTCAGGTCCCTTCCGACTCTACCAACTATTAAACTATGAAATTTAGGCACAAATGGCTACAGCACCATAATGCACATGTAGATGCACTAAGGCGCATTAACATGCTGCAAGTTGACTGCCTTGGGACTAATTTTAGTCCCAAGTTGGTCCACACACCACTTCAATGTGCCTTAGCATGTTCACGTGTATATGCGTGCCTAAATCACCTCATGCACATTAGGCTAATGCACATTAAGTTTAGGCACACGTAAATCATGTGCAGACACACCCACAAATACAGAAAGCAAGAAAAAACAAATAAAAAAGGTAACGATAAAGAAGAATCTAACTTCCTGAACAGTATCTCTCCCTACTGTATGCTTCTGATATTTCACTCAGTGTGTTTCTCAGAAAGGCAGAATGTGAAATCAAATGGGAACTCATGTTTAGTCATGTGTGCTCAGAAGCCATGCCTCATACATTTTTTAATTCTTGTGACTGCATTTTTTAAAATTAAATTGTACTTGTATCTTATGGTAGGATTGCTACTACACTTGCATTTAACCTTCATTTGTTTTTGGAGTTGACAGCCAGCACTGGGTTGGTTTATTTGCACTCATAATTTATCTGTTTCATTTTCCTAACAGACTTAAGTAGGAAAAGATTCTGTAATTTCAAGATAGACCATTTCACACAAATGACAAGTGAGTTGCAAGAACAGAAACAAAATGTAATAACATCAGTAATGAAAAAGTGACATTTCAGAATAACAAAAAAAGTTTTTCATATTTTAGATTTTTATTCTTCCTCCCCTTTTTCCGCTTTAGTCCTTAATGGCATAATAGAATAAAATGTCAATAGCATAAAAGAAAAAAAAGAATAAGAAAAGAGGAGGAAAGAGAGATAGAAAAAAAGAAAGAAAATAAGAAAGCAGACTGAAAAAAAATATGAAAATGAAAAAAATTCTACAAAATAATTATTTTTAATCATTTTAAATAATTATTTTAATTTTTAGCAGAAAAGGCCATTTTGAATTCAGTGTTCCAAATGAAATACCTTAACTAGCTCTTTGGTTAATTTTGTTTACTAAGTACTGTGTTGATTCTGGTGGAAGATCCAGCAGCATAAGTTTTATATTTCTCTTAAAAAATGTCAAAACATAGCTGTAGATCCCTCCCCAGTGTCACCAGATATGAAGACTTTCTCTACATATATCTTTAACTGAATTGGAACAAAGCATTGCAGCTCTGATAAAACTGAGAACTCTATTAAACCGTATTTGTTTCCTAAACTACCAAGTCTCTCCAGAGCAGAGGAGAAAATATGGCCTGAATCTCTATTGTCTTGCATTCTGTATAGTCATTTACACTGATGCTATCACATCAGAAGTATAGCATTTACCTCAATATTGCACTCACTTTGCATTGGAGCAATTGACTACACAAGATTCAGGGAAACAAATCCTGTGAATAAAATCTACATTTGCCTGATGGATAGAAGACATGAACATGCTGTTTTAATATGTTTCTAAACTTCATCTATAGTAAGAAAGTGTGCTTGCACTAACCTCAAGTTTTCGAAGATTTAACCTAAGGGTTCCCAAATTCTTAATCTGATCTCTTACTCGGAAGTTAGTTGGGCCTCTCTGCTGTTTATCATAAGTTTCTTCCTCATACAGCTTCTCATTCCTTGAAGGGTATGGATGGATGTGAAGAAAAACCACAATGGGGGCACTTCAGTGGACTGTGTTAATTAGAAATACTTGCAGCATTATAGCACCACCTGCAGGAAGCCTTTTGGTTTGCTAGGATATCACTATATGATGCCCCAGGCAAGGCTTTGGAGAAACATCACAATGGGCCAGGGAAAGAAAGAGTCAATACAGAGGAAATCACTGTAAGTCCACAGTACATACAGCATACACCATATAAGATCTGTGAGGTTACAGAAAAACCTAGGCTCTTGATTATTAATACAGCATCTTTCTTTGCCCACCTTTACACCAGAAATCGATTTTAAAATATTGATTAGAAAGAGGAGGAGAAAACTACATTTTAATAGAGTGAAACACAGAAAAGAGGACCTAATTGGAAAAAGAATCAAACAAAGTCTTAGCAAGTGTAGGGATTCAACATGTCTGAAGCATAACACATTTTGCAGAACATTAAAAGGTATAAGTCTGGACTTCTGTGGCAGCCCAAAGTGAATGGAATTCTGTCCTAAAATGACAGTTCTGGATTTACTTAGCGTGAGGGAGTTCTCAGGGGACAACAAAACAAGTTAACCAATTCTTCCCACTAGTTTCCAGTCCTGCAGCCCACAAGCATTCCTAGGCAGGTTGGAAGCATGAGCGAATGGTTGAAATATCCCATGATCTGCTGATGCTGTGATGATAGTATAGCATCATGGTGGAAGAGGTCAGAAATGTGACAGAATGTTACCCTTACTCCCATTTCTTCCTGTGCACAGAGTGTAGCTTGGATGTACCATAGAATTCGGATATTTATACACTCACGTTGCCTATATTTTCACCCTTGATTTTAGGTTCATTGAATTCAGCATTTACAGATTAGAATAATCTCTTTGTGGCAGGGTTCCTCCTTGTTTGGTGTCTTGTACGTGGATATATACATACCCACACACTGAAAAACAATTGAAAAAAAATTCTGATGAAAGAATTATACGAGATTTCTTCTTCAACAACCTGGTTTGTTTGTGTGGTTTTCTGATAATATCTATAAACAGTAAAATACCTAAACAGAGATCTCTCTTACCCGATGTGATTATATAGTGGCTAACAGAGTGGGGCTCCTAAACGCTGCTCTGTTATAATTATGGATGCAAATAAGTATTCACAGGATCCAATTTAGGTTAAAGTGACTTAGGTTAAGCCACCTAAATCTAAACTGGGCATGGCATGCACAAGCAATCACCACTTACTGGGAATGGCAGAGACAGCCAGAGATGGATAACTCAGATGGGGGTGGTGGGGAAGAAGGGGATGGCAGAGTCAGAGAGGTGGCAGTTCCAGGGGTTTGGGAGGGGGTGCATAGTTACAGAGGTTAAAATAGCCTGGTCACAGTTGGGGGTGGGGGTAAAAGCAGTCTGTCCCTAGAACTGAAGTAAGTGGCTTGGCTTTCCTAGTCCTGAGGCTGTGCTGTGACTGCATGTGGGCATTCACTATGATAGGTTAGCTCTCACTAGACCAGATTAACTTTTTAGCAATCTAAAGTTAGTTTACCTGTAAGGTGAACTAATTTTAGATCAGGTACATCATTTTTAGGGTGTCCTAAGCCTGTGAATGCCTGTGTACTGGGTCATTTAGATTGACCTAACATTGGTTAGGTTTATCTAAATATAATGCTGGTATATACTGTAGGACTCAATGAGGCAGAGTCCCAGAGCCTGACCCCTGCTCCATGAATCAAATGGACAACTTTCATTTACTTTAATGCAATCCATGGCAGGTCCCTAGAGAAAGCTCCTATAAAGGACTCAGGTTTTTAAAAGAGGCTTCCCTGCTGTGTTTCTCCATATTATAAGGTTCCAAAACTGGGTATCAGAGGAAAACACCCAGGGAAGAGGGGAAAGGAGAAGGGAGAGAAACAGAAGCAAAATCAACAGAGGACTGGCTAGAGATCCTAGTTAAATAAGTTGCTAACAAATGTAAGCAAGTGGAGAAGTGTAGAGCAAATCACTGACACATGGCTCCAAATTCTGGTAAATTTTATAAATTTATACAACTTCCAAAAGTGTGGTTGGCACCTCATAATACAAATAACAAATAGACATTGTTCCTGCCACCCAATATCTACAGTCTACATTTTATACATAGTATCAGTAGGAACATCAAACACTGGGAGATACTAGAGAACAAAGGGTAACTTTATGGAAATTATATCCTGCAGTTTATAATAAGGCTTGCTGACTTCTGGACAGATTTCATGATACCTTATTCCTACACTACTTGCATGCAAAGCTGCTCTAAGCACCCTGGCTCTCTTACCTGTTAGGTTTCCCTTACCTCTGGCAGTTCAGCACTTGGTTCATGGTCTCTTCTCCCTTCTCCCCCTGTCTTTGAGAACAGGAACAGGGCCAGGAGCTGCTAAAGGATAGGAGAGAATATATAGAATTGGCACTGGGCAGAGATGGCAAGCCTTTGCAAGCTGATGCTAGTTAGAGCAGGTGGAAATGCAGCTAAGCTGCTAAGGGGATTAGAGACTGTTTCCCTTTTTTCTCAAGCATCTTTGTGCAAGTAGCTCAAGCTAGGGCTTGGCTGTCAGTGCCATCAGCTCTCTTTCTTCCTCCCTCCAAAGCCTACTTGTGCTCCATTCCATAGTCTGGTATCTGAGAGGAAGTTTCAGGGAGTAAGGAAGATGGCTCTATCCGTGGACTGTTTCAATAGTGCTTACAAAAGCAACAACCTAGCATATCCTGCCTCATATGATCTCCTCTCTGTTTATGGTAACTGTTGTTGCTTGCTTTTTTTTTTTAACTGATTTCTAAAGAAATCCCTAGCATAGTTGCTTCAGCATTGTGGGAAGAGATATAGGCACACATGGCAAATGACTTCCAGCTTTCAAATATTGATTTGATTTTGTGAAGAAAGGTATAATAGGTATTTCCTGACAGCAAATTGCTAGGGCATTATTCTTACGGAGTGGCTTTAAGGAATGAGAACAAGCTTTAAAAATGTTGATTTTAGTAGCGAGAGCATGTCCTGTTTTCTCACTTCACTTCCTTCTCTTTCCACACATCCCTTCCTCCCCACCCTGACACTTAGTCTGTCCCTCCAGTTTTTTTTTCTATCTCACATAGACACACATAGACACAGTCTGTGTGTCTGCATCTGTCTATGTATTTCTTTTCTTTTCCTGGAACATCAAGTCTCAGTGAATTACTGTATAGGCCTGTCCCATAGTAGCATGCCTATTTTATCCCCTAGGTAATTTAGTGCCAACTGAATTATATCAGAGCAGTTGCTTTCCCCACAAGGAGGAGGCAAAGGGGCAGAAGTTAAGAATAAAGAGCAGCCAACCCTATAGTGTAGCAAATTAACTCAAGCCATTAAGCATAATGGTCTCTAAGAGGGCAAAGAGGTCAGCTTTTAGTTCAAAACAATGACCTTCAACCCAGCAAGGAGGAAGTGTGCACAGATGCCTGTAGCTGTCCTTATTCATTTTTTGAAAGGATTGGCCTAGCTTCCCATTTTGTACAGTTAAAAGTCTTAACACATTTTATAGAAGCTGATTTTAAGGCTGACATGACAATTTGATGTTAACCAGGCAGAAGCTGCTGAAAGATCCAGGCAGAATGATTCTAATTAACAATGGGAGAAAACACGTTTTGCCTACTTTTGAACCCTCTCAAACATTATAGGTTCAAAAAGTTCAGTTCAAATGTTACTGGGTTATTTCACAGAGAAAGAGAAGAGAAGAAAGACTTGTAGTACAAATGTTGTGCAAACATTGTATGGACTACACACCATGTAAATGGTTAAGGCAGGAGACTAGACTTTGTAGGATATCTGGGTTAAATTCTTAGTTTTGCTGCAGATTTCTTGGTTTACCATGAGCAATCATGTCACCCTTCCTGTGCTTGTTTCAGGGGTAATAATAATGCTTTTGTCCAATTCTTTGTCTATCCTGTTTATTTAGATTGATTGAAAGCTCTTTAGAGACAGACTTTCTCTTATCAAGTGCGTATACAAACATGCAGGCCTGGTCTCAATTGGAGCCTTTAGGCATTGCTGTTAAGTTACATAACTCCAATAATAATAATTAAACACACTGAGCTGGGACTCAGGAAATATGGGTTCAGTTCCTGGCTGTGTCACAGATTTCCTGAATGACCTTGAGCAGGACATTTAATATCTCTGGATCTCAGTTCCCCACCTGTAAAATTAATATTTACCTACTTCACAGTAGCATACCGATCTTTGGTATTTTTAAGCCATACATGCAGGTTACAACAATAGGGGGCCCAAAGCATAGTTAAATAGACCCTCCTTACCAGATAAATTCTGATGAGATTAATTATGATGAGATCTCTAATCTGACATCACTTTTAAAAAAGGATGGTCCAACTGATGTGAACACATCATTAAATTCTGAATTGCCATATTATGCAGCTCACTGATAAATATGAAGTTTTCATGGGTCACAGTTATATCAATATACATGATACCCATATGTGCCAGACTCACTTTTGTGGCATGTTCTCCCCCTCATAATAAGTAATATAAGGTTCTGGTTAGTAAGAAAAAAATATATTTATTTGTTTGTTTAACTGGAAAAAAGTTCTTAAATTTGAGGAGAAAAAGCAATTTATGGACTCAAACCAGTTTTGTGAACCCAAACAGTACTTGGAAAGTTCACAAAAAGCCTTGAACTCCCTTGTTTTCAGTCACCCCTTGTTCTAATGCGGGAGAGGGCTGGTTGGCTTCAGCATGAGAACTACACAGTGTTTGTGGAAGTATAAAATCTGTTGTTGAGTATCATAAAAAGAATTAAATCACCAAACTGTTTTTACAGAAGGTTAAAAGGTCTGGTATGAATCTTCAAAGGAGAGGCAGAAACTTTGTCCTTAATCTGCCCTGTTGTGCTGAGCTATTGCAGGCAGCACATATGGCATGAAACACTACTCAGCATTTGGCGACCCTTACAAAGGCTACAGGCAAAAAAAAAAAAAAATAGGCTAATGATAAAGTTGAAGCCTAAAAGTGGATTTTTTTTGGCTTTTCTGAGTAGGTTTCACTCTTTAAAGCTAGTTACAGTATTTTGATTTAAAGATAATGTTAAATAAAAGGTGAATATCCCATTGATGAATTTAATTTATTTGGAGGTTGTGCGGGCATGTGTGTGTGCATTAGAAAGTGATTATTTTCAAATGTGTAATGGTCTCTCTCCCGTCCATCATATCACTAGTCAGATGTTAGGCTGATGAAATGAAGTTCATCCAGTGTGTATTCACAATAAATATACAGACCACCTTTAAGGAAAATATGAATAATATGTATTGGTATAGGTGCAAACCATGAAATGACAAGTACAAATTCTGTGGTGACAGGTAGTGAGCTTAATTCTTTAAAAAAAAAATTGTTCTTAAATATTAGAAAGGCCTGTTACATAAAATGAATTAATGACTTACAAAATTTCACTTTAAAGCACAGCTTTAAAAGATTAACTTATGCAAGAGTAAGATATGGTCAGAATGCCTTGATGGGGTACCACTTTACTCATAATACTTATATGAGAAGATGAAAGCATTCTTATTAATGAATATCAACCAAATCTCAGGCATTAAAGAAAACATCACTCCCAGGCTAAGACTAATGCCAAGATTTTTTCCTGTATTGAATTTTTATATTAGAATTATATGTAAACCTCTGGAACAAAAAAATGTTTTACAGTGGAAACACTGACAGACTCTTAACTAGAGCATGCTATGGATGCCTTTATAAGAATACCAGGCACAGTGGTTTTGAGCCAAAAAAAATGTTACTTAAAATAATTTATTCCTTATGCTTGTCTATGCTAAAGCTTCTCTGTATAGACTTTTTTAACTCCCCCAAGGTTCTTCTTCATCCATAGAAGACAATAAAAATGTACTAAATTTACAATAAACAGGAATGATGCAACCCTCCATGAGATAAATGGAATGGTATACTGACTGATATCAACTCCTTCCACCATATTTTAGACAGGCTATATTCTTCACACATTATATATACCAAGTGTCCCAGATTATATTTAAAATAGTCTAAAATATATGTAGACATTATGTTACACTACATTATGTTACCTCAGTAAGGAAACTTTATTTTTTCCTCTCAAATCTTGGCTTAAACATATGGTACAACCAGGCAGTTCAGTAAAGAGTTCATCCAGGGCTTCTAGGAAATAGGTTGATAGAAGATGGGTGCCTGTTGAGTGTTATGGACCAGTGCATCAGTGGTCAGGAAAGCTAACTGATAATGGGGTGAAGTCCAGAAACTGGTCCACAGGGAGCTAAGAGTCAGAGCCAAAGTCAGTGTTCACCAGGAATCATAGGCAAAGCTTCTGATAAGCAAGTCACGAACAAGCACCAGGGTCTTTGCCCAGACACTCCACTACTGGCTTGGGCCAGTTTTCAAAGGCTGGAGTGGCTGAGGCAAATAAAGAAATTTGTCAAATGAGCTTTTATTAAATGTTCTGAATACACAAGACTCTGTGGATGCTTTAATTAGAGCAGCTCCCAAGAGCTGCTCTAAGTAAAGCCCCACCTGAACCCTAGCACATATGTAAAGATGCCTGGTGTCTAGTTTCTCTGGCTGCTCAGTTAGGACCATCTGGACCCAAGGCACTTATCTGAGCTTGCTGCAGGTGAGGGCCTGTCTCCCTGCAACCTCAGAGGTGGACTGCCCATATAATTCAACTGGGGCCTACTGGACCCTGAGCCCTAAATTGAGCATATTACAATGAGTAACTCCACATATTTTCAAATCTATTAGCATTACCCTTATATGGATGTTTCATATGTTTTGTGGGGAGCTCTGACTAGGATCTGCAACATTTGTTTAAGAAGACATTGGCATTAATACATTTCCAGTTAGAGGGGCAATACATTGGCAAAGAGCTAATGTGAGATGTGGCATAAATTTTATTAATGACCCTTATGAACAGAATGATCTTTCATCGGCATATTAGGACTGCATTAGATTATTATGCATAATTGATTTTCAAATAAAAATACTGTCCAGTGAGCAGGAAACAGACTAATGCTGAAATTAGAAGATTCCTTTCTAAAGAAATTGGTCATCTCGAAGTTTCAGAATGGGATTCCCAAAGCACTTATGTGATATGTAAATTCTTATATATATGAGCTACTGCATATATAAATTGATATTAAATTGAACAGGCAACAAGTTCCCCCCCCCTTTAACATTGATATCTATTAAAGTATTTTTTAGCTGTGACATTTATTAAACAGTGACAACTATTGGGGAACCATCCCAAAAAAAGTAATAACATAAGTCAGTTCAAACTTGACTGGACAAAGCACTGGACAATATATATTGTAGGAAACAGCAGGGAGATGGATTAGATTACCTAATAGACCTAGGTCTCTAGGGCTAGATTATTTTATTAGGACACAGCATGGCAGAAAGGAGGAATGTGTGTGAAGAGTCACATTGCAGTGAGAGATATAGAAGGAATGTTGGATGGCAGCTAGATTTCCTTCTGGGCTTTTAGGGAATTGTACACTGTGGCAGAACCTTGACCATCCTTTTGCAAGATATTGGGCACATCTAAACAAGAAACTACAGAGGAATATCGTTTTATTGCAAAGTAAGTATGTTACACATGCTTACTACAAAGTAAACCTCACTAATCATGAGTAAATTTGCTACCTGTTAATGCAAGCAGCAAATTCACATTCAATTAGTAGTGGTGTAGTAGTCCTCCTGTAGATGACTGGCTGGGAACAAATCTGTGCCTGGTCAGCCATTCACCAGGAGGTGAAAGATTACTCTCTGCTCCTGGGAGCTGCCTGCTGCCAGGGTGGGGACTATGTCCCCTGTCCTGGCAGCAGAGAGCTCCAAGCCCCCTGCTCCAAGATTGTGATTGGGGAGTGAGGGCTGGGAGATCCTTATCTCCTAGTCCCCACTCCACCATCATAATCAAGGGGGGGGTGGTGAGAGATCCTTAGAAATGATACATAAGGGACTCCCATTGCCTGCCCTGCGGTCACAGAGCTGATGCTGGGAGATAAGGATCTCCCAGCTCTGGCCCCACAGTGGCAGAGCTGGCACTGAGAGATAAGGGTCTCCCTGCCCAAGCCCCATGACTGCAGAGCTCAGACTGGGATATAAAGGTCTCCCAGCACTGGCACTTCTAGCAGTGTTTATTGTGCTGGGAGCTCCCTGCTGGCAAGGGCTGGGGAACCTGTTCCTCACCCAGCTCCATAAGCACAGATCTGGGCAGGAAACAGGCTGGGGAACTAACAACCAAAACTGCGTGGTAGTACAAGTGTATATTTCAGATAGAAAATAAATAAAAATTAGTATCCCAAATAATTCATTTATCTTGTGTAGTGTAAGTCGTTGGGAGTTTTTCAAAAGAAAATTCCAATTCATCAACACACAAATCTTTGGTGAAAACATATCAGTTTTGACTGAGCTGGCTCAGGTTAAGGATAACCAAAACTATAGAGAAAATGGAGCCTACCCCAGAATATCTAATAGCATGGTAATCACTAAGCATTCAAGAGGGAAGTAGGTTCAAGTCCCTCCTCAGCCTCATGTAGAGTAAGAACTTGAACCATGTGATATCTTGTGAATCCCAAGTGTGTACTCTAACTGCCTAGCTATTCTGAGAAGGCCTCTTTCCCCACTGTCTTGAATTTTTTCAGAAAACCTTGTTTCTTCCCAGGAATAATAGAAATATATTCCAAAATGTCAGTATTCTTTCATGAAACAATATTTTCTGTTTTCCAGTCATCCCTACTTTTAATAAAGTTAATAAATTAATTAACCATCAATAATTAAGTCCATTTACTTAGGTAATAGGGAACAGTCATAATCTAAGGACATATAAAAGGGAGGCAGACCACACAGTAAGATCAGTCAAGTCTTTGCTTGACCGTATCATGGCAATACTAGATAACACTGACATAAATGCAATTATTATTATGGTTTAGTCAGAGAATCAGGAATTAATTCTGTAAAATTAGTCAGCATTTAGTGAGGAAGAATGGTCTAGACCAGTGGTCTAGACAAACCTTTTTGTCTAGCAGGCTGGATGACCTGTGCCCCGTCCATCTGCAGGCTAGATCCAGCCAATGGTCCCAGTCTGGCATTTAGGGTGAGTATGAATGACTTCCATTCTGTTACACATAGGCAGGCAGAGGGCAGCCTGACTCCAATCCAGCTGCGTGGGGTAGGGGTCTTGGGCTGGCCCTAACCTAGCTTGTGGGAGAGGGGGATGACTCAGCCCAATCCACCCACTTAAGAGGAGGGAGTATGGGCCAGCCCTGGTCCAGCTACACAGGAGGAAGGGGCATGGCATGGGCCTGATCTGGCCATTCTGGAGGAAGGGATTTAGCCTAGCCCCAACCTGGCTGCATGGAGGAAAGGGGGCAAGGCCAGCAGTAAGAAGGGGCATAGGCTAGCTCCAGCCCACAGCATGGAGCTTGGGAATTTGGCAGTAGGGGAGGGTAGCAGTATTAATGAACACTGCTCCCCTGCTGTCAATTTTTCCAACCCCTGGGCAGTCCCATGGGTTATGCCCACAGGCTAGAGGTTGACCACCCCTTGTCTAGATCAGTATTGTTCAACCTATCCAATCATATGGGCTAGATAAGTGGCCTGGGCTGGTCCATGGGCTGGATTCCAGGAACAGGGTTGGTCTGCAAGCTTGATCCAACCCAGGGTCAGCGCATGGGTTCAGTCTATGGGTGCAAGACCAGCCACACAGCCAGCACAATCTAGCACATAGGGCCACATCACATGACCTGTGAGGCTCCCCACAGATTCAGAAATTTGGTAACAGGGGACTGCTGGCAGTATTAATTACTGTGGTTCTGGGAGCTGCAGCAATTAATGTTGCTACTGTTCCACAACTGCTACATGTGGGATCCTGCCACTGCTAACTGCCAAGTTTCTGGACCCTGGGGAGCTTGATGCAGTGAACAACATGGCTCCATGGGTCAGGTCTGGGCCATGGGCTGTAGATTAAGTACCACATACTGAGGAAATACTTTGGGATTCAGGTGCAGTCATCTGGTCTTCCCAAGCAACCTTGTAATTCTTAGCTCTTCTAGGCTTAAGATCCTCATTTGTAAAATCCCTAGCAGTTTAGGCACCTAAATAGGAGTGACATGTCTAAATATATTTTTGGATTCAGCTTAATAGCATTTTCAAGGGCATTGAGAGGGCACATTCAGTAAAATATTGTGAGACATGCAAATATGAGAGAAATAGGGTATACTAGTTTAGCTTTTCTACCACTGCAGTCAATGAGACTTGCACAGAAAAGTCTCAGATTCTTCATCCATAATAGGGATTTGCATGGCCTAATGAATTCAGTTTACAACTGTGTACATCAAACCTCATGACTGGTCTCCCTGGGAAGCTTCATCTTTTTCCATGAGAGGCTCAAGCCAGACCCTTAGAATTAGAAGAAAGAGAATAATGTCTACAGTATTACTTAGGATTTTCTCTAAAGGCAGAAAAAAGCAGAACCTGAGTAGAATATTCATTAACACAGATTAAAGACTTAAATGATTGTTGATGGTTCTTCATTTCCAGAGCCCAAAGTGCAAATAATGCCTTCATGAGGAAGAAATGCATACTTTGATTAAACAGCAAATTCATAGCTTGTGGGTCTTCCTGCTCCCACGAGAAAGAACAGCTCAGATGCTTCTGCAGAATTCCCCTGCGCTTTCTCTGTGCCACACAAAAGTTCTTCCTCTGTCTTGGGATATGTACAGAGTGGAAGGGAGGAATGAACAGGTTAGGGAGGAGATATATATTTTATCTGCTTCTTGCTGAAGATACTTAGGATAAAAGATAAATTAGTCTACAACTGTATTATTTTAAAATTAAAACTCTCCCAGAAACACCCAGGGGTGACTGTCACAAAGTGAATCAGAAGGGAGGTCCTCTATGGCCAAAACCACCATGCCATAATATCTTTGGGGTCTAAAGTTATTTCCTTTTGCACAATGTGCTAGGAGTATTCAAGAACAATTTAAAAGAGCTCTGTGTGGAAATCCCTACAGAGTTTTCCTTCCCATACCTCTCCCCTATGGGCTTTTTGGGGGATTGTATGACCTGCATCTCAGTTCTGTGCTTCAGTATCCTTATCTGTGAAGAATTAGATTGCCACCAACTGTTCTTCAGGGTGTTACTATAAATGCACTGATACAGCCATCCCTTCTATGGTGGCACGGTCTATGAACCACAAGCTTGGAGCCAAGCTCTGTAAGCATTCAACGCACCAACCTTTTTGCCACTTCTTGTTCCAGTGAGCTCTGCTAAAACCATATGTGTTGCATGCCATACAATTATTGTATATGAAGCCCAAGAAAACAAAAGGTACAAACACCCTTTGCACAGCTGCTTAACAGCTACAAATAGTTTGAATGCAACAGTTCCCCTATTATTGCTTAATAGCAGTACAGTTCAGGCACCCCTGCAGCCCTCCTCCTTACAGCCCATCCAGAAGCATCCTGTGGCTGTGGTGACTGTTGGCATACTCCCAGAAACTAGGTGCCTTCTTTCCCTCCTTAGCCAGTTTGCAGGTTGTGGCATTTCATCTGCATATCCTGTTCTCAGGCAGCACATCCACCCCTGACTTTCAGTTATATTTCCTTATCCTATTACCCTGGTATTATTGAATACTTTCCTGGCTAGATTTTGAACTGGAGAGAAATGCTGAGTCCCCAAGTGCAGTTCAATACTTTTCTACTTCACAGGACTGTTTTAATAAATGCTTTGAATATAGACAATATTAAACCGCTGGCACTATTATTTTATAAATGTTACAGGTAGAACTACCTGACATTTCCTAATTAAGACACAGGTTACAGTTTATTAAACTTTAAATCTTCAGGTTGCCATTTCCCATGCTGAGTGTTTTACATTGGCTGAACGTATTTTCAAGAACAAGGTTAGGTTGTATTAAGTTGTTTAACGTGTATATAGATGACAATTTCTGATAACTTTTGACAAAATTCATCTTTCCCTGTGCTTTGAAACAGTATCTGAAATTTGTAGTCGCAGGGCCCAAGCTTTGGTCTGCTTAAGCCCTTATATTAGATTTGTGACTTGCCATTTTTGTGAAAAATTGTTCAGTTTGACTAACAGAGCTCCTTTGGCATTGTAGAGTATGTGATTCTGCAGTAAGCATAAGGGGGGCTAAATTAAAGTTATGCAGGCAACACTCGTTCTAATAGCATTTCCAAACTTTTAAGTTCTTGGCTTGACAACTTTAATAACAAGTTGTATCACAATCTATGGGATAGTTTACAGAACACTGTACAAATACCTTTTCCAAATCATTATATAAGTCCTGTCAAACCTGGTCCTGCACAAACTGGTTAAAATGTAAAACTTAGTTAATGCATAAACAAACATCAGTGGTTATCAGTAATGCTGATATGGTGTGAATAAGTATTAAAAGAAATACAGATGTTTTCAGTACAGTTTAAAAAAATGAGCAGTGGTACTGTATTTCACATCCTATTTTAAAGGCAATTATATTTCTAATTCATCTGAATAGCTTTTTAAATTAAATTTTAAAATAGTGGTTTTGTGCTGCCAGCTTTAAAACGTGTATAAGGTGGGCACAGTGTCACCTTTTAGACTAATTCAGAGAGGCATGAACTTCCATAGGCCTAGCTTCCTACTTCATCAGATACTATAATAGTAGACTTTAAGTTCCCTTTTCACTGTGGGACATTTGTATATATCCAAAAAGAGTTCACACATTTGGACTATCCCTATTTTAGCTAAACAAGCACATTAGGCAAATTTTACAGTAGGACTATAGTATTATTAAGGTTATACAGGGACCCAGATCTTCAATTTTGCCCAGCGTGTTCACAGCAATACATTAGTCATGTTGGCAGAAATGACTGTAAGATATTTTCACTCTCTTGGTCTTGTGCTTGAGATCAACAGCATAAATAAGAGCAGGATAAGAGTTCATCTTATTTAAACCAAGTGCAGTCAAGCATTTGGAAGATGTGAGGATGACCTGGCCACACCCCTTTTCCCCACTATATCCTCTCTGCTAGATATAGTTGAAAGGAAGGTCTGCGGGCCTCTGTGCTATACACTGTAGCCATTCTCCCTTGGGTAGCCCAAGCTTTGGTCTGCTTAAGCCCTCAATGTGATGCAAAGCACCCATACTAAAGTCAGGGCTTGTACAATCTTCTTTGGACAAGAATCTTCTTTTGCTAGGTCTCAGATCTCTGTGCAGAGAAGCCAATAAACTTGGAGGGGAAATTCTGGGACAGTGAACACGTGCTATATTATATTTTACATCAGAATGAAACAGCTGTGTAAGGATTATAAAAATATGATTAGCCAAAATATTAGATATTTGAAGAAGGATTCAGTGACATTTTCCTTATTAAAATAATTTATTCCTTCTGTGTTGACTAATGTGATGTACATAAAGTCTGTTGGCAGCAGTACAGAATGAGGTGTTTCAGCTGTTGTTCATATAGATGGGTATCTCTGAAATGTGCAGATGTGATGCACATGAAAATTATAAAACTACAAGTTTTCATAATACCTATGATTCATGGATGAGGAATCAAATATTGACACTCAGATTGAATCGTTCTGTTCCCATCCATATCTGTTGGGAAATAGTGTTTGTAAAACAAGGAGCAAGCTCTCTTACTTATCTTATGTACTAAGCACTAAGCATGAGGACATCAAGTTTGTGAAGATCCTCCTCCCCCCTCATGCCTCATCCCTGCCCATACAGAAAAACTGAAATCCCTCCATGCATCTTATCACTCCCTTGAAAGTCACAAAAGCAGGGTAGAGAGGGTCCTTTTGGATGTATCTTGAGCCCCTGAATGTCCCTACCCCATTCCCTTCTATGCAATAGAACCACATAGCTCCCATCGTAGGTGGGATCTAACCGGCAGAGAAACGAGCACAGTACTGTGCATGAGTACAGAAGTGTATACAATAGCACCATAAATTGAACTAGTTTCAATTAACATTGTTTCTGATAGATTTTGCATTATATACTAGCAGTGAGCTAAGTGTTGTACAAGGCACAAACATAAACATAGCCCTTGTCCCAGAGAATTGAAAAATGCCAAGAAAAAGAAAAGGCTTGATATATGAGAAAGTTAGAGAAAGGAAATAATTCATGGGCATGTCTACACATTCAGCTAATGCTGACAAATAAACTGCAGAGTTGATTGCTCTGGAGTTTTCTGCTCCTGGGCACACCATTTGAACATGCTCCCAAGGGCAAAAACTGCAGAGTCAGGTGGGGCTGGCTAAGCCACAGGGTGTTTCAATGCAAGTCTAGCCAGAAGACAGCCCCCGTGCTGAGGCACGCTATACCCCACCTAGCCACAGAGCAGCATGTGGAGATGGGGGAGCAGCCAGTCCAGGGCTGGTTGCTTCCCTGTCTCCTTGTGGAGCAGCTAGCTGGAGCACAAGGGTGCTTCAGCGCTGGGGGCTGCCTGCCAGCTACCCATGCACTGAGGCATCCTGTGCCACAGCCAGCTTGGGCAGCATCTACATGTGTGCTGCTATGCACAAAAAAAACTCCATCACATCGTAGTACTTGTATTTTGCAAGACTACCCTGCTGCCAAGTTTATTAGTGTTGTGCGTCCGAATAGGGCAGCACATGTAGGCAGTGAGACATTTACTGACCAGTTAACTGGTCAACTGCACAGTAAACCTTTTATGTCAACATGTCTCATTTGTACTAGTTCACATGCATAGGAATCTGCATACTCTGTTGATCATTTAACTCCTCTGTCTCAGCATACAAGTGAGGAGGTATATTTTGTTGCCAAGGCATATATGTTACAGTTTTATAAATAGTTTTATTTATCCAAAATTCTCTCTTCAACTTTATGGGGTACAAGAGGTCTGATAAATGTGATCTTAGTTTGAATTATATCTTGTTCTCAAAAATGTAATACTAAATGGCAGCTTCATAAAACCAAACACCCTAACTTTTTATTCAATTTAATTAGAAATAAAAATAAATCAAAACTGAACTCTTACTTTTGGATACTGGACACAAATATTATGTTCTGCTGGTCTGAGATTGTTTTTACATTTCAGGGGTGGGAGGACAGTGCACAAGAAGAGGAGGGAGGTTGCTTTGCAAAAACATAACATTTTCCATACCCAATACCTAATTTAATTTGGTCTGTTACTTGAGCAGTACCTAGAACTAACTAGGTCATCTTACAAACAAGCATCCTTCATCTGTTTGGGAGAGTAATGGATATACGCAATCGAAAGCTTGAACCTCCAAGATACTGAACATTTTCAGCTCCCACTGGAATTCCAATGAAAGCAAGGCTGATGAACATCCTTCAGGAGATATTTAGCTCCTTCCAGCATTTCTGATTTTGTAATTACTGAGGAGAGGAGGACATGGCAGTTTCCTATTCATGTAAGAGGCATTTTTGGCATTTGTGCACATTTTGCAATTCTGCTATCCTTGCTTTATAGATGCATAAGCATGTTCATATAGACTGAGCATGCACAGAAGGCTACATACTCAACTAGGCATGTATGCAGCTATGTATGTGCACCCATTTTGGACTTATGTGAATCTTGAAAATGTAGTCAGACCAAAACTTGTGACTAACACGTTTGTATCCTGTCTTTTATCCCCAGTGGCTAAGTGGCTATGGCACTCACTCAGGAAACAGAAGCACTCAGTTCTGGACTCCACCAGATCACAGGGGTCTGAGCCTGTGCATAATCTCTGACTTCTCAGACTAATGCTCCAGCCAACGTGCCACAGTTTAAGCCAATGCCCTTTCCAGAGCTCCTTCAGAAGCTGGCTTACTAGTCATCCAAGAAGGAAAGATATGTGGGGCCAGGAAGAAGAGTACAGCTGATGGATATATGGTTGAATGAGATGCATGCCACTCTAGAAGGGAGCCCTGAGTGATAGTCTGGATTCTTGCTCCTAGTCTGGAATTTTCCTAACTGCTCTCTATTTCATCTAATAACTTAAAGTACAAAGTACTTAATTCAAAGTACGGTGGCATATCTTCAGAAAGAGCACTAAAGAATAGCATGGATATAGTTTGTGTTGTAGTGTGATGACTGAGGGCATGTGTAGATGAAATGGGGGCCCTAAATTGAAGTGGTGGGTTTTAAAAAACACTGCTTAAATTTAGGGCTTATTAAACCCCCATGTCATGCACACACCTTACCTGCCTCTCCAGTGAGGAGGGGAGGGCAAGCTGCTAGCTGGTGAAGAGGTTGCTGGGCTGCGGGTGCGGGAAAAGGGAGGGGACTGGTGCTACTCCTCTGTGATAGCTGCCCCACCCCGGCAGCACCCAGCTGCAGGCACCCCACTTGGGCAGTCCCATGGGGCACCGCAGCTGTGGAAGGAAGCACTGGGCCCCAACGCAGCTCAGGCAGGCAGGCAGGATCTGGAGGGTGGGGAGAAAGATCAGGCTGACCACTTTTCTTGGGTAGAGCCTGCTTTCCCGGGGCTGCTGCCAGACTGCCTGCAGGGCTTCCTGCGGAGCCGCGGAGCTACACGTAGCCCAGTGCTTCGCTCCTTCAAGTTTTAGTTTGCTATGCCCCAAGCAATTTAAGGCACATTACGAAGCTGAATTTCCTACAGTGGCTGTAATTAATATGCAATATGCCACAGAGGAGTGCAAACACCAACATCATTAAAGTGGTGCAAAAGCATTTAGCTCACTTTAAAGTGTCATGCACACAGGCCTCTCATTTCATATATACATGCGTAAAGCCCTAGGTTAGGAAGTCAGAGAGAGGCTCAAATCCTCTTTGGGAGATATGGGCCTAGAAGCTGCATCTCCAGTTTCTGCTTATCCATCAGGATTAAAATGCAGCAGTACTGCCCTCCTTCTCAATGTAATACCCATTATTTGGCGGGGGAGGGTTCCATCTCCATTTTTATGACTTACACAAATTTATCCATTCACAAAGGGCACAAGGACAGAGTCACATATTTCCCTGTACATGCTTACTCACTCATCCATGCTTACGCATCCCAGGTGAAGGGGTTATAGTATCACAACCTATACACAAGTGCCACTTTCACAGCGGAAAAGCTGCCTTTTGGGCATACACATGGATACAGAATTCCACCTTCTTTGTGTATGTAAAGAGTAGATATAAAGAGTAGATACATGTCCCTTATTTTCTTCCATACAGCATGTGTCCATATAAGATACTAACCTTATTTTTGAAAGTTAGAATGTAGAAAAAACGATTTTCCCAGAGTCATGGTAAGGCATCAGGCAGCAGTGTGGCAAACTATCTCCCGTCAGGTCATACTTTCTAGAAATGTTGTGTTTTCAGGAGGACTCACTCTGTTACTCAAGCCTAGGCCCCAGATACTCACAAGGGCAGTAGCAAGATTTAGTTCTTTACAGTGAATATTTCTTTAAACAAGTGTCTATAATAAAGTGCCGTTTTCATACCACAAGCCTCACCAAGATACCAGAAGCTCACTTTCTGGTTCAGGCAGAAGCTATAGTGCTCAGCCAATTGCTACAGTTGTGAGGCAGTTAACAGAGTCCCATTAGCTTTCTGAGCCAGACGCAAGTTATAGACTTCTTTACAGCTGCGTAACATGCAGTGTCTCCAGGTGTGCTTCATTCCAGTGAGGAAAGCAGCTTTTCCACTGAAGATGCACACAATTTTAGGGGGCTGATTTTGGTGGAAAGGATGCCTGTTGTATGTGAAAAAATATGGTATACTGGTTTATAATTGCACTAAAACTCTACTTCATATTTTGCATATTGCACTTATCCCCATCAAAGGGAGAGGGAATTAAAAGGAGATCATTCTCTAAGCTATGCAAACATATAAACAGCTTTGCAATTTCAAGGTATAATCATACTGGCATTAGCTACATCTCTCTCTTATTCTGGTAAATGTAAGTGCTGGTGTTCATACCTGATCAGAAATTGCTGTTTTTCATTTAAAATTGCATTAGCAGAAAAAAAGCTTATTTACTTTCCCAGCAGTATTTCTCATTGCAGGCAACTTACACTGAAGGCATGTAAATTCCCATGTCTATATCGCCTCTGTAGGCAAGTTGAAAGAAACCTGTATTTTAATGAAAATGAGGAAACATAAGGATTAAGCTTTTAGGGCTTAGTGAGCAATTATATTTACTCTATAAATACTAACTGTAAATGGGCCTCCAGTTATGTTGACTGACACTAACACAGCAAGAGCGCTAGGTCAAATGCAATTAGGCTGGAAGTAATATTGGAGTAAAACTCAAATCTGTAACAGGACAAGAAGCTGACAGCAAAAACCCATTTTCTCTCTCTCCACTGAGGTCATGGATGGTACAACTGAACACTCTTACTGCATTATGTCTCTCCATCAGCGCAGCACAAAGAAAAAGCAAATGAAAAATGCATTTCTTATTTCATATCCCCAAACATCTCAGCCCTTTGTCTCCAGATTTAATATCTCAAAACATCTCAGAGCTTTGTCTCCAGATTCTTTATGAAGATTAAAACAACTACATGAAACTGGCAGTTGGTTACTGGGAATATTTTTCTTTTGGCTTTTTTGTTTTCTCATCTAAAATTCCTCGTGGCATGTGTTATGGACTTCTAGTAAAATTGTGTCACAGAAGCTATGAAAAGGAAAACAAAATCCTTATTATTGTAGCATTTCAGATTTTGCTGTGAGTAGCTGGTGCATTCCAAAAATCAATATCTGTGCTTTTGAATCTCCCATCACTGAAGGCAAAAAAACCAAATCTATTTTGAGAAATCCTTGCTACCATCCTTTGGAGTATAAACAGGGCTGTATTTAAACACAGTGTATTTTGATTTGGTTTAACAGGACAAGATTTATGTGCTGTTTAAGTACTCATAAAAGATTTTAATTGAAGTTTATCACTTAAATATTTGAGAACTCCTCAGTAATGAACAAACTAATATATTTCAATAACCACCTAACATTTAGTTAAAAATACCTTTGCAAATAGATGCATCCGTTAAAATGTTAAAATATAATCTTTGCAGATTGCTAGATACATTCCAAACTATCACCACCTGAAAGAGATATTTAGAAATTTAAATAAATAGCATAATTAGGATGAGATCTCTTCAATATTGCATGTGTTCACTTATCAACCACAACAATATGCATGCACTTAACATAAAAAACACTATACTGAGTATTCACATACTGCTATTTTTGGTAGTTGCTATTGTTTGACTTTTACTCTCTGTATTTATTCTTATACCAGTTTATATTTATTGGAGTCTTTCCCGTATAGCTGTGAAGCTCCAAAAAATACTGGAAAGTACCAAACAACTTCAGGTGTAACTGGAAATACTCCCCAGTCATTCAGCAAAGTTTATTCTAAGGGAGATTGTTTACTTCAGCCTGAAAGGAAAGGCTCAAGGAACATTTTTTTGATAGCCCCTCACACTAGTATTGGAATTAATTATGAATTGACCCACTGTTCCAGGTGGCTACCAGGGGTTTAAGAGCAAGGAGATAAGAGTGTGTAAACAGGAAATTAAGGGAATCTAGCCTTCACCCCAAACACAGTGTCCTGGGTCTCGCTAATCTTTTCACTGTTTTACAACTGACACTGGAAGATTTAACAGTTTACAGAATTCCCTGAAAAAAAGGGAAAAGGGAAAAAAATAAATGAGTTCTCCAACCCAGCCAGAAGGATCGATAAGCTACATAGTGAATAAGATATGAAAGGAAACCAATACTTAATACAAGTAATATTTTATTGAGGCATAATTACAGCATCCTTCTTTTTATCCTTCAATTATTAATATGATAATGACTTCTAACCATCTGCTGAGGATAAAAAAACTTGCATATTCACTAACAAATCTCACAGAACAATATAAAACCAACTCATTCCTACAGGTTACAGAAAGTCATAAAGCACATCAGAGTTATTTAGGTCTTTGATACTTATTACTGTTTTCATGCTATGTGCACAATTTTAGCACAACAGTAACCAAGTTATCTGCATGTTCACATGATCTGTCAAGCTAAGAAAAAGCAGATCCATCTAAAAAATGGTGGATCCACAATAAAAACATTGCTGTCTCAAATGGCAACTTTTTCACCCATTTTTTTTTGTACCAGATTTAATGATGCATAAGTTACTTGATCGTCCCTTATCCCACAGTACTCTGCCTTTTCTCCCTTCATCTACAAATGAGGAGGAAGAGAAGGATTGCTGCTGGTTTCTGATAGCATGACCAGCCAGGGAGCTGGCAGGGAGCTCTGCAGGATCCCACTATTTACAATTCAACTGCCAGAGCTCTAGGACTTGCTGGGGTTCTGGCAAAGGCTGTGGTATCACTGGAGGTCTCTGTACCATTGTCAGTGTGCTGAGGCATTTTGTAATGCTACAAAAATAATATGTGTCTGGTACCTCAAGGTATGCAGGAAAAAAACACATAAAGCTGTGTCTATGGCCAAATTGCTGATTCTCCAAATCAGAATTGAGTCTTCAGATTCAGATTCCAATGAATCGTATAGAGACAGTGATCTGAATCAACTTATTGATTCCCTGGTGTAATCCAAGTCCAAATTGAATACACTCCGCTTTGCACACCCGTACAACACACCCCTGGATAGGGCATCACCCCACCAGTCCATCAGCCCCCACCTCCCAACTTACTTCTATTTGCTCTTACTAATGTCTGCACATAGCAAAACCTGACTTAGGTTTAGGCAGCTAACAGTAAGCTGCCTAATGTGAGTTGGGTCATTTGAATGCTCATACACATACATAGAGGAGAAAACACTATTATAAGTGACTATTTTAGAAAAATACGTACATTATTTGAATGTCATTTAAAAGCCTGAAGAAAACTAACTTCAATAAACAGCCACAGATATCAGGCCAGACTAAAGAACGCCATTCTTTTTGTTCACCAAAGGAAATATTGAATCTGACATGCAGCTCCCAGATACCATTTAACCCAATGTGACTCCATTCAAACATTTGAATCACTCTCATAGAAAACCAGTGTAACAAAATGGTCTACCAGGCCCAATACTATCACTTTGATCACACTGATTTGCTTCATTTATCTGTCCCTTTCCTTTAAATTCAAAATTGGGGAGTGGGATTTCTTATTTCATAGAATCATAGAAAATTAGGGTTGGAAGAGGCCTTCAGACTTCATTGAGTCCAAACCCCCTGCTCAAAGCAGGACCAGTCCCAGCTAGATCATTGCAGCCAGGGTTTGTCAAGCCAGGCCTTAAAAACCTCCAATGATTGAAATTCCACCACCTTTCTTGGGTAACCCCTTCCAATGCTTTACAACCCTCCTAGTAAAAAGGTTTTTCCTAATATCTAACATAAATTTCTCTTGCCACAACTTGAGACCATTGCTCCTTGTTCTGGCACCACTGAGAAGAACCTAGCTCAATCTTCTTTGGAACCACTCTTCAGCTAGTTAAAGGCTGCTATCAAATCCCTGCTCTTCTCCACACTAAAAAAGCCCAGTTCACTCAGCCTCTCCTCCGAAGTCACTTGCCCCAGACCCTGAACCATTTTCATTGACCTCCACTGACCTCTCTCCATCTTGTCCACTCTCTTCTGTCATGGAGGGCCTAAAACTGGACAATACTCCAGATGCAGCCTCACCAGTACAGAATAGAGAGGGGAAGAGTCACTTCCCTCAATCTGTTGGGAATGCTTCTACTAATGCAGCAATGTTCCTACTAACACTTCTATTATTTAGTTATTGATATCTTGGTTTAGTTTATTCTTTCCTTTGCTGTTTGCTAGTTAACCACATATAAGTGCTTCATTCTGAAATGACCTGATTTTCCTTTAAAATAAACTATTGTTTTGTTTGCTAGAGATATTATTAAATTAAACCTGCCTTTAAGATTAAATGTATAAGAGCTGGGCAGAAAGGTTAATGAATCCCAGCTATCCCTCCAAGTTAAGGAAGAAAGGTTATGCTTAAGCAATATAAAAATTATACAATAAAAACTGCAACTCTGGTATGACTCCATTAATGTTAACAAGCTGAAAGTGAGGATGAATTTAACCCATGTGGTCTGAATCAAGCTCTCTTTTCAGAAGAATTACAAGACCTAGCAAGAAAAGAATCATCTTTCCTGTGCATGTTGATTAGCCTGAACCTCCACTTCAATGCCATGCGCACAAAACTGCTGTATATTTCTACCATTATGCTTTTTCTTATTACCTTTCATGGACATGTTATATTGTAGTTACCCTTGTATTAGAAGGGAACCAAAGAATCACTAAAGAAGAAAATAAATGCAATATGAGTTTTGAATTTGTTGTGAACACCAAATCTGAAGTGTTTAAGAAAAATATTCATGCAATTTTATTTTTTCATTATTTTTGTTAATTAATCAATCATTTTCTTCCAAAACAGTCACAAACTGCTGGAAGACTGATTAGACTGGACATAAGGAAGAACTTCTTTACTGTCCCAGTCTCCAAAGTATGGAATAGACTCCCTCCAAGGAGTGGTTCAAGCTCTGGATACCTTTAAATAATGTTTGGATGCTTACCTTGCTGGGAAGATCTGACCCCAGCTGAGTTCCTGGCCTTTGGGCAGCGAGCTAGATCCAATGATCTTTGAGGTCCCTTCCAGCCCTATTGTCTATGAAATCTATGAAACCTATGTCCCAGTGTAAACTTGGATATCCTTAGTACAACTGATATCCTGAGACTTGGAAACTGAGGCTGCCTCTGCACATGCTCAGCGGGGAGAGTTAGAGCAGTTCCCAAAAAAACACTCTAATTAAAATGTCACAGTATCATGTGTTTTAAGCCCCTGAGTGTTTAAAAATGGCTGCAGGATGCTTTAACTAAAGCACATTCAATTAACTTCATTTAAAGCACCCCAGTAGTCAGTTTTAAACCTGCGGGGGCTTATACATGTGACACTGCAGTGGTGCTACAGCATTCTAATCAGAATGTGGAGCAGACTCAATTAAGCAAGAATGTGTCGGAGCACATGTGTAGGTACCTTAATATTTGAACTACATTTTGTACCTGGTCAGTTCCGACTCTCACAAACAGCACAAAGAAACAAACTTTGCCAAAGTTTATTTCATTTGTTTATGGGAAACTTGAATTTGAGATTCACACAACTGCACAAAATGGAGTGCACAGATAGCAACAATCTAAATGTTTCTAAGTACATTTCACTTGAAAACAATTTAAAAAGGAATATTCAGCTGGGAGCCACACGTAGGGCCTCTGTGTCGTTCTCTGGCATGTTTCAAAATGCTACAGCCTATTCTAGGATCAGCCAGGTTGAACCTGGTTGCCCTTTGTGACCATGTCCACACATGCATGGCTATCCAAGGGTCAAAAAATTTCCCCCACACTACTCCCTCACAGCATGGAGAACAACTGAATGTGCAATATGTGGCATCCTGTCTGCGGCACCACATACTGCATGGCCATGCTCATGTGGATGCCACCTGTGTGTTCATTTACTGTGCCTTGATTTATGAAGGCTATGTCCTTGGAATCCCACAACTAGATAAACTAGATTCTCAATTTCTTTTTTCAGTTTTGCATTAGTAACTGAGAACAAAATTTAGTTTTTCGTCTCTTTTATCTGGGACATGACCCTAGTGTCAACTCATTCATGGATAATACTATAAGGAGTGCAAGACAGACATATCCAAAATTTTCACCTGTCTCAACAACAGAACATACTAAGCATTCACAGAATCAGTGCATGACAAAGCAAACTGGTCCTCTGAACTCATCTGTCTAAAAAAAATCACAGAATCTCTACACGTCAACTAAAAAAAACATTAATTAACGTGGATGATATGAGCACTCTGCTATGCAGTTGATCTCATCCTTGCTAGAGAGGAAAAGGCTACACATTAGGAGGCTTTTTGCAATATGATGCATACTCCAGGGATTTAAAAGACAAATTAAGTCCCTTAGTTCATAGTTCAATATTCTGTGCCTATATAGATATAGAAATGTTCTTTAAAGGCTATTCTTTAGAATTAGACTAGTTTGAAAAGATCCAGCATGCTTAAGAATTCTATCACTTTTAGAAGGAATCTAAAGTTATATAACTAGTGGTATAATGACATGGTTATAATATATTTTTTCATACTCTTCATGGCTCTGAGTCTTGGGTAGTTGTATGAAGAGGGAGAATCAGCATATATCGAATATCAGCATTTTATGAAGAGGTTATCAATATTATAGTCTTCAAAAGAGAGAAAAAGGACAAATGTAAATGTCAGTAGGAGCACATTTCTCATGGAACATCCACTCCATTTGCCAGGGCTGTGGAGCAGTGGGAGGGAGTATCTGCACAGTTCATGGTCCCTGTGGCCCATCGCTCACCTGGTATAGCCTATGTTGCATGTGTCACCACAGATGTGGCCCCCAGGATGTGTTGCCCCTGGGGACTTAGAATTTGGATAGCCCTGACCTACCTGATTCCTGAAATTCTTCCTTCACACTATGGGTAATGATGACCTTCCTCCTTTTTCATAAGTCTTTATCTCCCAGTAATCAAGCTTCTTTCTATTGCTAATTGTTCTGCTGCTACCCCTCCCCAGGTTCATAGCCGTATGCACTGTTCTTAAATATCACTGTGCAAGCTCCCCTCAGTGAATCATACAATCATAAAGTTGTAGGGCTGGAAAGGACCTCCACAGGTCATCTAGACCATAGGTTAGTTAGTCTCTGCCTGAGGCAGGATCATCCCTATCCAAACCATCCCACACAAATCCATATTCTAACCTCTTAGCAAAACTACCATTAAACCTGATGCAATACAAGCTGTAACACCCTAGTTTGTCAGAGGTAAGCACCACATCCAACGCCCTTCTTCTGCAAAAGGTTGTTAATATGAAGAAAGCCTTGCATTCAAAAGCTTGTCTAGCTTTATCCCAACCAGGTAGTTGGTCCAATAAAAGATATCAGCCCCCAGAATCCTTGCCTCTTAATTCCTTGACCATTGTGGCTACAACATTCCTCCATTCTACCGGTATGGCAATGGGGACAGCGGCACGAGGCGTGTATTGAGGCTGTAAACCAGCGCCTTCAGGGTTGGTGCTACGATGTGGGCTTTGGATTTTTGGATCACAGC
>JAGPOW010003642.1:87044367-87061027 GCA_030014935.1 Caiman crocodilus | reverse complement strand
ACCCCAGCACTTGTTTCCTGGCATTGGCAGGGGGTCAGACTAGATGGCCTGCTCTAGGCCCCTTCTGACCCTAGTTACTATGAAACTATGAAACTATGAAACATCATTAAAACACTCTCCCCAAAAGGATGAGCACATCCTGAATACTGAATAGCAAAAGAATCTATTTGGGAGTAGGATCAGTAATACAGACAGTAAATGAAGAATTTGAAATTAGGTTAGTATGAAGATAGCCTACCACAATTGAATTTAAATTCTGAGTGGAAAGTGTCGGGGTTTTTTAAATCTCTTCAACACCATTCATTATCAGCTTAGATATAACGTGTATTAGTAGGTGTTCCATCTTTTTGCTTTCTTTAACAGGATCCAGGGAAACATAGTAAAGTATAGGAAAAGGGTGCATGAAATCCATCATGTTTTATTTAAAATGTTTCTGACCATTTGCTGGCTTTGGCAGACTGTTTTAAAACAGGCCAGGGAGCATGATAGCATCAGAGAAGCACTCGAGGTGTAAGTACTATGAGTGGTCAACTGCAGGTTAGGGAGATTAGCAAGCAATTTCCCCACTAAACACATCAAGAGTCAGATTCTTGACTTTGTGGACTGAAAATGTTTTACTTTTAAATATTTTTCCAAGCCCTTTTCAGAGCTTGGAAAACTCAGATGTGACTTTATTTTACATATATTTCATTTTGGCACATGTTTACTCCCTAGTGAAGAATATATGTGGTGCTTGAGTAAGAAAAAAAAGTTGAAAAATAAACTTGTAAACTAGAGAAAATAGCATATTCAGCATGGGTACTTACAACTAATGAAAGGTTCATCATACAAATATGTATAAGCAAAAAATGACATAACGTTATTCAAAACGCCACAGATGTTATGAAGGATTTATAGTTGATGTGAGTGCCAAATATCTACATTTCTTTGCTTTACCTATAGGTAACCATATATTTGCAATTTTTTAAATAAAATATATTTTAATTGTACTAAAATTGTGTTTATTTAATTCAGTTAAAATTAATTTTATTTTTACTGAAAAGGCTGTTATATATGTTCCAAAAATTACAAATCTAAGCTAAAAATATGTCTCATTCTCATCTTATTTAAATTCACTTTGTATGTATAACCGCTGCCATTTTAAAAACTTAAGTGACAAATTCTTTGTCCAGTTCCAGTGGAAATCCAAAGTTTAAAGATGTTGATGGTGTTACATCAGTGAAAATAAAGAGAAACAAATGAGAATATGGTCTGATATGCATCTTACAGCATCATTCCAGTCATTACTTTCCTGCATTAGGGGCTCTTCAGTGCCTCAGGATGTTTATACACATGGTCCGGGAGGAGCCGCACTAATTAAAAGCACCTGGAGCATCACACATACCCGAGTTCCTGCACTGAAAAATGGCGGTGGGGCACTTAAGTTGTCTTTTAAGGCCATGTGTACATGAAACAAGAGGTGTGTGTGCATGTCACTTTAAAGCAGGCGAAATGCTTTTGCACTGCTTTAATGGTGTCAGTGTTTGCATGCCTTGGCAGCATATTGCACATTAATTCCAGCTGCTGTAGGAAATTCAGCAGCGTAATGCACCTTAAATGACTTGGGTCACAGCAAACTAAAACTCCTTTGAAGAGTTTTAGTTTTTTGGCCCTACAGCCACAGAGTGCAGCACTGGGCTCCGTGCAGCTCCACGGCTCTGTAGGAAGCCCTGCAGGCATCCTGGCAGCAGCCTGGGAAAGCAGCTCTGCCCACGTAAAAGCGATGAGCCTGCTCTTTGTTTTTTTTCTCCCTGGAGCCTGCCTGCTTGCCTGCTTGAGCTTGTCAAATAAGCTTTAGTTTAAAGCACCCCGCTGCTGTTTTTTTCAGTGCGGAGATGCTGATACACGTGGTGCTGGAGGCTGCTGGAGCGCATCCATTTTTACACTCCAGCAGACTCGATTAATCGATTTCCTGCTGGGCCCTACAGTCAGAGGCCCTGAAGCCTGGGACCTCCAGATCCCACCTACACAGAAGGGAAGTTACATCCCCGCAGGGACAGCAACATGAGCTCCCTTTCCGAGTCAATTGTTATTCACCACAGTAAACTCTCCTTAGCTTGCCCTGCCTCTCTGCGGATGGCTGAGCTACCATCATTGCTAGGCAGAAGTACTTCTCCCTTTCAAAACAGGATAAGGTCTACAACCTTGTGATGTAGTAAAAGGGATCTTGGATCTCAGCTGTACATATAGATCCAAATTTGGTCACAGTACATGTTTCCAATAGCTAAATGGAAGGGAGATGTGGATAATATTTGGACATAGAGGTAAAAAAATAGCAAGTAAACTTGAACGTCACAACTTTGCCTTTATTTTCTTTTTGGATTCTCGAGCCCCGTATGCCTCTTGCTTTTAGTGTGGTCTTATAACTGAGTAGCCTGTAGCAGGAGAAGAAAACTGTTAAATAGACTGCAAGAACAGCAGCCAAATTTTCACATTGGGACTTAAAGTGAAACTGTGTCCTTTTAAATGGGTTTTCAGGTTTGATATTTGTAAAACTACTAATACTAGTCAATGCTCAGAACAGATTTCAGTCATGTCTTGTGCCCTTATTATAAAAAAAGATCATGAGGGAGGATGACTTAAAGACATCTTCAGTTACACACTAGAATCTCATTCAGACTGGATTTGAGCTTTGCCAGAGGCATCACACAGGTCTCTCGGTTTTCCTGAACAGCTGAAACCTGGGATTTTTATCCCAGATTCCCTGCATGAAATATAAAAGTCTGCATCTATTTATTTATGCAACAAAATCATAGGGGACTAGAATACCACAGTTCTTATGCAGATGTGCAGAGTTATACAGAAGGGTAAGCCTCCTTGCACACTCTTTACATCCATTTTAGCCAATTATGGCCTGTTTAAATTAGGCCCCAGCTGTAGCAAAACAAAATTTGTTATATGATCCCTCAAAGCAATAGAACAAGGAGGGAGCTGAGAGATGTGGGGAATAGCAGGGTCTCTGGCTTTGCACCCTGTCTCCTCCAAATATGCATTAGCCAGAGTAGCTAGCTGGGTCCACAGGGACAGATAGATTGTTCCTCGTGACAAAGAATGATGATACAAGCTCCTGTCTAGAGCAAGAAGGGAACTGTGATTCTCAGAGTCCCAAATGGCTCTCTGGTTTGGCTCATGTGTCATCAAAGCCATTTGCCACATTGGTGAAATTCATAAATATATAGACTGTATATGTGCCAGGAGAGGGGAATCTCCTCCCCATTATATACACATGCACAAAAAGTAAATTTTGTACAGGTAACATAAAACAAAGGAAGCACTGGCTAACACAAAGCCATTGAGGAACATACTGCTTTAACTAAAGGACTTGGGGGGGCTTTTCCTTCATTACCTAGTTAGGTACTAATATGGCCCACCATCACTGCACTATTTCAGCACATCCCAAATGTTTAAAAATAGAACTAACAATAACAATGCTTCTTTCCTTCTATGAGAAAGTCAGCTTTAATCTTTTAACAGACCCTTTTTAAAAAAGTTGCAGGGTGTGTTGAATTTGTCTAAGTTAGAATTGTATATGTAAGGAAGGAAGCGATGATTTATAATGTCTGGCTGTCCACCTTCAAAGTGAAAGAACCACATTTTCAATTTGCTTCTCCCTCCCCTCCCCCCTTAGAATGATTTCTAATATTGCTCACAGGCTTCTATTTTATTAGAAATGGTACAAGATTTGCTCAGGCTCTGGGAAAATGTACAAGTTGTAATGAAAACCAGCAGCAGGGAAGAAACAATAGTTGAACAGGCTAATAATAAATTAAACTAACTTGGAACAGATAAGAGTTGTCAATCTATCTTCAGGTAATTCTCCCTTAAAAGAAGCATGGTTTGTTGTGTTAATTGGCAACCTATTTGAGTTCCAGCAGGGTAACTCAAGTGGTGAATTATCTACAATGCTTGCTAAAATCACTGCTAACAAGAGTAGGATTCTGCTCCAGATTTACAGCTTGAACTAAAAATACCACTTTGGCTGAGAGCATGTTTGCATCTGGCAAGGTCACAGATTTTTTTCCTCATCTTTCATTATAGCAATTTCAGTTTCAGTTTTCATTTGGTAAAATTGATGGCTATTGCCCATCTCAATTTTGTTTTCTTAGGTAGAGCTTACTCCTACTATTACTACTCAGGATAAAGGAATTTATATTTGGTATGTAGACACCTATGACACAGTTTTATCCCAAACTTAGACCCTGAAATGTATAGGGTTTTCTATTAGTGGCCTCTGTACCATTAAACATATTGAAATGAAGACACTTTTAGAATTAAACCCTGATATTGTGAACATGCACTACACATATTTACACACACTACTCAGAGAAAATTAAGGTTGGACAGGACCTCAGGAGGTCATCTAGTCCAACCCCCTTCTCAAAGCAGGACAATCCCTGTCTATATCATCCCAATTCTGTCTAGATCTTCCCAGCTCTGTTGACTTCTTCAAGAGTACTTGATGGCATAAAGTTACTCATGTGTATAAGTGTTTATAGTCTCAAGACCTGGGAGCCAGTCACAGAAGCTGTAAATAAGCATGATCTGATTAACTTCAGTAGTATCATAACTAGGAGTGAGTGAGCAGGACACCAGCTTGGTGCACCAGTTCAGAAGGAGTGCTGGCACAGCAGCTGTCAGGGAGACTATGTTATCACTCTCAAAGTAGTCCGTGTTCTGGGAGATTGTGCCAATGCAGCAGTAGTCCGCACTGCCACCACAGCTATAGCAGCCCCTGCACAAAAAGGTAAGTTCTCAGCATCATCCCCACCCTAAGGCACCAAAATTTCAAGTTACAGTCTGAATTTCAATGGGGTTGCCCCCATTCATACCATCTAGAGATTGGTTTTTAACTCCAAGGAGCTTTTCTTCATTGTCAAAACATGAAATAGATAGTTTCTCTCCCTCTCCCTCTAATTTTGCAAAGTGTGATGAATTCATCGTGCAAGACTGTTTTCAATAGTTTCTCCTAGCTTTGGAACTCCATCCCCTTGAAGGCTGCCACAGCCTGGACCTGGACATCTTCTGGAAATGCTGTGAGACCTTACTGTTTAAGCAGGTATTTCCCAAGCCAGACTGGGTTAGGATATTACTTAAAGACCTTTTGTTTCACATTTGCTTATATGTGTTTTCTGTCTCTTATTATAAGCTGCCCTAAGCCTCTGTTGGGAAAGGTCACATATAAATCCAATAAATAAATAAATACATTTTTAATGACAAGTGCTTAGTTCTGAAAATGAACAGGGAGTCAATCACTGCTCTACAGAGCTTGCCACCTAAAGGTGTGTGTAGATGTGCCAGAAAGCTATTCAGATGTGTTGTAATTATAATGCATCGCAGAAGACTCGATTAATTGAGTCTGCTGGAGCATGCTAATTAGTGTGCACCAGCAAGCCTCTGCATCTCTTATATCAGCATCCCTACACCTCAAAATGGCAGTGGGGGCACTTTAATTAAAAGCCCGTCAAATGAGCTTTAGTTAAAATGCCCCTGGGACCATTTTGAAGTGGCTGATGCTGATACATGAGATGCTGTAGGCACTTTAAGTAGAGTGACTCTTGGAGACACTCTAATTAAAGTGCCCGTCCTCCCACCCCCGAACCATGTGTACAAATGTCCTAAAGTTCCAAGTATTACTTTCAGTTACATAGCTCAGCTAGAAAAATGGAGAAGACCTTAGTAAAAAGTGAAGAACTGTCTTCCATTCTATCCATATGTGAGAAGTGGTACGGAGAATTTTAATGAGCATGTCCAAACCATAGCATTAGACATACAGCCAAACCCAAGTCATTAACATAAATATTTAAAGTGCACCGTAGGTGCCTAAATCCCTAAGATTGATCTGGATTGACTGCACTACAAAAAAAAATTTAGGTTTAGACAGCTAGAATCAATAGGCATCCCCAGTAGGCAACCCCATTTTTTGGCCTGAAAAGTTCCCTCAGTGACCCAAACCCTGGGTTGGGTTTGGGAACATGCTCAGAAGTGATCCAGATCCAGTACCAAGTAGTCTAAGGGTATAGACAAACTTATGTTTCCCAGCAGTTTCAGAAGAGGTGAGGTGGCTATTGCTCTGGAGAGTAGGGCACCAGTTGCTGCACTCTAACATGTTCCTGGGCACAAGCCAGGAGCAATACAAATGTAGCCAAACAGCTTCAACTTAAGCAGTGCTTCATAGAGTGGAAAAGTGCAATTTTGCTACATTTTTATTGTTCCTGGCTTATGCACATGTAACTGCTACGATGTAACAGCTTCTGTGTGCTCCTGAGCAGTAGTTCCCCTTCCCCCTTTTTAAAACAGCTTCCAGTGTATGTTTTTCCATGCCATCGCACATAAACTCTATTACTATTCAAATCTGGGAACTGCCTAAACTCTGTCTAGGTTCCCATTCTGTTTGGCCAGGTACAGAAGTTAGACTTATTGTGTGGTAAGCATGCAGAAAGTGCTCTATGGACATACTGTGGACACTGCATTCACAGCGGGGGCTGTCCAAGATGCTCATCTTGCAAAGTATTGTTTTGAAATGTCCTTATCCAGATTTCAATCTGTTCAGCTTGCCCCATGCTTCTCTATCAAGGTCATGGCCAACGGGAGACTTGTTCAGTGTTGATATAAAATGGTGTAGGAATAGATTGCAGACCAAATTACTGTGAACTATCATTTCATTTCTATTCACCCCACCCATTATCTAAATTTTGTGCTACCCACAAGGCCACAGTTCCCAGTCTGCCAGGCTCTCCACAAGCCAGAAACCTGGCAGTGGGAGGATAATTAGGTTCTGTCTTCTTATGTCACTTGCTGTAATGCCCTAGAGTGCAGGGAATACATCCATGTGTTTGTAAATTGTGCAGCTTTTTATGAGTCTCTGCACACTATTAAGTACACTGTTAAGTTCTTAATGTGACAACTTCTGAACCATACAGGAGCATAGTATGGTGGTTCTGAACCCTTTGAAGTTGGCATCCCATGTCATGCTGGCTAAATGTCTTAAGGCAGCTACCCGGGAAGAGATTTTACTGCTGATCTTCTGAACATGATGTTTATAGGTGAGAGAAAGGTCTCACGTGGCTCTTTGGTAAGTTGGGGTATGTTCATGAGGAAAGCTGTGGTTGCCAACTCTGATATTCAGTGCGCTGTTGGCTCCATGACTGTCCACATGCAAGACTGATGATATTGATTTATTGATGCTTCCAACTGACCTTGTGCCTTTCAATTGCTCCCAGAGGCCATTGGCCTGGAATGATGCAGAGGCACCAGGATCAGTACCCCCTCTTACTGTCAGCCTCTGTTACACTGACAATTAACAACTGACCACCCAACACCTGAAGGTCACGTTGCTTTCCTGAGAGAGGCCAGAGTGTTTACATGGACCCACCTAATGCAAACTACAACCCAAACCACTTCAAAAGATTCTGAAAACTTTTTTCAAGCCCTACAGCCAAGGTGTTAAAATAGGTTTTGCTGACATGGCTCTCTTTGGCAGAATAGCTGTTTGGCAGAATAGCTACTTATCAGCACTTCTGCAGGCAGTGGTCTTCTTCTCCTGTCTTCATATCACATTTGATCTTTTTGTTACACACACCTGTGCTCATTTATTTTACTTTGTAAGATCTTTCATTGTACATGTGCCTTTAAACAGCAGGCACTGCAGCAAGCGTTGCACAGCCTGAGGCTCTGTGCCACAGTCACAGGTGGTTGAATAAATGGTATATCTCCATTTTATTCATTAGTTCCTTAGAGCATCCAACTCTGGTACATAAGCAGTTGAGACATCAGCACCTTTGCCATGTTTCATCGGCCCCTGGTACAAAGGATACAACTGCTGGAATGTCCATTTTTTCACTGTCAGGTATTTTCTTCAACCTCTCATTGCATATCTGTAGTCATTACTCCTTGGTTGTGTCCTCAAGAGGTTGAGTGTTAGAGAGGAAGCTCCTGAGTGACTTCAGACATTTGTATGCTGTGGGATGGTCCTACAGTGGGTGTCTGACGTATTCAATTTGCCTCAATCATTCTATCCTGCTGGCCACTCCTCTTCTGATGTCTTCTGAGCTGGTGGTTTTTCAGGTGAAAGGCACATACAGTAAAAGCTCTGTTATCTGGCATCCCCCAGGAATCAAATAGTCTGGTTAATCAAATGTGTACCATCTGGTGCACTCCCCAGTGTCAGTGTGCTAGGGTACAGAGTGGGGAGCCCTGCGCAGGTTGCTTTGTCCTGCATAGGCTGCTTTGCCATGGGCCATGGGCTGAAGAAGTGACAAGAACATGGTGGCAGTGAAACCCAGAAGTGATCCCTCAGATGTGAGTTAATAGAGTTTTCTAGCTAATAAAATGCCAGTTAACAGAGCTTTTGCTGTACTTGTGTTTTGCTGGGTTGGCATGTAATTGGTTTTTGGTGTAGTATGAGGTTAAGCCAACCAATATCGTGTTTAGGTATTTTTCAATGTGGTCAGAGCCAGAGTTTGGGTTGTTATGCACAGGTTGTCTACATGACAAAACATTTGTTTCCAAATTGATTGGTTGGTCATTCACATAGCTGTTATATAGCAGCAGTGCAAGTATACTTCCATAGAGGAGGCTATTAATCTGCTGCCTCCATCTGCTTTGCTTCTCATCCAGTTTGACAAAAAAAAATCTATTCTCAAGCACAGTTCATATCAGCTCTGTAAGGTGTAGAAGTTGGTCATTTTTAGGGTCTTGTGAAGCAGTCTTTAGTGATTAATTGTATTGTAGGTGGCTATTAGGTCAATGAACAGAGCTCTTGTGATTTGGCCTCTTTCAAAACCATCCTCAATATGTTGACTTAGATTGAGCAGCTGACTCACTGTTGATTTTCCAGGGTGAAAGCCACCCTGGCTCAGGGATTAGGTGTTTATCCACATATGGGACAAGCCGGTACAGTATCAGACATCTGCACAGTCTATATGTGTGGCATAGCAGATAAATGGGTCTAAAGGACCACATGGATCTTTGGACCACATGGATCTTTCCCTAGCTTTAGAAATGCCACTACCTGACATGGTAGTGACATCATCATATTTTTTAAATTTTTTGATAATTTTGTGGGCAGAGGTGCCCATGATGCAGGGCCAGAGCAGTCCGGGGCTGGAATCCCATTGATCGGTACCATGCTAGGGGCACTTGAAGCCCTCTGGCTCTATTCATCTGAGTAGGGATCCCAGTCCACATGGATGAGGAGTTACTCAGCCAGGGCTTTATAGAGCTGGACAGCTTGCTTCTGTGAAGGCCAGGGCCACCAGCATCATTTGGGGGAGGATAAAACCATGCATTCAGGATACACATGTGCATGTACACTGCGCACACACACACATGAAATACAGGTGTCTGGGACACATGCACACACACACAGAACCCAGGCATCTAGGGCACAGACAATCACACACATGCACATACGGAACCCAGCTGTCTGGGGCACATGCACAGCCCCCCACACACACAGATCCCATGTGTCTGGTATGTACATGCGTGTACACACACCTAGTGGGTGTGCTGGTTGGGCATGCACAAGATGGATTGCTGAAGGCTCATGGCTATGATGAGCAGCTGCTGCATCAGGTCTAGGTGGGCAGTAATGATGTCCCTGCCAGACAGTCATAGGAGGCTGAGCCATTCAGCTCTGTTTGGCACCCTGGGGAGCCTGCAGGACATGTGAGAGACCCCACTACCTCCTGGGCTCTGCCCATGCAGGCAGATTCTGGACCCCCTACCTTCCCCTCCACAAGGGCTAATGTGTGTTCTGTTTCCTCCCACCTAATTGTAGGTGAGTAAAGTAAAGCTGAAAAGTTAAGAGCACTTCCACCTCAGGCTTCTTGAACACATGTACTTAGTCTTTGTCATTCACAGAATAATTCTAATACCTGATTGAAACCAAGAGCATTGAGTTCAGTACAAGTATAGTACCCTATGGCCATCCTGACTAATAACATGGTAAAATACAATTGTAACAGCTTTGTTATGACACCTACAGCTAGAGTTATTATTTAAAGTACAGTTACTTTATTTTGCCTTTTATCACTGCCATCCGTTTCTCACTTCAGAGAAGGAAATCCAAATTGTGAGTCTTATTTGCTAGGAAGAAACAAAGGAAGACCCAATATTAAGTCACTAAAATACATTAGGGTTTTCTTTTTATATTGATTTATTAGTTTTATATTGATTTCCATACAGAAAAACACTAAAATACTAAAAGGTAAATGGCTTACAGCTTGTATGTGGTCCTAAATATGTTATGTATCACAGGATCTCTGAGAGAATCAGAAAGAGATGAAATGTTACTATTTGTCAAATTTGCAAGACCAGACAATTTTACAAAGACAGGAGGTATTAGAATGGGTGTTTGAGTAATACGCTTGAATATATGCAGAATAGGAAGAGGAGGAATTCCCAAGGGGAAGAGAAAATGAGAAAGTGGGGTAGAATGCATGTCAATCCTCTTAGGCTTTCTTTGATGAGACACAATTTTTAATCCAAATTTACACAGAAACAGGATTCAAATTTCTTCAAATTCATTCAAGCAAGGTATACCTCAATACTTATTATTTCTTTGGCTGCTAATTCAGAAAGATCCAAATTCTTCTGCTTTATCCTGGGCATTAAGCTTACTCTTTCATTTTTGTAAAGTCATGCACTCAGGTGATCACTTCTGTCCCTCAAAAGCCAAAATCTTTGTTATACCATTAAATCTAGCTTGGCTGTTGAAGTCAAATACCATTTTAACACTCATGTATACTTCTTTCCATAGCTGTGGCATATAGAGCACCAACAAATGGATAAAATCTGATGTCCAATATATTTTGAATAAAGTCTTCTGTTGTGTTTTCTAAGATCCACAGAGGTACTTTAAATACTACATAATTTGATCTGCTGTTAAAATTATCTTAAAGTCTGTGACAAATTCACTTTGCAAGCTTAAAATGTTAGACATTTCTAGTAAGTTAGACATTTCTAACTAGAGTATAATTTCCAGTTAATTAATTTTCTTATTAATCTAAGGTAGATTCTCTTTCCATTGAGAAATTGTTCAGACTACAGAGAATAAGCTCAGGAAAACAGGGAAATCGAACTATAAAGACTGTAAGACTGAAGTCAGAAACCTGAGAGGACTGTTATTTCCAGATTTTTGCAAAATGAGTGGCCAACATAAATGTTGATAAATGAGTTCACAATAATGTTACTGCACCATGGACTCATTCAGAAATTGAATTTAGTTTTTGGGTGGACAAATGGTAAGTTCATGGAAGGAAATATAACCTATTTTGAGCAAAGAGATAGATTGAGGGGCATAGCAGGGAAGGACCATAGGCACTGAAGTTAGACAAAACTGTTATTAAATTGGATTGAGATTCCTAGATCATGACTGGACAAACCATCCTATAATTCTATGCATCGCCATTGAGCAATAGACCATATCTCTTAATAAATGACTGACCTTTCAAACTGTCCTTAAATGTTGTATGTTACTGTAATTACATGGATAAAGTAAAACAGAATTAGAAGTCATGCTTTTCACAAAACAAAAAAGATTTTTATTCATGTCTTCAAATCTTAAAATTGAAAATTTAATCTGATTTCCCCTCACCTAAAAAAAATATATATTTTAAGGTGCTATACTTGCAAAATGTCAAGAGCATATTGGTAACTGATTATTCAGCAAGAAAAGTTTGAAATTGTGTAGATTGCTAATAGACTTTTGGTACTGGCTTAGCTGACTGACATTTCTGGAAGGTAAAATAATTGGCTTCCATGTAACTGGAAACATTTCACCATGAATGGAAATGTCCTAACTAATTTTTATAACAAAAATGTAAAAGTAGCATGTAAAAGATACAGAATCTTGAAAATCTGGGGGATAAGAAACTGCTTTACTTAAAATATTTTTGTGATTTAAAAATATAATTAAGGCCAGCCAAATCCTGCAGAGACAAGGGCATATGGTTAAGTTTACCTGCAAAAGGAACCCTTTGAAAGACCATGCCTTTCAGGCCCAATCTTATAAGCAGAGGAATAGTTTAGTCCCAAATGGTTTTGCATTCCATTAATTACAGTGAGACTGTTGGCAAATAATCAACTTATGGTTGCAGGCCCTATGTCTTGACCTGACACCAATAGAAAGCCTTCTTTTTACTTCACAAGGGGTTGGCTCATGGTCTTTAGAAGTAATAATGAATTAGCTTCTGCCACCAAGGTATTTGGTATAAGTTTTGTCCTGGATTCCCAGAGGCCCAGGTTTGGTCTAATTATATCAATAATGACTGCGTGTACAATATTTTGAAATGTAAAACATATGGAAGTGCTACTATGAATTATTAATAATAGTAGAGGTGGTGGTATTCACAGCTGGGTGCCACTAGTCTTATTTTTATATATTTTTTCAGTTCCATTTTTGTATCATAATGCGCCTCATACACCTCTGTTTTTCTTGTTTCAAGCAGCTAATAGCCATAAATTCTAGCAGCTGAGGGGAGCATTAAAGAATACAAATATGAACAAACAACCCCTGCATGTCCTTAAGCGAACAGTGAGCTCAAATGATTTGTCAGTTAATAAAAGGAACAAAGTTTATAAAGCTTGCTGATCCTTTGTGCCTGTGGAAGACTGTGCTATCAGAGACCAGAATAGCATCAGGAGCTAATAGGGTCCTAACCACCAACCCTAGGTCATTCCCTGTCCCACATGAATTTCAATTTCAACCTCAAAAATTAATTCTTTGCAATTTAGTATGTTTCTGTTAACATCAATCATTGTCATTGAGAATTAACAAAAGGCTCAGTCTAGACTTTTTCCCTTAATGTGACTTTACCATCCATCACATGAAAAAAAAAATTTAATCTTTAAAATATTTTTCTAATACTTGGTGCTTTTACTTTAGAAATTAATAATGAGCATCTAAATCTGAGGGCATAAGAGGGTAGGGAAATCTAGTGGCAACACACGTCAGTGTTTAACAGTTAATTTAAGGCATGTCATTATGAAACAATAACATACACCCTGTCATCTTATTGTTTAATTAGGTCATCCAGTCTATCCATCTCTGCAGGTTTAGGACTGCACTGACTAATATTATACTGCCTGAAGTTTTATCCGGTTTGCTTTCAAAAGTACTAAGGGAAGGCCTTTTCCCTACTTCCTTTTGAGGATCATTGCCCGTGCCAGTAGATCTAGCTGTTAAGGTATTTTCTTGATGCTTAACCTAATCTTATGTTTAAACATCATGCCATTCATTTTTTTTTTCTGAATGACTGTGAGGATTTGACAATATTTTTAACTTTCTTGCTTTTGTTTTTCAATACATCCATTCTCTTGAAAGACAACAAATAATCTCTAGGAGAAAAAAGATCTGAGGTTGCCTTTCAGTTCCTTTCCAACATGCAAAACATATTTTCTACCAACAATCAAAAATGAATAATTTTCAATTCAATCAAGAGGGTCTCTTTAACGATCTCTTTGAAAAATAAATATATTAAGGCCTAGAACTGCATGCACCTTAAATGAGAATTCTGTGGGACTAACGCATGTAAGACCAAAGTGAAGAGTCTCAGTTGCTGCTTACCCTGGAGTATCGAACAAGGTTCTAGGTACCTACATTTTCAGTATTAAAACTTCACCGTTCCCAAAGTTCTACTTCTAGGTTCCCCTGGTATATCCTGGGAGAGTGCAGTGACTGCTAGGCAGCTATAAAACAAGGGTAAAAATAACACCTCCTACTGTGTCTTGAAAGAAAGGAGTGTGCATAGGCTCCTACCTTCAAGAGATGATTTAAGGCTGGTAGTCCTGAATGGAGGGAAATAGCTCTTGAAAGCACAGAGGTGGGGGATTTAAATTCTTAAGAAGTGGGGGATTTAAGGCATAGTTCTGTTCTTAGCATTTCCTGTTGGTTAATTTAGACTACCTGTCCTCCAATGCATACTTATTGTGCTTACTTTCCCCCTGTTTGAGGTACCTACCCCATCCAAAATATTAAAGAATATAAAGTCTCAGTGTCTAACAGTCAGGGTGGTGGTTTCTACTGTGAAGCAGCCAAAATGCCTCAAGGTTAGATGGGAAGGCAGTGGGGGAAGAAGTGGGGTAGCAGGCAGTGGGCTCAAGCAGCCTGCCCGTTCCCCTTTCCCCTCCCCACCTTGTCCACTGCCATCTCTCCTTCCTACTGTTACTTGCCTTTCTCCCCACTGCCTTTCTCCCCAGCACCTGCCCCTCTTCCCCACCTGCTACTCGCCCCTCATGCCTGTAGGGGAAGGCAGGTCAGGGAGAAAAGAATGGAAGAAGGCAAGATGGCAGGCGGGAAGAGGTGGCAGGGGATTAGGCATCAACTGTGGCACTGGCCCTTACCCTGGACTGAAGCTAGAGTGGGAGCCACAGCAACCACCTACCCTTGTCTTTTCTCCTGCTGCCTTGTGCTTGAATCCAAGAAGAGGGTTCTCCCCCATTATAAATGGAAAAAAATCCTTGTCTTGGATACAAGTAAATATGGTAAGTTTAAGAAACAACAAACGAGGCAAAAATAATTCAAACATATTATTTTATTCATCCTGTAGTCATTATAATTAAGTGTATACCTCATTCATATTTTTAAAACACAGTTAAGCCTTCTTGAATATCTTGACAGTACATCCAATATTTCACTGTTAATTATTTCCATACCAAAGGTAATGTTCTCCTGAGTTATCATTACATTACAACACCTGAATTAAGGTTTTTAGGAAGAATTAAAAATGATCTGCATGGCCTTGAAAAGAGAGATATTACCACAAATATCCTACAGACAGCAAAATTGCAAAAGAAAGGAAAGCTTGATTCATGCAACATCAAAAACATTAAAAAGGAGAAAAGGTCATTAACATATGTGGAGTGAAAAGAGAGACGCAGGAGTCAGGTAGTGTATGATGGGCCATGAAGTCAATTGGCTACCTCAGCATTGTCTGAATAGAAATGCTACTGCCTCTCTGAGGCAGTTGGTTTTAAAGTTGGGGAAGATCAGGAATCAAAGGTGGTTATAGGACTGTAGCATTTCACTGCCCCCGGGTCCACCTCTGATTGCAATGCTGAATGTCCTGTACTTAGGTCCCTTTGCAGATATTTAGCTGTTCATCTCCTTCAAACCTAAGGCATATTTGTGCTTATACGTAAGTAAAAATTTCTTGCATCCAAGGGAAAAATTGAAGGCACCTCAGGAACTTTCAGGTCATGAAAGTGGAAGTTTTCAGGACTATAACTTGGGGTTTATGTGCCCAAATTCCAACTAAACACTTGAAGCACCAAATCCCCCTATTGAATTGGCCCCCAAATTCCCAGTAAGTTTCAGTAGGTATTTGTTCCCTAACTGAAAAGTTGGAAATCTTTTTCCCACTCTTACTGCAAGGTAGGACTGTGTGAAGCTTTAGTCGCTGATACAATTTGGCAGAGATTTGGCCCACTTCGGTGATGACTCTCCCAATCCATATCGAATCGAGAAACCCTTTAATCTCTCCAAATTGAATCAGAACCCTCCAAATCAATTCAGAGAGATCTGATGATTCATACATAGACACAGCTTTAAATGTTTTCTCTACATACCTCAAGATACCAGGTGGCTCATGAATGCTGAGATGGTAGGGCAGATAGAGCACCCCACAGGAGTGTGGGAGCATCTACAGTGCATTCAGCAGCAGACCCAGCAGTTCAACCACAGGGGGACCCCGGGTGCTCCCCCATACCCAGGAGGCACCAGTTGAGGGGCACAGCGGGCTGCCCTGGCAGACCCAGAAGTGGACTAGAAGTGCTTCTGGTCCCAATCACCAAACTGGGGAAGTGCAGGGACCTCTCCCCCACCCCCATGCACTCAGTGGCAGACCCGGAAGTGGACCAGAAGTACTTCTGGTCCACTTTCCAGGTTCACTGCCCAGCATGTCCTCTAGTCCAACACAAATGCAGGAGTAGTTTGGTTTCCCACAGTATTCCTATAAAATACTTATCCAACCTCCTCTTGAAAACCTTCAATGAAGAAGATGCTATAATTTCTTTGCACAATCTATTCTGCTGCCTTTATGTACTAATAGTAAGGAAGTTTCTCCTGAGGTCTAATCTAAATCTGATTTGCTGCAATTTAAAACCACTGCTTTCCATCCTGGTTTCTTCTTTGTTAAGAGAACCATGTTGCTTCCTGGAGTGATACACTGATCACTTCAAAGAGAAAAAAAAAAAGAGCAAGAAAGAAAATTATGCATTCATTGTTTGAAAAATGGGTTAGGTAATCAAAATAATCTGACCTCCCTTCTGTTACCTTGACCTCCTTGTGTTCTGAGGAGCCATTGCTTAAATTTTCACTGCAGACCAATTCTGGATTTTATAGTTGTTATAGTATGGCAGGGTGATGCATCTGGGGAGAGGCAACCCCTAGCACACATACTGGCTGGGAAGCTCCCCTCTTCCTAGCACGGTGGAGGAACGGGATCTTGGCGTCATTGTTGATGCCAAGATGAACATGAGCCGTCAATGTCAGATGGTGGTTGGGAAGGCCAACCAGACCCTTTTGTGCATCCAACGATGCATTTCGAGCCGGTCCAAGGCGGTGATCCTCCCCCTTTATGCGGCGTTGGTCAGGCCGCAGATGGAGTACTGTGTCCAGTTC
>JAGPOW010003642.1:87026103-87044267 GCA_030014935.1 Caiman crocodilus | reverse complement strand
GGAAGTGGTTCTTGCTCCTACCTTGGGCATCTTCAAGAGTAGATTGGATAGGTACTTGGCTGGGGTCCTGTGACCCCAGCACTCGTTCCTGCCATTGGGAGGGGGTCAGACTATATGGCCTGCTCTAGGCCCCTTCTGACCCTAGTTACTATGAAACTATGAAGTTATTTGATTTATCATAAATGCTGATGGGCTGAGAAAAAGGGGCTGAATGTGGCATAACTTTTTTCATGAAACAAACCACACAACCACCAATGTTTTCCAGAAGGTTTATCAAAGTTTTCTTAGCTCTGTTAATGACCCTAACCTAATATTATTTCAGGAGGGAACAAAAAAAATCCACTTCTTGTTAAAACACATGGTAATAGGAAGTGCTGAGATGTTATCAATCTGTTCACAGGCTCACTAAGCCCTGGAGTCTGTTTCTAAATTCCTTATAGAAAAGCACTGCTGCTACCTGCATACTAGACAGACTTCTAAAACAAGACATTGAAACTATGTTTTTGCTGATTTATCTTTAGGAATCTTTAAAATATTGCATTACATGCACACAATCATGTCATACCTAAGGACTTGTTTGCATGAGGAAGTTAATGCACAGTAAGCCAGGATGTGAACTTGCAGACCCCTGACTACTACATAGTAATTCTTCATAGGGGCATCTCTAAACTGTATCTAGACTGCAAATTCACCATGTCCAACAGTAATGTCCTTAAATATGTTGCACTGGTCTGTATATGTTTGTACCTCATGTTAATCTGTAACGCTAAGAGTCCATTCGAATTTGCTCCTGGTTTCTTGTGGATGTGGTATCTACACTGCTTTTAGGCAGGGAGAAAGTATGCACAGCACAGCATGTCATTTTTGAAGGCAACAGTTCCATGCATGGTAAGTTTCCAATTTACATGTGGCCTTAAGGTATGGATAAGCCATGAAATTACAGTGAGTTAATAAGAAAGCAAGAGCTGAAGGAGCTGATGTGGTTAACTGTTTATAGGCCCACAATTAACCTATGGTAAATGAAAGGCAAATTTGGCCACCTTACCCATGAATAAAACAGGTCAAGGTTGCCTAACATTCACTTTTACATTAGGGTAAAAGCAAGCAGATAGATGGTTACAACTCATCAATTGGTTAGACCCTACTAACTCACTTAAATTTGATCAATAGCCAATACCTTTAGTCTTTACTAACTCCAGCTTCCAAGTGGAGTAAACTGTCTCTCACAAAGCCTCTCAATGAATGTATCTATACATGAATTAATATGCTTTTCCTAATCCACATTAGCTCTAGTACCTCCAACATAACTAAATGAATGTTATGTACTAAATGAATGTGCATTAGGCTGTCCTAATGTGCAGTAGTGCAAACACACATTTTTTAGGTGATGCTTAATGCTGAGTAGCCTATTCTACTGTACATTAGTGTGATGGCATGAGATTTTTCTTGCTGTAGTACAATAAGCTACTGCCCATTAAACTGCACGTGCAGATGTGCCCACCATGAACTAACAGCTCTGTGGATTTTACATTTGTTGCGTATTATATTTTTTACGTTTATATGAAGTTATTGCATGACAAAAAGCCCCACTTGTGGCTTGCTTCTAATCAGCAGGGGGCAAAACCTGTGGTTTTACATATGGTGCCATTTTTGCCTCCCACCAGTGATTGGCTAAGGGGCCCCGGATTGCCCTACTGTTTGATGCTGACTGCGGGGGAAGGGAGGAAGGCAAAATGGTGCTATGTTTAAAAACACAGTTTTAGCTTCCCTGATAATCAGTAGGGAGCAGTGGGGCTTCTTCACTAAATCAGCAATAAGGTGAGGGGCAAGAGGCAAGGTATGTGCAGGGCAACATGTAAGATTAAAGAGCCACCATGCACTCTACTTCCACTATGAATTCAGTTGGTACCTGGATAAGTATCTGTGCCCAAGGCCTGAAAATGTAGGCAATATAAAACATGTAGATATTAGGTGTTAGATTTCAAAGAAGCAGAAAGGCTCCCACATATTTTAGCCCCCATACCTGAATGGTTAGGCCATTCCCTAAGGGGGCAAAGATCCAGGTTCTAAGCTCCCCACTTGCCAGAGGGGATTTGAGGCTGGGTTTCTCTGACTTACGAGCACAATATTCTCATCAGCTCCCCACAGGTCAGGTGTTACCTAAACCTTGAAGCTGACCACCTGGACAGCCAAGAGAAGAAAGTATATGTGACCAGGAAGACGTGAGCAACCCCAAAATTACCAGTGTGACCTGCTGACTTAGAAGACCTGGGGGAGGGAGTAAGATGCTGAATTCTAGCCTGGAGCCTAGCTTCCCCCATTAGGGCAGAAACCATAGTCCTCTCCCTCCATTTTTTCCAATGACTGTATTGAATAGAAAGAGCTGTGGCTCAGCTTCAAAAGGAGCACCAGAGAAGTACATGGATAATGCCTGACCCGTGGAATAGTAGTTAGCATGCACGGCTAGAAGTCAGAGAGAGGCTTTTGGGTAAGGGGGAATCCCAGAACCTCCAGCTGCAGCCTTGTATACAAGTCTGTTAAATATACAGCTCCTGGGGCGGAAAGATTGCAGGGCCCTCCTCCACCATGCTGTTTCCCAGAATTGTTCTTAAGTACACACTTATGTAGTTGTTTATTCATGCAGAGTTACATGTCCAAGAATAGAATTGCTACCAGTGCATGAGTACCAAAAATGCCACTCAGAGGACTAAAAGGAAATAGAATTTCATCTCTAAGAGGGCACTATATGCAGCTAATGCATTCCAAATTTATCTCCAAGCATGCTGTATACTAGCTCTCTTTTTAGATAAATCTGTGGAGTTTAACTGACATAAATGTAGTTTAATTTATATCAAGTATAGGAATATTATATCAAATATTTGCTATGGAATATTTGGCTTAATTTATGTAATTTACACTTACTAGAGTTAGAAAATGTCAAAAACAATTGAGACCTCTTTTACTGTTTTGCAGAACTGCTCCACATATAAATCCATCATTTTTAGAAACAAAAACAAAGGCAGGTTTCCCCCAAACACATTTCCTGAGTATGACTTGAACTGAGCCAATTTCTCTGTTTCAAGTTCACTTATTACGCACACTGCTTGAATTTAATGGAAAAAAGACCCACTTGTGTAATGCAGCTTCCTACTTCAGATTTAGACTGAAGTGCTTTGAAATTGGTTAAAGACCACTTTATTTTGTTTAGTGAAGTTTTGGAAAGTAGGTTTCTATGGGCTAAAGTAAATTTCATATTGAACAACTGAATCAATTAAATGAACTTCTTTATTCTGGGTGACATTGTTACTCGCCCTGTCATTCTCAGACAGTTTTCTTGATGAGATCCTGTTGGCAGGGAGGTGAGAGGGGGGAAAAAGGATGCGGTTATTTTGCTCATTTTCCCACATGTCCAGAATGACTCCCAACAGCCTCAGTCCTAGCAGCAGTTTACAGGAATGTCTCATAGGCTTTGAGAACAAATGGTGAGCTTTATATACAGTGTTTTCAGATCTATCAGGCCCCTGGGCAAATCTACTAGTGTTTGGGTAATTTGTTTCTTGAGTGCATTAAAGAAAACAATAGTACTACATTTCTAGTGGAGAGCAAGACCCCTCATGATACTTGCCAGCCGTCTTTTCTTTAGATCCATGATTTATATATTTATTATGTTAAAAAGGGAGCACCTATTGGTACTATGTTTGTTGCTACAAAGATCTGATAGTGGGGCTCCTTGTAGGCCCAGCAGCCTGATAGTGCAGTACAGGGGCTCATACTTACAAATTTTCATAGTGCTTCAACTTGTCTACCTCTTATTGCACAATATATAATGCTTGAAATGTTTCTGTGCGCTGTACTTATTTCAAGTCCATGACATTTGAAACTACTGGGTGATGGTTCAAATAGTGCTTCAGTTCTGTGTATTATCTAATGAATGGGTTACTTCTAGTCCAAGGGTGCCTACAAACATTCAGGCACCTGCTTTAACTCATGGCGCTTTACGTAAAGTGCCATTATTAGAGTTCTGCCCCTACCCAACAGACGTGCACCTGCACTGAGCCTGGCCAGCAGGTGGCGGCTTTCCAGCAGCCTCAAACGAGGCTGCTGAGTCACCCATCTCTCCAACCCCTCTCTCCAACCCTGCCACCGTGCTCCCAGCTCTGGGGCTGTCAGCTGGGAGGGTGGGGGAAGGGAGCAGCAACAGAACTTCCAGCTTGCCTATAGAGGACCCTTGCTTTGTGCCCCCCTAGATACCCCAGCTGGGGTACTGGGGGAGCCAGACCAGGTCTGTAAGGCAAGGAGGCTCCATTCCACCCTCCCCACCCCCGTTCCAGCTCAGGCTAGGCAAAGTAGCTGACAGCTTCTGCTGCCACTCAAGAGTTGGGGAGGAGGGCAGGGTGGAATAGAGACCCCTCACCTCATGGGCCTAGCTTGGCTCTCCCCAGTATCACAACTGCGGGAGCTGGGGGTTACAGCATGAGATGAGGGGGCTGCATTCTACCATCCCCTTCCAGCTCAGGCTGGGGAGACCAATAGCTCCATGCTATTCTCTTCCTCCAACCTCCCAGCTGACATCCCCAGGGCGGGGCTGGGCTGGTGTTTGCACCAGCCCAGCTCTGCCCTTGTATGAAAAAATAACCCTCTAAAGAAGAGTGCCTTAATCTAATACCTTGTTTGACAATGGTATTTTTTTCTCGTGATCAGACATTTTAAAAGTGCTCTGCAGCTCTGCAAGAATGTTACATCATAGCTGTAGAGCACTTTCAGGAGCCTGATCCTGTGAAAAATGTCCGTTCTGTTTGCACCCTAAGTATTGAATGAGTATCTTCTAAACCTGAAGTTCAAATGTAAACAAAAAATGCAGCACCAAACATTACGTCCCTAATTTCATTTACACCACTGGAAAGCCACACTGTATGCAAGGCAAAGCAGACTTCAACAGACAGGGATTCTTTGGGGAAAGAATGACATCACTGGGTCAGACTTCTGATCTCAAGTTGATTTCCCTGTTATAAAACTCCATTAACTGCACTGAAGTTGCTCCTGATTCAAACTAGAATAAGTGAGGTCAGAATCTGGCCCAAATCAACTATGAGTTCAGAAAAGAAAAATCAAAACCAAAAAATACTAATATTACTTCATTTCCAATTTTGAAATGGAATAAATGCAAGTGTAAGTTTTTTTTCACATTACTAGCCTTTTCTCAACACAGCAGCCACGTCTAAACAGGATGCTGACTGCACAGTTGTTACTGCACAGCCATTTAGTACTTGCATACACAAGTAGTGTCCCCAAACAGCTTTTTGGTGACACTGACTGTGCAGCAACATGTTACTACTGCACAGCACTGTGCCATGATGCTACTGCACATTCTATATCTTGTATATACATGGCCAGAATAGAACAGTGTGTTCTGGACCAGAGCCATATAATAGAGCAGAATTTCATTTCTTGCCTCTTAAATATGTTGGTGAAAGATTTTCCATTTGGGAGTTGTTTCATGAATCTGGAAAGCTAGTTTATTTCACACACAGACTACCATTTCATTTAATAGCCAGTCTCCTGTGGTTTCCAAAAGAAGTTTTGCTTCACCAGTTCACTGTATTGCCATCTATTCTATGTTAGGGTTAGTCCTTCTCATTTTTATTAGCTTAACTCTTATAGGCAATCACATGAACCAACACACTTTTCTGAATTCTGAGCAGAGAAATAGGTTGGATTACATATTTGTAGAAAGGAAATATGGATACATAAGAGTGCTGCAAATATAAGGCATAAATAGCCTCATGTTCAAAGCGCCTGTAGTGGGGCATGTGATCTTAAATGTTTCCGATCTGGTAAGTAAAGACTGAAGCTTTCTGTATTTTTATTTTATGTTTTTAGTGACTCCACTCTAACCTCGGGGAGAGATTTGAATATCAGCTTGTCTTCACCTCAGCGTTGACTTTGGAATATATAATCAGTGAAGCCCACCATCTCATTAAATCTCCACTTACACAGCCCCTGCCTTTGTGAAATTTGAACCTCCTCTTCCCTATTTCTCTACCATTAAAAAGGCATGCCAAGGCATTATGCCCTACTTTTTAATGATGGATAACCCCACTGTTTCAACTTAGTGATGTCTCCTGGGGGTATGATAGAGATGGGCTAGCAGCGGCACACACTGACTCTAAGCACAGGCTGCACTTCAAACCAGCTGGTCTTCAGGGACCCACAGATCTGTATCGCTGATAGAGGCAGCAGCCTTTCACTTCCTCTTATCCCTGAGGTTTTAATATTATGGTACAATGAAAGTGCCTTTTAGTACCTCATTGACCATGTTCATTAATGCCTGACCCATTTGGAGTAGGGAGGGAAAGTGTCGTGTTTTAACTGTTGTTATCATCATGGATTGCTGTACTGAAAAGAAAGTAAAACAAATCTTAGGGAAAACTACAAGGTCTGATTTTATTGAGATTCTGAACTGTTGTAAGGCTGAACAAAAGTAGCAGTAGTCAGGGGCTCTTCCCTGACAAATTTTGTGCATGCATATTTTGTCCTGAAAGGTCAGCATCAAAGTAAGGGAAATAACTTCAGTTATAATTTCAAATTGTCCAGGTTTCTGCTAAGTACCTCACACTCACAATACAGATAAGAATACATGACCCCCATTGTGAAGAGGTTTCAGTGTAATGTCAGGCATGATGCAATGAATTTGACATATGAGTGCCATTCGATATAAGTAACAGTGCAATAGAAGAATGATGAGGGAAATATATGTAATATGATACAATAACCCTGCCAAAATGATTAGTTTCAACATTTCCCTTTTTTATCAGAAACTATATTCCAGATTTGACTTAACTATGTATAAATAGCTGTCTACAAACAGGAAATTCTATGAAAAACTCTCATACACAGAATAAATGTAGGTGTTAAGAAGTGTGACTGACCAAATACAGGAAGCACAGTTCTGACTATTGTGGACAAAAGAAATTAAAGGCAAGATTCAGAAAGGGATTTTAGCATATGGATGCTGGGCATTTCTGACCTTAAAAATGAGGCAGTGAGCCCTAGGAATAGAATTCACAATTTCGAATTAGACATCCAAGTCCCCTAAACTTTAAATAGGGATAGTTAGGAACCTAGGATTGGGATTCACAACAGCCAGCACACTCTGTAGAGGGACTTCTAGAATAGCAGGTATAAGATGCTCAAGAGGAGTTTATGCCTGAGATTCCATGTCTCTCCTGGATAGATTAGTTGTTTCCTGAAAGCTCGTGTGAAACTGAGACTCACAGTTCAAAACTTCGCTCTAGACTTAGGTAGGGTGACCATATAGAACAAGGTGAAATCTAGAACACCACCCTCCTACTCTTCAGGCAGCTAAGGAGTCAATGGCCTGTTAATTCTTTTCTTCACAGGTGACCCATTGTTTTCTTCACCTGTTAATGACCCATTGTTTTCTTCACTTCTTCTCTCCCCCTTTTTAATGATCACTACACAAATCAAGTGAACTTCTTAAGGCAATTTTGCTGCCTGCTAGGGCTTCCTATTTCACAGCTCTTGCTGGTCTGCCTCTCCACCCCACATAACTACACTTAAGACACTTCAGTTGATAGTGGTATAGCAGAGAACTTGCCCATGAATTAGAAATCCAGGGTTCAATTTCCTCCTCAGACTGAGGCAATTCAGATCCACATCACTCACTCATATGAATGCTCTAAATATGAGACTGAAGAACAGACTGCATAGGGCAGGGTTGTCCAACTGGTGGCCTGCGGGCCACAGGCAACTCCCAAAGGAGTTAAGCTGTGGCCCCAGTTCCCAGTCCTTCTCTATGCTACCAATTCTTTAATGCATGATGTAACACATGATAACACACTACCTATTGTCTGCTGCTGCCACCCCTAGTGCTGGGAATCTCTGGGTTCTCCCACCCTCCTCTATCTTCTGTTTCTTGCCCCACCCCTGGGGATGGGGTGGTGGCATGGTTGAGGGATCCTGCAGATGGAGGATTCAGGGATTTGGGGGACTCTGCATGGTGCAGGAATGCTGGCATGCTGCAGCAGGGGGGTGTTTGCCACATGGCAGGGGGGCACACAGTGCAGTGTGTGGGGTTGGGGGTACTGGCACAGAGTAGTGGGTAGGGTGTCTGCCAGGAGGTGTAGCAGAGATTCCCACACAGTATGGTGTGACGGTACATGTGGCCCACACAGCATCCAGCCCAGGACACATTCAGCCCACACCCCTGCAGACCCCCAACACTCAGAAGTTGGATAACCCTGGTGTAAGACATTGGTTGAAATTGTCACTAGGCAGTCATGAATGCAAGAGTCATGGGGCCAGAGAGAGAAGAAACAAGAGGACTCTAACCCAGTGATTAGGGATATCATCTGAAAGGCAGATAGAATGAAGAGTCTAGGTTGCAGTCGCACTTCCCATGATTGTTTATGCATTTTACCCATTGATTACCTGAAACAAAATGTACAAACAGCTCTTAAAGCAGGGACCAAAACCCAGAACCCAGGCTTTCATCCTCCCAGGAGGTCTATTTCACCGGGCTTCAGAAAAATACCTCCTCCCCAACACACGCACACTTCATATTTATCTGAAAAAGACTGTAAAGGAAACTGATACACTAAACCATATCAAATCACCAGACCAGACTGTATTTACCCAAGAGTCCTGAAAGAACTCAGACTCAGAATTGTGGATCTCCTGATTCAGTGTGTAACCTAACACTAAAAACAGCTCCTATACCAGAGGACTGGAAAGTAGCCAATGAAATGTCACTTTTCAAAATGCTCAGGAAGAGATCCAGGGAAATGCAGAGCACTGAGCTTAATTTCTATTCCTATGAATTTGGTAGAACTTATAGTTAAACAGTAGGATTCTTCTTCATATGGGCTTGCTGGGAACAGACAACTTGACTTTTGTAAAGGGAAATCATGTCTCACCAATCTACTAGTATTCTTTGAAGTTGCAAAAAACAGGCAGATCAGAGTGATTCAGTTGATATAGCATATCTCAATATACAAAAGCTTCTGGAAAATTTTTGCATCAAAGGCTCTTAATGAAATTAGTCTGTCACAACATTAGACAAGGTCCACTCATGGAACAGGAACTGGCTAAAGGACAGGATAAAAGGAGAGTGGTCATAGATGGTCATTCTTTCAATAAAGGAAGGTAAGCAATGTGGTCTCCCAAGGGTATGTGTTGTTTAACATATTTATAATTTAGAAAGGTGAATAATGAGGAGTCTAAGAATGCAGATGACACCAAATTATTCAGGATGGTAGGGGAAAAAAAAGCTGACTGTGTCAAACTGTAAAAAGAGCACATAAAATTGAGTTAATAGGTAACAAAATAGCAGGTGTTCCATGTTAGTAAGTGCAAAATGATGCAGGGGGTGGGGGGCGAGACAAACTATCATGCACATATGTGGTGATGGACTCTACATTAACTGTTACTACTCAAGAAAAATCTCTCTGGACTATTGTGAACAGTTGTCTGGAAATGTCAGCTCAGTGCTCAGCAGTAATCAAAAAAGTGAATGGAATGCTAGAAAGTATTCAGGAAAGAAGTGAAAAAAAAACAGACAATGTTATTATGTAATAGGGGCAGAGAGACTTCCATGCAAAAAGAGACTAAATAGGACAGGACTCTTCAGGGTGTGTGCAGGACACTTTAAAGCAGGCTAAATGCTTTTCAGCTGGTTTAATGGTATCATTGTTTGCATGCCTCAGTGGCCATATTGCTCATTCATTCTAGCTGCTGTAGGAAATTCAGCAGTATAATGCACCTTAAATGACTTTGGGGGCAACAAACTAAATCTCCTTTGAGGAGTTTTAGTTTGCTGCCCCTACAGCCATGAAGCGAAGCACTGGACTCTTTGCAGCTCTGCAGCTCTGCAGGAAGCCCTGCAGGCAGACACCGGCCTGGGAAAGCAGCTTTGCCCAAGAAAAGCAGAGAGCCTGATCTTTACCTTTTTTCCCTCCTGGAGACTACCTGCCTGAGCTGTGTGGGAGCTCTGCTGGTGCGGTGCCCCCTGGGACCACCCAGGGACTGTCCCAGCCACCCCCCTTCTTCCTCTCCCTGTAGCCCAGGGACCAGCAGCTTGACCTCCCCTCCCCATCAGAGAGTCAGGTAAATCAGTGGGATGTGTGCATGACACCAGGGTTTAATCAGCCCTAAATTGAAGTGGTGTTTTTTTAAACCCACTGCTTCAACTTAGGGCCCCCATTTTGTCTACACACGCCCTTTGAGAAACAACTAAGGGGGGTATGCTGGAAATATGTAATATCATGAAAGGCAAGGAGAAAGTAGAAGGTTTGGTTTGGTTTGGTTTCCCTCTGCCAGTCCTCCCCCACAACCCACTCATAGTATATCTAATTAACTTGAGGAACACATTGCTGCAAGATGATATAAAGGTTGTCAAAGGATAGTAGGACAAATGCAAGCAAAATAGGTCAATCTGTGGGTATTAAACCTTATAGTTATGAATGTTACCTACAAACTAGGACCTTCTAGGTCTCTGAAAGCTGGAAGGTTTAAGGGAAGAGAGGCAAGGGATAGATCCATTTGACAGACACTGCATACATACTCTTTCCCTTTGCAACTTCTCTCTGTCACTGTGGCCCCTGCCAGACATTCAGGTAAAGGTAGAAGAAGATCTGCCTCATGATCCACACAACTGCACCTTCTGCCATGCCACACATGCATTGTAGGAGGTGAGTTTGCAGGATTCAGCATCAGATCCAATCATACTTTATCGCTGGTGCAGAGGGAGCCTGGGATCACAATTCCAGGCTCCTCCTGCACTAGTAAGTAGCAAGTTTCTGCAGGAGGGAGTTCCACAACTTTCAGCCCATGGGCAATCCAGTGGCTGCGAGACCCCTCAGCTGAAAAAGTCCCGGTCACAGGAGTGAATGGTGTGTTACGGCAGCTGGGAGCCCTGTCAGCTGATGGAGCTCCCAGTGCCAGGGGAACACCTGGCCACAAATGGCATAATAGGTAGCAGCCACAAAGTTATTACAAATCTTTATATGGAATAACGTTCTGGCTTATTCCTCCTTTTATCATGCCATTAATTGATTGAACATGTGGGTGGATCACATCTTAAGATGCGATTAACTGGTTAATCACATTTTAAGTATAATGTGTGGCAGGGACCTGTGAAATATAAGATGGATGAACATGTGCCCTGACCCCATATAGTACTTCCCATGCTCTGATTCAATGACTTTTGTATTCCTTTCTGCACAATAACCCAGCTTATAGTAAAGATAAAGAATGCTTCAGCTTAATCATTTACCTAACACAGGGGTAAAGTATCTAACACACAGTACACACAGGGGTACTTAGCTGTTTGGCATCTAAGGGTAGAATTCTGTTTGTCTTTGGGCATTTAAATAGCAGCTTCCTAGCCTCATTAGTGGCATCTTTCCTCATTAGTGGCATGTAGATGGGCATATAAGAACACATACACAGACTGAGAACATACAATAGGCCATGCACTGGCTGGGCAATGAGGTGGTTATGTATACTTGCCTGTTGTGGAAGTATGCATGTGTCTAAGTCACAAAATGTAGCTGTCCATGAACTCATGACTAATGAGCATCAGTTTTTGGAGGATGGCCTTGGTTCTAGCATGCAACCTTGTTTTCAGTGGGGCAGAAACTTTCCCCCAGATTTGCATCCATTTTTTCCAATTACTACTGAAATCAGGGAACAGCTGCTCAAATTTAAAGGAGTGCTGGAGAGGGTCTTGAGCAGGGGTGGGCATTTATCTTGGCTGGAAGCATAGGTGACATGTAAGGAGGGCACTGGGGAGGGCACATTGCCCCCTACCCCGACAGGGTGTCCCTGGTGGCATCTATGGGTGGCCCCTCAGACTCATAAGACATCTGTTGCCCATGGCTGGAGGACTGCTGAATGAGTTTTGGAGAGCTGTTGAGGGCCACAAGAGTAGTCCTGCCCCTTGACAGGTTCCCCACCCCTTGGTTGCCATCTAGGGACTCAAATTCCTACCCCTAGCCCCTGACCTTTGCCACTGGACATACTCCTTTTGGGAAGAGGGGTTTGCCATCTTGGAACTGAAAAATACCCAAATATATACTAACAATCAAATATCTATTATAACATATTTTATTTTTAAAAATTATTTTTGTCCTTATTTACATGTATTTGCATAGTCTATATAGAGGTGATTGCATAGTAGCTCAAAATAAAGTCTTACTCATGTATATTGTGTGTGTGGTGTGGGTGGTGTAGAACAGTGAAAGTCCATGCATGCGCCATATGATTAGAGGTAAGATGTTTCTAGAGGGTTTGAACTCTCAACCTGGATGAAGTCATGACCTACTTTTAAGGTCTGGGCATACACCGTGCATAATGGTAATGCAATTGCTTATCAGTGTTGGTATGTTATGTAATAAGGCAGTTGTGATAAAATTGCTTGTATTGAGTTGAAATAGTTCAAATAGTCCTTTTAAGTATTACCCAGGTTTGAATTTGATTGGGTATTGTGAAAAGGGCGATGATTGGACCATTGGGTGAGTGACAGGTGGTGAGATTAGAAAGTTATAAATCTTGTCCAGAGCAGCCAGCAGGGGCTTGGGCTCAGCTTTGCTCGCCCTCTAGCTGGACAGTTCTGACTCTGGGCTCTTGAGGTGTCGAAGTTCATTGAGTGCAGGTTCCTTCATGTGTTGTGGTCATTGGGAAGCTACAGTTGGGTAAAGTATCACCCTTTCCCTATTTGAGGTGCTGAGTACCTAAGCAGGGAAAAGCTAGAAATCCTCAGAGACTGTCAGATGGTTTCTCCTGCTGTCTAGGCCCAGGGTGTTCTTGCTGCTACCTGTGGTTTCTGGGTTGTCTGTGAAGTTGCATTGCAGTTAACTGTGTAGAGATCAAAGCTCATTGTAATGCCTAGTTGATTGGTTGTGTGACCAGGGACAATGGGTTTGGGATGTGTGTTGGGTTATTGTCCTGTCAGGTGTTTTTTATTGTGTTGAGGCTTGGGTGTTATGGGAAGATTGCATTGGGTACTTGTTGCACAGGTTTTGTTGTATAATACAGCTTCTATAACCTACCTGTGTTATAGTGTGTAGCTACCCTTTCTAACTCTGAGTGGGGTCAGGAAGTAGATCAATGCTCAGGCAAATTAACTTACTTTAATGCCCTGAACCTGACTACCTGTGGATCATAGAGAATTAATGACCTTCTGGATTAATTAGTTAATTGGCATCCCCACAGGTGGTCCTTCACTGGGGGCCTGGATATGCATGTGGTGAGGTATGGGGGGAACTGTGTGCCATGTGGGGGGTGGGGGCTGTAGGTGAGTGTGGCTGCATGTGGGTGGGTGTGGTGTTTGTGGGGGTGTTGTTGTAGGGGGGAGGGTATGCTGCAGTGGGCATGAGAGCCCACTGCCTGCCCACACACACTCGCCCTCCTGAGCTAGTCAGCAGCACCCTCCTCCCAGTTGCGGGCTGTTGCACAGCATCAAGCCCAGGACGTATTCAGCCATACTACTGCTGACCCCTAACACTCAGAAGTTGGATAACCCTGGTGTAAGACATTGGTTGAAATTGTCACTAGGCAGTCATGAATGCAAGAGTCATGGGGCCAGAGAAAGAAGAAACAAGAGGACTCTGTAACCCAGTGATTAGGCATATCATTTGAGAGGCAGATAACATGAAGAGTCTGGGTTTCAGTCTCATCTCCTAAGGTTGTTTATGCATTTTACTCATTGATTACCTAAAACAAAATGCACAGACAGCTCCTGAAGCAAGGACCAAAACCCAGAACCTAGGCTTTCATCCTGCCAGGAGGTATGTCTATTTCACCAGGCATCAGAAAAATACCTCCTCCCCGACACACACACACTTCATATTTATCAAAAAAATTATAAAGGAAACTGATACACTAAACCATACCAAATCACCAGGACCAGACTGTATCTACCCAAAGCGTCCTGAAAGAACTCAGACTCAGAATTGTGGATCTACTGATTTAGTGTGTAACCTAACACTAAAAACAGTTTGTATACCAGCCTACAACAGCTTGTTGCCCCATGGCTCCTCCCTGCCACCAACAGTGCAAAGCCACTGTTGCTGCCACCTGGGCTGCCTAGAAAGGCAGTTGAGCTGTGGGCTGCTGAGGGCCCAGGGGGCAGTGAGGCATGCCACAGGCTGGGCAAAGTCCCTCCATGGGCCAGATCTGATCTGCTGGCTGTATTTTGCCACCCCTGGCCTTGGGTAATGCCTGAACTGTGTCCTGACAGATAAATCACTCTGTTGGATAGGAAATCAGAGAGATACCAGTTCAAGCTTCCTCTGGGTGAGGGGGCCTAAAACAGGACTATCTGACCCATAGACCTCATAGAGCGTCCAAGACCTGCCCCTTTCCACCAGTTTTCAGGCTCCAGGCTTCCACCGTTGCTCCAGGTGCAGCACCAGCCAGGATCTCTAAGCTTCCCTCCTTACTCCAGTTGCCACAGGACCATAAGTAAGATGGGCCTGCAATCTTATGCCACACTTAGACACCCCGCATGGTGTATAGTTACAGTTAGTTTGACCAACTAGGTACATGGGCCACAGCTACTTAAAAATGGATGGTCCTAGTCTAGAATATGAACATCTGGCTTTCCATGAGAGTGCCCTAACTGCTCAGGTACTGGGGCTAAAACATTCTACCTAAATCCATTTCAGGTGCTTAAATTCCTTTCTGAATTTCATCCAAGCTAATAACCTCCCAACATCAGGGACCAAGATGTAGGATAACCCCTTGGTATTTGATTTCTGTAACACACAGATCTGGATATTTTCAGAAAACTGGCATTCAGTATTTGATGTTTGTCACCACATTTGGAGATAAAATATCACTACACTCATAAAATAAAATGAGCTAGCTGGAAATGTTCCAGTGAATCAGAGAATCAACTGACAATGCTGATTCATGTCTGAAATCCTACTTGGACAAAAATTTCAGTTTTAGTAAACTCTCAACATATCACAGGAAGGCAAGCCATCTTGAAAAGTGACTAGGCCTTGGAGTCCCCAGCTCTGCAGCAGTCCATGTGGCAGAACTGTCCTCAAGCCACAAGCTCAGGAAGCCCTGGCAGCTGCCGATTGAAACTGGCAGTCTTGCCAGTTCTGCTAATGCTCATATATGCTGGCAGAACTGTGGTTTTAATTAGCAGCTGCCTAGGTCCCAGCATAGGAAACAGTTTGTTTAACAAGTGCCATGTGTTGATATTTCAAATAAATTTCCAGTTTGTGAAAAATTAAAAGATAATTATATTCCAAATCACAGCAAAATAAAATGTTAGAGTCTTAAAATGTCCCATGAATTTCAGATATCTCTAAAATATTGATACATTTGTAGAGGAAGCAAAGTTATTGTTTTATACTACCTCTTTTCTAATGTAGAGATAGTAGCGTAAGTCTAAGAATACCATAAAATGGTGGTACATTGGGTGGGGGGGAGGGCTGTCATCCTGTACCTGGTTCCCCTATGATATGACATCTTCCAGGTCTCTCCCAGCCACACTTCACCTCCAGTTTCTCACCTGCATGACTTGATGTTAGTTTTCTTGTTGATGGCAGTCCCTGGAGCTGGGAGTAACCTTGCTGATTGTCTTACCTGCCCAGCCAGGCCACTCCACATTGGGACCTTGTGCTCTCCCTTGAGTGCTTCCTGTTTAAAGGAGTGCCCCTGTAGGTTTCTGAACACCTAATGTGGCTTCACTTGTTGCAGCCTTGGCCCCCTTTTTCTCCCCATACCAGTCTCCATTCCTTTGTTTTCTCCTAGTTTCTGGCACGTATAGCAGGAGAGTGTCATCCAGGCATCCTTGTTCATGACCTTCTCTACCCCTGTAGCCACAATGCAAACCTCCAGTCTCAAGTTCAAAATGGAACAAAAACACAAGCCAACTGCTTCACAAAGTGGATAGGCTCCCTTCCCCCAGGTAATGTTGCCCACAGGCACTACCTCATATCATCCCAGCTCCCCTGATGTCTTGGGTGTTAGCCTGTCTATCTCTAGCAGCCTCTCTCCCAGGATATCCTCTCCTTGCTTCAAGCAGGAGCTGCCCCTTGAATGGTCAGCATCTGGGCTTATATCCCACAAACCTAGCCATATGACCACATCTTCTGCACCAATTGCTTCATTAGCTGCCTGGCCTTCTTAGTCCACTTGGGCTGCTACTTGCTGGCCCTGGGTTTTCTATCCTTTCAGGATTTCCTAGTAAAAGGAGCAGGGGTTCCTTATTATGAAGGCCAAATCCAGTATTATTTCTACAATTGGACTGACAAAGATCAGTGATATCTCTATCATACTAAGCTGTAGCCTGAAACATGACTTTTAACCACATCCAAGAATACAGAGCAAAGGGAAACCCCATCCCCCAGGGAAAGTACTACATACCTATCAGAGGCAAAATCATAAAAACAGAGAACTGAAAGAGACCTTTTAGGCTATTGAGTCCAGTCCCCTGCATTTGTCCAAGAAATCTATAAAACTGTCCACCTGACCCCTCTCCTGATATGTTGTGAGTTTAGCAACAACACTCTGGACACTCCTGGGTTGAACTAACAGTTATTTATTATTATAATTCTCTGGAATTATATCCAGGGTGGATCTTAACAATTGCCCTCAGTATAGGTGTGCAGAATTTGCTCTGCCTTTGACTTGACCCAGTCCAGTACTGTGGAGAGAGAGGAACCAAGAATGCCTCTGGCTTATGGCAGAGAAAAAGGAGTAGCCAGTCCTGCAAAACTGCCACAAAGTAAACTGTTAATGGCCTTGGTCCACTGCAGTACTAAACATGAGGGCTTTGGCCTTAAAGGGACATTAAAAGGAAAACACAATAAGGCACAGCACCCCTTCCCCCTAGACAGAATAGTCAGCCAAACATTTGGGAGGACTCCGCTTCCGCTGTGGTCTCCCCATAAAACCGAATTAAGTGAGGGGTTCAGCAGACGATGGCCTTGTTAGCCTATCTGGAGACTCAACAGCAAAGCTTGCTTCTGACAGTTATGGAAAAAGGTTTGCATTGGTGGAAACAGGTAGGCTCTTTCCCAATTAATCCATGTCTGTTGGTGGTGGATTGGTGCTTGGAGATTGCTCAGGTGTAGAGTTATCAATAGGAAAACACCCATGCAGCTGATCCACATGACATCTCAAAACTTGTCTGTCATCAGTCTGAACTGTATATGATACGGGTCCTGTGGCACTTACAATTTTAGACTGAACCCACTGTGGGCTTATCCCATAGTTCTAAGCAAATAGTCTCTTGTGCACTGAAAAGACGTAAGGTACCAGATGCCAACGTGAAGTCCAACTACTTTTTTTCCTGAACTTTCACAAGGTCTGGGTTAACACAGTCAAGGCATGTCTTGAGATGACGACCCATAAGAAGCTCTGATGGGCTGGACCCTGTTGTAGAGCAAGGAATTACCTGTTGAGCAAACAAAAACCTGGCCAATCTGGTAAGCCAGTCTCCTACAACAATCCTTTTCAGTGCATCTTTTGTGGTCTGCCCCATTCATTCAGCTAGCCCATTGGTCTGTGACTTGCAAGGTACAATGGTAACAGTTTGAATGAGGTTGTAGCTGGGAAAATCTTGGAACTCTGCTGAGGTGAATGCAATGCCATTATCAGAAACTATATTGTTGGGTACCATTGATTGCAAACAGCTGATGGAGAGCTGTTATAGTGGCAATTGATGTAAGAGTTGAGACAGTAATCACTTCAAGCCATTTTGAGTACAAGTCAACAACAATGAAGAAGTTCTTACTTTGAAAAGAGCCAGCAAAATCAATATGGATGTGTGATCAGAGTTCCTTTGTCATTTCCCAAGAGAATACTGGTGCCTTCAGTGAATTATGATGAATCATTTGACAAATGCTACACTCCCTCACAACCCTTTTTATGTTATTCTCCATTCCTGGCCACCATACATTCGAGAGGCCGGCCGGAGGACATCATGGAGGATTTCAAGACACTTGGATGGCAGCTCAAGTCAGTTGGAGCACAGGTGGTGTTTTCCTCCATTCTACCGGTGTGGCAACAGGGACAGCGGCACAGCCTTCGGGGTTGGTGCTACGATGTGGGCTTTGAATTTTTGGATCACAGCCCACATTTCTCTACGCAGAGCATGCTGGCGGAGGATGGACTTCACCTAT
>JAGPOW010003642.1:87005340-87018543 GCA_030014935.1 Caiman crocodilus | reverse complement strand
TTGCCCAAGGTAGGGGCGAGGACCACTTCCCTGGGAAGTTGGTTCCAGATTTTGGCCACCCTAACTGTAAAATATTGCCTTCTGATTTCTAACCTAAACTTATTCTCCATCAGCTTATTACCATTGTTCCTTGTCACCCCAGGAGGTGCTGGGGAGAAAAGAGCTCTGCCTATTTGCTGTTGATCCCCCCTGATGAGCTTGTAGGCAGCCACCAGGTCCCCCTCAGCCTCCTCTTTCTGAGGCTGAAGAGGTTCAGGTCCTTCAGTCTCTCCTCGTAGGGCCTGTCCTGCTGCCCTCTCACTAAGTGGGTGGCCTTCCTCTGAACCCTCTCCAGGCTGGCCACATCCCTTTTGAAGTGCAGCACCCAGTACTGGACGCAGTATTCCAACTACAGCCTGACAAAAGTCGCATGGAGTGGGGGGTATCACCTCTCTGGACCAGCTTGAGATTCACCTTTGAATGCACGACAAGGTATGGCTGGTCGTGCTGACTGCGGTCTGGCATTGGCAGCTCATGTTCATCTTGGAGTCAATAATGACTCTAAGATCCCTTTCTGCCTCTGTGCTTTCAAGAAGGAAACTCCCCAGCCTATATGTATGCTGTGGATTCCTTCTCCCAAGGTGCAGCACCCTGCATTTGTCTACGTTGAACCCCATCCTATTCTCGTCTGCCCACTTTTGTAGTCTGCCTAAATCTAGTTGCAGCCTCTCTTTCCCTTCACGTGTGTCCACCTTGGCTCACATCTTAGTGTCATCAGCAAATTTGGACAGCATGCTTTCCCCTCGTCCAAGTCGCTGATAAAGATGTTAAACAGTGCGGGCCTGAGGACCGAGCCCTGGGGTACCCCACTGCTCACCTCCCGCCAGGTTGAGTACAACCCGTCCACCACTACTCTCTGGGTGTGCCCCATCAGCCAATTTTTTACCCATCCAACTGTGCAGTCATCAATGCTGCAGTCGCTTAATTTATTGATGAGGATAGGGTGAAAGACAGTGTCAAAGGCCTTCTTAAAGTCTAGAAAGACTGCGTCCAGAGCGACACCATCATCCAAGGATTTAATTACTTGGTCATAAAAGGCAATCAGGTTGGTCTGGAAGGACGTGCCTTTGATGAACCCATGCTGAGTGCCCCTGAGCATGATCTCCCCTGCAGGCCCCCCACAGATGTGGTCCTTGATGATCTTCTCCAAGATCTTCCTGAGCACCGAGGTGAGGCTTACAGGGCTACAATTACTTGGGTCCTCCTTCCTCTCCTTCTTGAAATTTAGGACCACATTAGCTAGTTTCCAATCCCCTGGCACCCGGCCAGATGACCACAAATGCTCATACAACCAGGCCAAGGGCTCCACAATGACCCCTGCCAGCTCCCTCAACACCCTTGGGTGCAGGGCATCTGGACCTGCAGATTTAAAAATGTCTAGCCCTTCCAGAAGATCCCTAACAACATCTGCGCTGACTGAAGACCTGACAGAGCTATCCCCAAGACTGTCCCTACCTCTGGTAGGTGAGATATCCTGGTCCCTGTTCAAGAAAACAGAGGCAAAGAAACTGTTAAAAATATCAGCTTTCTTGTCTGGTGTAGCCACAAGATTACCGTTTGCGTCTTGCAGGGGCCCTACATTGCCTGGTGCCCTCTTCTTGCTCCCAATGTTCTTAAAAATGGACTTTTTGTAGATCTTAATCCTGGACGCTAGCCTGAGTTCCATCTCTGCCTTGGCCTTCCTAATAGCCCTCCTACACCCTACACTCCCGGGCCGAAGAGGAGTACTCCTTGGTGATAGCTCCTCCTAGTAAAGGGACAAAAAGTTAAAATCATAGTTGCACAAGTCTTTGGGATCCAAATACAGAAAAAAGACACTTAAAACATTGAGTCAGAGTATGTTTTTTAAAAAACATTCTGGGTAGGAGGAATTTAATACCAGGAGTGTACATCTACATGAGACACTGACTGCTCAATAGCCTGATTTTACTGCACAGTAATGTTACATGGCAAAAACCATGCCATGACACCACTGCAAAGTAATGTCACAAAAAAGATGTTCACTGGCAATACTGGCAAACTTGCTTATACACGTACTACATAAATGCACAGCAATTACTGCGCAGTAGATATCATGTAGACACACCCAGAATAAAGCAAAATAGAAATCTTCTAAATCTTCAAAAGCTAAAGCAAAACCATTTACGACAAACCAGTACAATTTGACTAGGCAGTTAAACTGCTCAGGTAGGTAGAAATCAGTGCTAATTAAACATGTTGGAGTCTTGCAAGATAGAATATATGAAGCTAAGACTTTTGATACTGAGATCAAAGAAAACCATCACACAAAATAATGTCACAGAGAGGTATCTGAAGCCTGATTCCTCTTTGCTGTCAGTAACTAAATTATTTTGAAGTTGGGAGATGTGTCTCAAAAAGAAGCAATTCTTGCAGTTTTGTATTATGTATAGTTTCTTGGACTACATAGCATCTGCCTGCCACTCTGCCCAGCTGTTAGAGTGATTAGGCTGCCATGGGGGAAGGATACTGCTGTTTTGCCACTCACTGGTGAGGTCACATTTCTACCCAGCACCATTCAGAATATACTAATGCAGTCTTTGGGACAGAATCAGATTTCATTTTCACAGATGTAAATAGAGAGAGAGATTGTGCTGATAGTTACTCCCTGTTTACACCAGTGTAATCACAAATGAAATGTCCATATCCCCATGAGCAGAGGCATGTGGTTACCATGGGGAAAAAAGCAGTGGGACAAATTTGTGCCACTACTTCTTGCCCCTGCACATGGGGTTATCATGGGGAAAAAATGCCCCAGGTGGGGTAGGAAAGGCTGGAGCCAGTACCTTAGTTGGCCCCAGCAGTCTTACCTGGGGTTCCACATGCCTCCCAGGGCTGCAGCAGCAACAATCCAGGTACACGGAGCTTGGCCCATGGGCAGCACACACTGCTGCCCCATGCGCCACCCTGCTTTCTTTCTGACGCATGTTTTTTTTGACACTGGGATTTCCTGTATATGCAGTTTGCAGTGCCGCAGATAGGTCTGCAATGCCACAAATTGCACTTGTGCCCTCATATGGATGCACCCAATCTGTCCAAATTAAAAACATGAATGGGAGTTGGTAGGAATCAAAGAACATACTTCAGTTCTTAAATGCTAATCTTCCTCATCATAACAAAGCTACCTTGGCTATTAACCAAAACAAACTCATTTAAATCTAAGCTTTGTCCTCATCCCCAAACTCTGGATGTTCTTTTTTTTACCTCAATTTGCAAATTATCCATTTGTCATACCAAAGTTATGGTGCCATTGATTCTTGGCCTATGAATTCTTTGTTGGACTAACAGGTTTTTAAACACTTGTTTATGATAAAACATTATACAAATTAAAGATTGGATTCTATAATCTATTATAGTACTCTATTGTACTGGGTCTGTATTGGGGTAATTCTGTTAGCTTCATGTGAATAACATTATTATAAACTTGATGTATCAGACTAGAAGATCAGAACTTAATTACATGCAACTTTGCCTTAAGAAGACCAAGGTAATATACGTCATATGTAAAGTTATTTGTAAAGTCTCAAAATTCAAATAGAAATGACCAGGGTTTAGGAAACAACAATTAGGATAAGATTAAACTGAATAAGGAAAATAGGTACTGTAGAAATATAGACTTTCTCTGTTATCTGTGATATTAAGTCTATGTGTATTCAATCATTATTTTTATACATTATACTATAATTCTTTAAGAAGCTATATCACTGGCCTGCTACTCCCAAAGATGCAAAAAACATTGCATAGTTTAAAATGTAAAGCTAGTCTTTAAAACATAATATTTTATACCATCCTTGATTTTTGAACTCAGTTGAACTCAGGCCTTAATACTGTTATAATAGCATTTCAAACAGTGATGTTCAATTAATAAGAATTATCTCTGGAAACCAATGTATTACGTCTTTTTATTAACTGGGCCAATTCCTTATTTTTTCAGTGAATGTAAAGATTCTGTGAAAGCTGCTAGTGTAACAATGAAAAATGAAGTTCTTATAGCTCAGAATAGGGGTGTGCAAAATGGGCCATATAAAATTTGGATTCAAATTTGGTCCAAATCAGGGACAGTGATTCAATTAATTGATTAGGATCACTGTCCTGATTCAATTCAGCCAAATCCAGATCTGAAGATTTGAAGCTGATTTAGATATTCAGCGATTTGGACATAAACACAGCTTTAAATGTCTTTTCTACATACCTCGAGGTACCAGGTGCAGCTGGTGAATGCTGTGATGGTGGGGCAGATGGAGCGTCCCACAGAAGCACACAGGGGACCCCCCACACACACCCCCCAGCTCGGCAATTGGCCACAGGGGGACCCCAGGTGCTCTCCCAGACCCAGGAAGCACCAGTCACTGAGTTGAGGGGCGGGGGAGGTCCCTCACGCGCTCCCTGGTGGAAGTGCTTCTGATCTACTTCCAGGTCCACTGAGCGTATTGGGGACCCCCCACACTCCTGTGGGATGCTCCATCTGCCCCAGCATCTCAGCATTCACAAGCCGCTTGGTACCTTGAGGTATGTAGAATAAACGTTTAAAGCTGTGTCTATGTCCAAATCATCAAATCTTTCTGAACCTCTTGAATCAATTTGGAGGGTTCCGATTTGATTTGGAGAGATTAATGGATCTCCTGATTCATTTCAGATTTGGAGATTTGGCTGCTGAATCAGACTGAATCTCTGCTGAATTGAATCGGTGACCGAAGCTTTGCGCAGCCCTAGTTCAGAATATAGGAGTAACCATATTGGATTAGACCTATAATCTCTTTGGTTCATCTTTGTATTTTCAAAAATGGCCAGTACCAGATGCAGCAACTACAAAATATCTACTAGAACAACTAGAATAGGGTCAGTAACAGGCAGATAGAGGTGCACCTTACTGAGTAACTGAATCACAGCTACATAAGCTTTTGTGAGCAATGGCTCATTCCAGAGGCTTTTAGCAAATGTTATATGTTAGTGTCTGATAAAGTAAACCATTGGTCATGAAACATCTGTTATTCAGATACTCTATCAGGTGTGCTACTACCCTGCCTTCTGCCTGACTTAGAATAACACAGCTAACTCTCTCTGCTCTAGGGTCAGTAACAGTAAAATCCTCCAAATCAGGCTATTTACTGATGAGAGCCTGATTTACTCTCAAACGACCCATTGACACTTTAAGCTAAGATATCAACAGGAATACCAACACTGCTAGCCATTTTTATGTTGTAGACGACAGTCCAGAAGAACATGAGCTGAAGAGAGAATAAAATAAACCATACTCTTTTAAAAAACCTCAGCTAAGTCAATGTTTCTGGCAAAATATAGCTAAAAAACCAAACCAAACCAAAACAAACAAAAAACCTGTATGGTGCAGTATCCTAATTAGTTTCTTACAATGAATGATATTAAAAGTGAACAGTGAATTTGATTTCAGTGCAATATTTATGTTATTTCCTATAATTGGAACAGGAAGTATTGGCTGTTTTATGATGAATGTATCCACTATGGTATTAAATATTTATTTCAGTTAGTGTCCAATGTACAATAAAAATCATTAGAAATAAATAGAACCAAGCATGTTTAATTATTAGTATTAAATGGGTTTGCCACAATCACATTAAATTAATGCTTTTCCCCCCATAGGAATTAGACTAATCACCCACATTTCATTATCATTTATTCTAGATGCAGTTTGACTTAGTTAAAATTTCCACACTTCATTGTTACCACATCTCTACTGTATTCCTGGGATACAAATTACTGTTCAGTGTATTTAAAAGATGCATAAAATGAGGGAAACTATGACACTCAGCTGAAGCATCTTTGAATAAGAGGGAATCCTTTTGAAAAGAATGAATTGCTTAGTCATCCTTTGGCCACATGCACATATTCTGTGGACATTTTAATTGTGTTAGATAGCATTTTGCCTCAGTGGAGTCCTATAGAAGGGCTGCTCAACTTTCAGGCAGCTGCACCAGCAGGGACTGCACACCACTTACGTCACTTCATGGTGAGCCACAGCCCCTAGAGCCACACATCCCACAGACACAACCCCTCTGCACCGCTGCACTGCATGTCCATGACCTATGACCTTCACTGCTGCACTGCATATTTATGACCTTTCCACCAGTGACCCCCATTGCTGCATTATGTGCCAGTGACACCCCTCCCCATCAACATTACACCATGCACCCACATGGGTGCCTCCCACTGCCCCACATGGCTAAACCCCCCACATTTCAATTTAATCACTTATGAGCCATGTGTGGCCCACTGGCCATCAGTTAGATGGTCCTATACTATATTAATGGTCCTCTGACCTGCCAACACATATTGCTGTATCAAGGATGATTCAGTACTAGAAACTGGCCGCTGATAGCTCATGCTACTACTTTTAATTGGATAAGGTATATTTGCACAAGTTACTGTTCCTAGAAGCACGCAGAGGTCCTTGATATTTTTGCAAACTTCACTCACATAAAAGTGAGAACAGTCGTATCATGGAAAGAACATCTTGGTCAAGCCACTGGTCTGTGCTGTTCCTGTTCATTTTAATTACAAGGGGGAAAGGTACATGCTTATTAGCTAAGACATTACTGCTATCTGTTTGCTGAAGTGTAAAGTTATAATCTCAGGCTAAGGCTTTGACTCTCTGACTACTACCAGCTAAGTATCTAAGTACTAAAATGTGTGTATGTTCAAGACTGGTTCTGGGTGAGACCCTCAATCTATGTTTTAGATAAATGTAAGGATAGAAAAAAAAATTGAAGTACAGAAAATGTTACATACAGCACATGGAAGACTCATGGTTCAATGTTTTGAAGACCCAAAAAGAGCTGCAGTTTTATTAACACATGGGCATTCATAATTATATAATATTTTCTTTGTCATATGTAGAGGAGTGAAATTACAGGTACCTAATTAATGGAACACCTAGTTTGCTATTTGTATCCAGGGCACTGCCTCAGTAAGAACTGGCACTGGGAGGGAAACATGAGGTGTTCAGAAGCCAGGTCCCTGGCCAGGTCCCAGCATCAGTTGTGTTAGCCAAGGGAAGACTCTAATTCACATAACCAACAAGTGATCCCTAAAGGGCCCAGCGTCAATGGAAGGTCTGCATTGCAGTATTCTGGTCCACTATGCCTCTGACAGGCTCTCTATCCCCAGGGAGATAGGAACTAGCAAAATAGCAGTCTTTGCCAGGCTTATGCTATCAGTGTTTCCCTTTGCAGAGTCCGACCTGGGGATTCCTACCTGGATATTGATAGTCCCTTTGTGCTACTCAAGTGTAGTATACTGGAGAATTTGGCCCTATAGCTATAGTACCTACCGCTGATATAGCATGAAAGGAAAGGAAAAAACAGAAATATAATAAAAGTTTTCTATTTGCAGTACAGGAACACAGGCTCTGTTGAAAAACAACAAAACAAAAGACCAGGTAACTAATATCCTATGATGTTGTATCTTAGAACCAATAATGCCTGGCTTAGAGGAAGGCAACAATGTTCAATAATGCACATAGGCAATTGTGAACAACTGCGTTGCGTAGGGAGGTTTGTTTCTTCTCTCATCTATTTTTCAGCTTTTGCCCTGAAGCATAAAAGACTGGCAACCCCAGTAATTTCTACTTAGCTAATATTTTGCATCACTGAATTCAAGAGATTAATTCTGCATAGCTTAAAGCATTTCTTTTCATTCCTTACTATTTATATTAATAAGAATTACCCTCTCTCCCCCTAAACCTCCTGCAGTGATTTACTCTAATGGATGCCTCCAGATCATGACTAGATTGACTACTGGTTCTTTCCATCTTAATTCCCTGTGCATATTGCTATGTCAACTACTTGTGACATTTGTCATATGAAAATTCTGCACACAGATCACCAGCAACACAAATACACAGCTACCCATTTCTTCATACCAACTGCTGACTATCCAAAAACATATTTGGAGATGAATAACCTTTTACAGGGACTCAGCATCCAGCATCATTCCCTTTGGTGCTGATTAGGCAGATCAGATGCAGAATCAGATACTATATAGATTCTTTCTTAAAAAGAAAAAACAAATTTCATTACTGAGAGACAAACTGCATTAAAGGTGCACTTCCTGAAAAATGGCCAGCCCAGGCAAAACAGTTGGTTATTGCCTGCACTGACGAAAACAGTGAGTGTAAAACTTTTAGGCAAGTATGTCACAAATTAAGCCACGCTCGATACCCTGGTGTCGGTCTGGTCTCCTACCCCTGCCCAATATGCTGCTCTACTTTCTGTTCCCTGCCCTGTACTCTCTCCCTGATCTGCTGTTCTTTTTTTTGCTCCCTGCACTATGCTCTCTGCCCAAGCTACTGCTCTGCTTTCCGTTCCATACACCACCTGCCACCATGTTGCCTGCCACCTCCCCACTCTGTGACATGCCACACACACAGACTGCATGCCACATGTCACACTCAAGTCAGCAGTCAGCCCTTGGACTAAAACATTTGGATTGTGATATTCCTCAAACGTCTCAGTCAGGATTGTGCCACTGTCCTAGGCACTGAAACATCCTTCTGAGCTGTTGGGTGCACAGCACTTTTGAAAAATTAGGCCACTAATTTGGATATCTAAATATGAATTTAGATGCCATTTTAAAAAATATCTTTCTCCACAGCTCTTTGGAAAACACATGCTTAAGCTGTAATTCCACCTAGTGCTTCTTACAGCTCTTCCTTATGGCTCCTCTTTTTGTTTGACAGGCAATCACAAAGCCCAACTGTCAATTTAAGGAATACATTTTCCTCTCAGGCAGCATCTGTCTTTTTGGCAAGATCTGAATGCCATTTGGAGCTACCATGTTTACTAATCTCCTGATATTCTGTCTTTGATGCCTTACTCACAAAGCTCTATTATTCATTGCTCCTCTAATTTGAGAGTTGTATGTGTTTCAAATCTTAGTCTCAAAATGTCCCTGAAAGAGACCATGAAGCTGATCCACGCACAGATTTTAAACAGAAGTCTAGGGAATCTCCCACTCCCCAGTGTGTTTCAAGCAGGTATTGCAGATGCACCTGAAGCTGCTATCACTCCATATAGTACAGGTCACAAAAAGGTGTTGGGGATTGTCTCAGCCACTGTAATCTTTTTCTTTCATTTTCTATATAAACTATTTCCTACACAGTGTCAGGGGGAATACACTGCTACAAGAACCAGAAGATGTGGATTTTGAGAAGTCATCTGACAGCTTTTCTTCATACCATTCCTTTTCCTTCAGTTCTGTTACTCAGTCTGCTATGACAATAGTATTCTCACTTCAGACTTAGCGGGGTAGATCCTCAGCTGATATAATAGCTTCAGTGACTCTGCCATCTGGCAAGGAGTGTGTCTCGTGTATTAAAACATTTGCTAAGAGAATCACTTTGTCTCCACTAGGAACATTATTTGATGAGATATTAGCTGTATGCATTGAACTTATCATGCTTATTGCATTCTTGATAGTATCTATCTGTACATGTTGACAACTTAGATTTAAATAAAATTCAAATGTGGTATTTTCACTTTAGTTCATGGAGGGGAAAAAAACCCTGCACAGTGATTGTATAGATCCTAGATGTTATTTATCTGTCATTTTTCCTTTTGGCCTTGGCATGCCATTCTAAAATGCTACATTTAATCTTTGCTGACCTTCCTTCTGTGTCTTGTAAACAAGGTCAAGGGGGAAATTATTTGAGATGTGAGAAAAGTCTATTAGAGAAGGGCAAACTTATGTGTTTAAATACTCAAAAATGCTCTGACATATGAAAGTCTAGAACTGAATGGAAGAGACTGTGATGAAGGAACATGTTAACAGAAGCCAGCAGTAAAGGGCCTGCCCAAGAAGCAAGGAGGAAACTAAGGAGGACTAGTGACTTTGAGGTGTGCCTGTGACTCATGATGCCTCTCAGAGCTGTTTGAAGTATTGCAGCTTAGGCACCAACCCTTCTTCAGACCCTAAAATTTCAGTTTACCTCATGGCTTTTTAGGTTCCCAAAACTTCTGTTACATTATTTTCTGGTTCCTATGAGATACATAAGTGCCTAAAAAAATTAAAATGCTGTTCTTGAGATAAACGGGAACAGGAAATAGTAATATTCTATAAGAGAATTCCACTTCTTTTTCCAGGCAAAGAAGCTTGAGTACATACAGAGTCTGATTTTTTTGCATGCATCTCCCTACCAAACCTGTTCTTTAAATCTACTAGTGTTCCACTCTTCTGGGGGAAAAAAATCTTTACAGTTCTTCTTTAGACTTGATATGATACTGTCTATTGCTATTAGCAAAAAATAATATTCACCGTGAATATAGCTGAAGAATTGCATGCCCTGGTTTCCAAATGTTTAGTATAATTAAGACAGGCATTGATTAGCCGTCCACACTCTTCAGTCCTCTGAATCAGGACTCATTTAGGAGTGACAGTCATTTCAGCTAGTAGAGGTAGGGCATATCTACATGTTCATTAATGTGCAGAAGTTACTGTGCATTTAGTTAGTACTTCCAGTTACTGCACAGTAGTGCCAGCACACAGTTTTTAATGACAGTTACTGTGCAGTACCCTAATAACTGGGCAGTAGCTTATTAGCAAGGTTTTTCACTAGCACACTACTGTACAGTGTTATTAGGCTACCATGCAATAAGCCTGTAAAGAGGCAAGGGTTTCTTTCTGGAGCTGTACATGTTGCACATTTACTAGAGTTGGGAATTTACTGGGTGAATTGTGTGTGGCAAATGCTTAGTAACTAAGTTAATTGCTGCAGGTCACAATTTCTGCTCAGAAGATTATGGCTCAATAAATAAGTTTAATACATTTTTAACATATTAAGCCGATATGTTAGCATAGGTCAATGTCATTACTTAAAACAGGACTGCCCAACTTCTGAATGACTGGGCTGCATGCCCTTTGCACCATATACATCCCTAAGCTACACGCTACATTGCACACTCTGCATCATGCAGTAGAGTGCACCCCTGCTGTCATAAATGTTTCATATACATTAAGAGTGGGGGCCACAACTCCACATCGCCACCACCATCACTGCCCCCACTGCTGCCAGGTGCTGGCTCCAAGCCAGACTGCAACCCCAGGCCTGTACCCCACTTTTGGCACATAAATCTAGCAGGTGTGTGCCCCCCCACCTTACATATTGCCTTTGCCCGCTGTGCAGCAATACAGTGCACTGCATGGGCACTCCACCTCTATGCAGGCCTGTCTGCTGTGCAGCTCTGCACTGTACCACATGGACACCCCCATGCCACACAGGGCCTTTGGACCATAGGCTTCCTGAATCCCTTGGACCACCCTAACCTGTCCCCAGGAAAAACAAAAAACTAGAGAAAGGAGGGGAAAACTCAAAGACTCCATTTTCCAGAGTAGGAAAGCAAAGGGGAGAACAGTGCTGCAACTGGGAAGCTGTGAGTTAACCTTGCTATTTGGTCAGCCCTGATTTAAGGAATCTAGCTCTGTTAAAATGTAACTGGAGATATACTGCATATAAAAATCCTCTGAATTACCATTTTATGTTCAAGACTTTGTTTGCATAATTTGATCTGTCAAATCAGAAAATGAGGAAGTGCCACTGAACTCCTGTGATCTGTTACTCAAAGCAAACCCCAAGCTTACTATTAAACTCAGGGTCCTTCTTGCTTAAGTGGTCTGTTTATTTCTCTTTACCTCTCATAGTTCTTGTACTCCTGGCTGCACAGTGGGTCAGCTCCTTCCCTTGTAGGGTTAGCCTGATAGATAAGGCCCTCTACTAGACTAGGAGGATGGATATATGGGCTTGAATTCCCACAGGGTAATGGGGGCACAGAACCCATTTCTTACTTCTTTATTTCCCACAAAGCCATTAGACAATATCTGGCACAGAGAAAGAAGCTTTAAAAGCTTTCACGTTTGAAAAGTTTCAGTCTTAATAGACAAGATAAAGTTTAGAAGAAAGGAAATACTGCTGTATCAGCAGTGAGGATGTGACAGGGTGCACTGGGCCCGCCCTCAATATGGCCCCCGCACCCGTCTCTGGGCAACCGCCTGCCTACACACCTGCCACGTCTTTGATCTTAATTGGTTCATTAGCAGGAGGATGTTTTTCTCCTTGTACTGCCCCCTCCCCTAGGGGGCGCTGTCTGTGTCTCCTTCCTCCCCAGTACCGCAGCCCAAGCCTCACGGATCCCACGGCCCCTCTGTCATTCTCTCTGGGTCGTCTCACAATTGTCCCTCACCTGGACTCTGTAAGTCCCCCACTGGGCTCCCAATACAGCGCTCCCCTCTCTGAGCTCGCTTCGCCCTCACAGGGCTTCTCCGTACTCTGCCCCCGCCTGGGGCCTCAATACTGCCCCCTCCTTGGAGCTGACTGTGCCCAACCTGGGCTCCCAAATGCTGCCCCCTCCTTGGGGCTGACTATGCCCAACCTGGGCTCTCTGCCCCCTCCTTGGGGCTGACTATGCCCAACCTGGGTTCTCCTGCGACCCCCTGTCAGGGACTCCCAACACCCAAACTTGGGCTACACCTTAAAACAGCCCCCACCCTAGGACTGGCTACGCTCAACTTGGGCTCCCCAATAGTAAAATAGCCCCCTTTCTAGGGATCCTCAATACTGCCCCCTTCCTGGGGCTCGCTGAGTCCAACTTGGACCCACCTTCTTCTCAGAGCCGCCCCCTCTCGCGGCTAGCTCTGCTCTGCCCAACTTGGGCTCCTCAATGCTGTGCCCTCATGGGTGCAAAATCGTGCCCTTTCCTGGGCGCTAGGGCCCCACACTACCATGGGTCACCCTGAAGGGCCCCACATTACCATGGGTCGCCCTGAGTCACGCCCCTTCCTGGGCACTAGGGCCCCACACTACTGTGGGTCATCCTGAGTTGTGTCCCTTCCTGGGCGCTAGGGCTCCATCCTACTGTGAGTCACCCCTGAGGCCTCCTCTGCCCCTACAGCCTCTCCCAAACCACCAGTTCATACATAACAACAACAACATAAACAAAAGCCTCTGGCTATAACATAAACATAAGGCACCCAGCCACCACAACAAAAGCCTCTTGGCTAGGCCACAACATCATTGCTCCAGCCTCTGGAGCTCTTGTGAGCACCACTCACATCCTCATCCTCATCCTCTCCCTCTCCCTCTCCCTCTCCCTCTCCCCCTCCCTCTCCCTCTCCCTCTCC
>JAGPOW010003642.1:86994192-87005240 GCA_030014935.1 Caiman crocodilus | reverse complement strand
CCTCTCCCTCTCCCTCTCCCTCTCCCTCTCCCTCTCCCTCTCCCTCTCCCAGCCTGACTCTGGCTCTGGGCTTTATAAGAGCCAAGCCCTGCCCCTCTTGGATCAGCTGACCTTCTTTGGTTGCCCCAGCAACCTGCAGCTGTGCTGCCTAATCACCACAAGGGCTCTGCCTCTGGCAGTTCCTTGCCTCTGCAGGCACAGGGCACCAGGGTGCTCTGTGATAGAGGATAAAGAACTGAAGACCATAAAGATTAAATAACTTACCTAAATTTCCACGGGGAACTTCTGGTAGAGCCAATAGCTAAAAGGAAAATTAAGCTCATAGCCATGCTTCCACCATACCTCTCTAACCCATTGTCTTTTAGAAATATTATGTTTATCTTAAAACCTTTTTCAATTATTTTTTTCCCAAATACTGTGCTTCATTTACAATTTCAAGAATCAAAATCACTGGGAATATTCATGCATATAAAGCTATGCAAATGTACTAGTGAATGCGATATCAGTGCTTATGTTTCCAGTGAGTCATTTGATGTGGGGGTTTCAATGGTATATATTTCCTATTTTAATCAGACACCAGGGAAAAACACACACACTGTCTTGTGAAGGACATCTTTACAAATTACCCTAGATCAGATTCCACTCTATGTGATGGTTGGTAATCTTTTTTCAGAAGAGAGCCAAACATTTTACATTTTACATAGAGTTTTATTTCAGGTGGCTGAGGGCTACATTTAAATTATCTGGGGCTTTCACTACAAACATCAGTGTATCACTGCACTCATCCTGGATTGATAACAACAAGGACCTGCCTTCACTTCCAGAGGAGCAAAAGCAGTAGAAGGTTCTTTGCTTTCCTTTCACAAAAAAATAAGGTTCCCCCTATTCTGTGGTAAGCAAAAGGAGTCCCCCCTATTTATCCCAAATACAATTCATCTGTAGAGGCACATAGGTGGTACATACTGCATTCCTCTCTCTGTGAAACACCCAGGCCTAAAGGGTAGGCATGTCTGGGAAGCAGGGCTGTTTTGCTTTCCATGCACTCTGATAGTACATTCCTGTTGTTGTTTTTCTATAACCTTTAGAAATACAGTGTTGAAGTCACAACTCAGACTCAGGGGAAGAAAAGTTCAATGAATATTAAAAGTGTCTAATTATTTTTTTTCTTTGCTATTCCCAGGCATGCTTTGGAGAACATCCATGTAAATTATGCATAATATTTTTGAGCTGAACTTTTCCCTTATGCTGCATGCAAAAGCCTTTCTCATTTTTCTCTCTCAGCCTTTAGAAATTCATTTTGTGCTTTGGGGAAGACTGAAGGAAATTCTGAACTTCTGAAATCATTTTAGTCTCTTTTAAGTACTATTATAGGCCAAAGAGATATAAACTTTCAAAATGGTCTTGAACAGCTTTCTTCAGTGTGTCTTAGTAAGAGCATCAACTGTAATACCCTCATAAGTCTCATAGGCTAGAGATAGAAGTTACACATAAATTGTTTGAAGTGATCAGAAACTGTTTTAAACCTGTAACAGAATATAAGTTCAGTGCACATAAACCAGTTTCAAAATGACCAGAACTGGTTTAAGATAAACCCAGTTGAATATAGTATCACATTTAACTGATTGAGCTCAAACTGAACTTCTGTCCCAGATACCTTCCTGGTTTAAGTTAAACCAGAGTCCCCCAGCATCCCATCCCAACATGCTCTGCAGCCCTGTGATGGGCTGTGCGCTCAGCTCCAGTGGAGCAGGGCTGGCCCCACCCTTCTACTCCATAGCCAGAGCAGGGGCAGGCATGAGCAGAGGTGTGACCAGACACCATCCCCCTTAAAGTGAAGGGGGCAAGGAAAAGGTTTACTTCCCACCTCCCTCCCCTGTCCCAGCATCATGGATCCCAGCCTTAGTCTGCCAGGCAAGGAGCGGCAACCCCTTCCAAGCATTTCTACACTCACTGCTCCTGTGGTGGGAATATGGCCAGCCCCAGCAGTAACCTCAGGTGAACTGGCCAGGTAGGGTGTTGAAACCCTGCTCCCTGTCTCACGGGCATAGACCCGAGCTGGGGTCATCCTGGAGTTCCCCACTTGCTTCTGCAGCAGCAGGGGTAGGGGCATAGCCAGATCTGGCTGGCATGGTCCCCTGAGGCAGAGTGGGGAGGGATAGGGTTTATTCACCCCTCCACCACTTTTACAGCAAGGGTCCACCAGTCCTGACCACCACTGTCACTGCTGCACAGGGTGAGCAGTGGAATAATTTATCTCCCTGCTCCCTTTCCCAGATGCCAGAGGGAGGAAGGAAATAACTCTGCTCCCTTCCCCCTTACCTAAGGGGGCCATGCCAGCTTGCCTCTGGCTACACCCCAACCCCTGATGGGGGCAGCACCCCCTGTCCTGGTTTCTCTGGGAGTACAAGCCTCTTCTCAGTAAGGGGGCTGCACTGTGAGTGGGGGTGGGAGCAAGGTGGACAGAGCTGACACAGACTGCACAGGCTTGGGGGGGCTATGGCCACCTTTCCAAGCCCAGTGCTGCTGCTCACCTCACGCTGTCTGTGGCAGCTTTGCCCAGACTGCTCCCACCCCTGCCCTTGGTGCAAGCTTGCGATCCCTAGGAAACCATGATACAGGGCTGCTGTCCCCATCATGGTCCCTGCCCCTTCACCATTCCAGAGGCAGGGGTGAGGGTGCAGCCAGAGATTGGCTGGCATGACCCCTTAAGTTAGGAGCAGGGACGGGGGGTTATTCCCCTCTCCCTCTGGCATCTGGTGAAGGGAGCGGGGAGGGAGTTTTTTCTGCTGCTTGCCCCATGAGGAAGTGATTAGCAGTGGCAGCGATCAGGGCTGGCAGACCCCAGCTACAGTCCCCCAGGGATAGAGAGGGGAATGAATTCCCTCCCTGCCCCCTCTGCTTTAGCAGGCCACGATGGCCAGCCTCTGGCCACAGCCATGAGAGGGGAGCACTAGATGGATCCTGGCTCAGGTCCATGGTGGGACAGCAAGTGGGGAATTAAATCCCCTCTCTCCCCAGTGTACTTGAGGTTACTACTAGGGCTGGCCATGCCCCACCACTCCTCCCAGCACAGTTTTCCTGTAGCCAAGGGCTCACTCTAGCACCTCCCAGCTTTGGCCTGAGCCACTACAGGCATGTGCCTGCATTTTCTCATTTAAAAGTGAATGTCCATTCACTTGCAAATTGTTTCAATCTAGACAAGTTAGACTAATCTGCAAAGATTTAATCAATTCAGGCTCTGTTTTTTTGAATGCCTGTCCCTAGCCATAGGGCACACCCAGACAAGCACAGATGTGCAGTTTGTAGTGCCTCAAACTGAGCACGGCACATGTCCCCCCATTCACCATGCTGCAAATTTGCAACATGGCATCTTTTTTTTACACTGGGAAATCCTAGTGTCAGAAAAAAAAAAGCCTAACCCCCCCCGCCCCTCCCCCAAATGGCACATGTGGCAGGAGCATATGCTGGAGCCATGCTCTACGTTCTAGCCAGGCTTCTGGCTGCTGCCTCAGGAGGCCCCCAGGATGCCAGGTAAGGCTACTGGGGCCAGCACAGGTGCTGGTCCCAGACTCCTCAACCCCATCTGGATCATTTTTCCCCATGCTAACCCTATATTCATTGGCACACACCAGGGCAAAAAGCAGCAGCCTTACTTTGTACCACGGCTTTTTTCCCCACAGCAACACACCCCTGCTTATGGGAATGTGACCATAGGGTTTGAAAGCCTGGATTCGAGATTTTATTAATCTTGGTTGGAATAATCCAAATATTACAATAAAAATAAAATCGGATGGATCATCTGCCCTGTCCTGCTAACTGTTTGTTGACAAGATTTCACAGTACCCAGAGAACTAATTTCAAACATGGCATATGATTGTAAAAGAGATAGTTAATGAAGAAATGGTCTCCCTGTTTGAAGAGCATCTTTTATTCCTGTTACTCACTAATATCTTGCTGAGGATCAAGACAAGATCAACTTTAGACACTTTGTTCAACCCTAATTATAAAATTAACAAGTCATATTTGGTCCTGAGAAATAATGGATTTTTTTTACAAGCTATTAAATGTTAACAACACATTTGGCTGTTTATACACGCTCACATAAAGCATATTTATTGAAGACATTACTCTGCTGTCAGCCCTTCAGAAAGTGCAAAGCTAATACATTGTAAATCCCCCTTGGGGACACCAGGTCTGGGCTGCCTGGCAGACTTGTATTAGATGTTTTCTTCTCCTTGGGAGTCGGAGGCAGACATATGGTGCATACAGGCATATTGTGATGAAGAAACACAGCTTTCCTTTCATCAAAGAGAGCAGGTCAAACTTGAGCAGAGCATGCTTCCTGGAAAATGGGTTAAGCATAACAGAAGCTCATTTATCTTCTATTTGATCCTGAGTACAGCTGGGATCTGTATCTATTACCACAATGCCTCAGTCACTTTGAGGTTCTATTAGCACAACTCCTGTCACTTCCCAAATGACAACACGTAGCACTCTTAACAGTCATGGTGATACACTGTCAAAGCCCTCAGAATACAGAGCACCAGATACCTGACTAGTCTCATCTGTAAATGGATTTTCTATTATTTGTTCATAAGCCACAGCTCTCTATGTTCCAGCTCCCCATTCTGCTGGCTTCACTTTCAGTCCTACATGTGTGCTTCTCCACTTACACTTGCCAGTTGAACTCCTGCAGAATATGCCTTTCTCCACCAATCTCTAGCTGTAACACCACCACGTGGCCATTGCATTGTACTTTTCTTCAGGCTTGTTGACATATTGTTATCACAGATGCAAATTAGTTCTGGTTCATTTGCTCATAGCTACTGTAATATGTGTGTGGGGGGAGCTAGAGGGAGAGGAGGGAAAGGGAGAAGAGAAAAAATATCTTAGCTAAAGAATGATAGTACCCTACAGGTTTTCTATCTTCACAGCCTTTTCTCTATAGCAACATACCAACTGTTTAATATTTTAAAAGAAAAGCAGAGTTTAAATTAATTGCCAGTGAGTGCATTTACTTAATGCGCCTTAGATGCTGTGCATTGAGTTTAGTACTTCCTTAATAAAGTATTAACTAAATGAACAGTACCTAGAGTTACTGCAAAGTATTGCTGGTGCACGGTTATTTAGTAATATTTACTGTGCATTAACTTAATAACACTGCATTAGGCTATTAGCATGGTTTTTGCCATGAAACACTACTGTGCAGTTTTATTAGGCTAATGCGCAGTAAGCATCTCATGTATGTCTCATTTTAAGCATGACCAGGCTGAGCAAGCATCTAGTTCACTTAAGGAAATATTTGCCTCAATTCTCTCAAGGTTCCACATGTCTCCTATCTGGGAGGAAGCTCTGAAGCTCACTATTTTATTCATGCAATGATCCTGGTGTGTAATTCAATTGACTGTTTTCTGGAGGTGTTCATTCTCATAACTCCCCTTCCTCTCATCCATCAATGGTTCTAGTGCAGGGACAAGCAATTATTTTGGGCGGAGGACCACTTACTAAATTTTGGCAAACCAACGAGGGCTGCATGACCGGCAGCCAGGGGAAGATAAATACCAATTTTCTAAATTTTTTAGGGGCCTCACAGGGCAGATAGAATGGTATGGCAGGCCACATCCAGCCCCCAGGCCGCATTTTGTCCACCCCTGTTCTAGTGCAATTAGGGTCTTTTCTAGTGACTGTTAAGAGTTCTCTAAAGTGCACCATCCATAAAAGATTTTTAAAAGGTTAACTACTTGCCACATTCTTGTGAAATATAATGAGCTTCTTCTCTACAACTACTGTGTCCTCAGAAAGGAGGAATTTAGGTTCACATTAAATGTCCAGAGTTAGGTGGGTTATTTCCTCATTAAGTCAGGCTCTGAAGCGCTTTAGTATACTTTTGTAGTTGGTCAAAGGGGAGTACTTCTTGGCATCCACAATGAAGATCATGGGTCAGACTCTTAGGTCAATTTGAGTTGTATTTAATCCAGGCCCTGGGATAGCCAGAAGGAATATGCGCCGGAAGGAGAAGCAAAGGGAAAAGAATGTTCCTGTCCCTTAAAAAAGTTGGGTATATCAAAAGTTATTCTCTCCATTGGCATGAAACAGAAACTTTACCTCCTGTTTTTCATTAAAAAGTATGGAGGGGAGGGGAAAGAAAGAGAAAGAGAGGGGGAGAAAAAAACATTAAAACCACAGAATAGTCAATAAATCAATGGTTAGGGCACTGACCACCCCTTCTTTCCCTGCTCTGCCTAATTTGGAGCAGATGATTAAATCTGGATGCCCCAAGGCTCAAATTAATGTTCTAATAACCAAAGGACTAGTAAAATCAGGGCTCGTTCTCTGGTTTAGACCAGAAATTTCATCCTGTATCTGAGAAACCACCCAACAAGATTTTCACAGATACAGTGCCATGAGAAATTTTAATTTCAACAAATTAGTATTTGTCAATGAAAAAAATGCATCTAAATCACTTTTCTTTTTTCCTGATCTTCAGCCTGACTGAAGCCAGAATAAGCCTCTAGCATAATTTAAAGGACTTTAAGGCTGCTTTTAATTAGACCAGCCAAATTACAAGGGTATATGCAGATGTTACTTTTAGATCAACCTAACCAGGTGGCTCTAAATGCTGATCTATGCAAATGTTCAAGGAAGTTAAATCGGGCAAAAAATAAAAATGGACCCAATCTAAATTAATTTGCCTAAGGAGGTGAACTAACATGAATCACTGGTGGGTTAGCCTGATTTAGTGAACATGTGCATGTTAGGAGTGCAGGCCTAGGGCTGGGAAGCCCAGTTGCTCACCCTAGCCCCAGAGCTGCACCCCCCACCCCATTCCCCAAATGGGCTATTTTTATCCACTTGACTCTCTCTCCCCAGATGGACAACCCTTCCACAGACTACCAACATCCCACCCCACATATCAACTAGCTCCGCACAATCTTGCCAAACCCCACCCCTACCTTGTGTTACTTTCATCAGTTTGTTGACGTGGCCCCCAGTGCTGGCAAATGTCTGTACATGCCAATCCCAATCTATCATTACATGGCTTAAAGTAAAACACATGATCATAGACTGCAATGAACACCTACACATACCCCAACTGATAGCAACACAGTCAAAAGATCCCTAGAAGGCAGAACATGCCACGGACATACTGATACCCACAAGAACACACCAAATGCATGTAACAAGGAAACATCGTAAGGTGACATTTATGCTAACAGTACCCTAAGACCCCCCTGATGAAAGGGACACACTTCAGACTGCCTGACCCTTTGTTCTGTTGTTCTTTCAGACAGGAAGAAAAAGAACAGAGAGGGTGTGAGGATATAGTCCTATTTTGAGGGGTAAAAATGTTCTAACACCACTATTTTTTCCAAAAAGGAGCCTGAAACAGGGTGTTATTTATGTGGTGCCATCACACTGCAAGGTCTGTGCCTTTTACTCCCTACTCAGAATAACTTTGTTTTGTCCAAAGCACAGGGAGAGGAGGAGGCCCTCCATCTGGTAACAAACAATACCGCAATTTGGGACAGAAAGTGAAGACCTACCTGTACCAGTGAAAAAAAGCAGATGTTATCACATAGAGAGAATGGTAGGGAGAATGTTATTACATCATTATTGTAAGTGCCAAATTTTTGTACCTAATTGGAACAGATTTTAGAACTACTGATGATTCCAGAAACATATATATATATAGTAGAGTATATTCAGGGATATTCTCTGTCTATATATATCCCCAGTTTTCTACCCACCTTACAGCTCATTTATTCAACCCATACTTCCTTAGCTAGCTTGGGAGAATGTTGTGGGAGACCTATCAAAAACCTTGCTGAAGTCAAGATATATCATGTCTACTGTTCTCCTTGAATCCACAAAGCCAGGCATCTCATCATAGAAAGAAATGAGGTTGGTCAGGCATGACTTGCCTCTGGTGAATCCATGCTGTTTGCTTCTAGTCACCACCTTATCACCACCAGGAACTTAGAAATGGGTTCCTTGAGAACCGGCTTCATGATTATTGTAGGGACAGAGTTGAGGTTGACCAGTCTGTAGTTCCCTGGATTCTCCTTCTTTTTCTAAAATATGGGCACTATATTTGCCCTTTTCAGTCATCCAGGACTTCTCTCAATCCCCATGAGTTTTCAAAGCTAATGGTCAGTGACTCTGAAATCATATCAGCCAACTCCCTCAGCACCCTCAGGTGCATCATATCCAGCCCCATAGACATATACAAGCTCAGCTTTTTCAAATAATCCCTAACCTGTTATTTCACCAGAGTTGGCTGCTTGCCTCCTCCCCAAACTATGCTGCCAGATGCAGTAGTCTGGAAGCTGACCTCGCTTATGAAGACAGGTAAAAAAGACTTTGAGTCTTTGCAGCCTTTTCTGCATCATCTGTCACTAAGTTGCCCTTAAGCCCTTCTTGTTACCCTCCACGTCTCTTGCTTGCTGCTACTCCAATTACACATTGGCTCTCCTGATTTCATCCTTGAATGCCCAAGCAATAATCTAAAACACATATAAAAAACTAGAACCCTTGTTTCCAAAATGATACCTTTTATTAGACCGACTGGAAAATGACAAGAAAATTGTCCTTTTCTGCAAGCTTTCGGGATCAGAGTCCCTTTGTCAGCATCTGGGAAAAGTGTAGATGGTACTAGATGGTAATAAGTCCCCATAGATAGGAAACAAACTTCATTTTTGCACAGAGGGAGCTGAAGATGAAAGGTTGTCCCTCTGGGTCCATGAAAGTGTCTTTGTGAGCTGTGTCGAGTAGTTCTTTGATGTGTTGATCATGTAGAATATGCATATACTCTTATACTCCTCTGATGTTTGTCCAAGTTTCCACTTCTTGTAAACTTCCTTTTTGTGTTGTAGCTCACTCACGAGTTCCCTGAAAAATCAAGCTGGTCTTCTTTCATATTTACTAGTCTTCCTGCATATCAGGATGGTTTGTTCCTGTGCTTTCAGTAAGGTTTCTTTAAAATACAGATAGCTCTTCTAAAGTCAATGATATCCTGGTTGCTGCTGCCCAAGTTGCCATCCACTATTACATTCCCTGCCAAGTCTTCCCTGTTTGTGAGCAGCAGATCAAGATAAGCATGGCTCCTAGTTGGCTTCTTCAAAACTTTCAAAAGGCAGTTGTTCCCAACACACTCCAGAAATGTCCTGGATTTTCAGACCACTGCTATGTTACCCTTCCAGCAGATGTCAACGTGATTAAAGTCCCCCATGAGAATCAGGGCCTATGATTTGGAAACTTCCATTAGTTTTCTGAATAAAGTCTTATCCACCTCATCCTCCTGATCTGGTGGTGTAGAGAAAACACCCACAGTAACATCATTCTTGTTGCTCTCCCCTCTGACTCTAACCTGGAGACTTTCAACAGGTCTATCTCCAGCTTTGTATTGGATCTCTGAGCAATCATGCAGCTCTTTTACAAAAAGAGCAACTCCTCCTCCTCCTCCTCCTCCTCCTCCTCCTCCTTTGCCCTGCATGTCCTTCCTTAACAGTTTATACCTATCCACATGACAGTACTCCAGTCATGTGAGCTATCCCACCAAGTCTCTCTTATTCCAATCACATCATAGGTCTGTGACTGTGTGAGGACTTCCAGTTCTTCCTGCTTGTTTCCTAGGTTCTGTGCATTTATTTACAGACACCTAAGGTAACTAGTCAATTGCCCTACTTTCTCAGTAAGCATGAGAAAGCCTCCCCTGTTGTCTTCTCTTTCTTCTAATTCCTCCAGGTCACCCACTTCACCACTTATGGAGCTTTGGTTTCCATCCCTAGTTTAAAGCCCTCCTTCACTAGGCTAGTGAGCCTGTCTGTGATCTTCCCTCTTTTCATCAGGTAGATCCCATCTCTTTCTAACAATCCTTCTTCTTGGAACAAAATCCACAGGTCAATGGAGTCCAAGCCCTTCTGGTGACACCATCTGTGAAGCCATGCATTGATCTGCAGGAGGTTGCAGGGGTGTTTGGTGGGATTGGAGTGCCTTTCTGATTCTGTCAGCTCCTCTGATTCTCCCCACAAGTGCCCACAAGGGCTCTACAGGTCCTTCTTCCCCTCACCCCCATCCAGCCTCACCCCACCAATTCCCCTGTACATTCTACAATTCCCTCCATTCTGCCAGCCCCCGCTGCAGACCCTGCTTGCCCCCAACCTGATCTCTGTCTCCTCATTCCAATTGACCTTATTTTAGCTCAGGTGGCCATTTTTAATCTGATCTAACCTCCCCCTAACATCCCCAAATGTCCGAACATACCTTAAAGGGTCTCATGATGTTGTGTTAGAAAAGCAGATCTAATATGGATTTTCAGGGACTTGAACAGAGCCAAGGCAAAGTCCATTTAAATACCCAATAGATGTCCTAAGTGTGTTTGATATTTCAAACAGTGTCCAGATCAAAGGACACTAGGACTTTGGTTAATATCTTAGAATCTTTTCCATATGGCATTCAAATTACAAACCAGTGCTATTTAATGAAGACATATACACAATCATTAATATGCTGGCTCTTGGCAGTAGAAATCATTGTGACTATAGAGAGCAATGCAGCTGTTCAATTAAAAACAGCCTACATATTTAGGGAAGGGTAAATGTGATGTGACATTTAAGTTTACAACTGATATTGTTTGCTTGTGAATGCAAAAGTATATTTTAGCACAATATTTTTTTATTTAAGTTGTTTATGATAGATATGCTGCTAGATGACAGAACATCTGTCAATAATACCTCTAAATGTCCACTTATCAATGCTATATGGAGCTTGTAGTGGTACGTTATCTATGTTTATACCATATTTGACATTTGAGCTAATGAGGAAGCAGGGCACAAACTGTTTAGGGTTTAAGTCTTTTTAGGTAAATTTTCAGTGAATACCTCCTATACAACTCCCATAACTTGATAGAAGTCTAACGCATGTATTTAAGTTTCACGCACAACATTTTCTCATAGTTTCATAGTTTCATAGTAACTAGGGTCAGAAGGGGCCTAGAGCAGGCCATCTAGTCTGACCCCCTGCCAATGCCAGGAAACAAGTGCTGGGGT
>JAGPOW010003642.1:86956528-86994092 GCA_030014935.1 Caiman crocodilus | reverse complement strand
GAGGTGAGACTGACAGGCCTGTAGTTCTCCGGGTCCTCTTTCCTCCCCTTCTTAAAGATGGGAACCACATTGGCCACCTTCCAGTCCTCCGACACTTGTATACCCCAATGATTAAATCCTGAATTATAATGCTAGGTCAGGTTTCCCTTGCTTTATGCTGTACAGGTATTCCTGGAAAATGGTGCATAACTCAAATTTGCACAAAAGGAACCCATTTTAAAATGTAACAAATAGGAATACATTCCCAGACTAATTTCTATCACTTTTACAAGACAATTTTGGTACTCACCAGCAGCATACACACAAGCATAGGGCACTATCATACTGGGGATGGCAGCTACAGAAATCCATGTTTCAAACAATGAACAAGGAGCACAGATCTACACAGGAGCCTATATTTTGGTGCGCGTCACTCCCACAATGCACTGCACAAAGCAGCTGACTCCAGGCTTCTACCACACCAATCACATAAGAGCAAATTTACCTCTTATATAACGAATTTTTGAAACAAAAAGTGTTATTGCATAAGATTGCATTCACTCATACAGAACCTGCATAAAGTGAGGGAAACCTGTATTACATGTCATGCATTTAATTGTTATCCACATCACACTTCAAAACTAAATTTACAAGACAATTGTAAAAACATTCTGTGATTATGTAACCTAGTAAAAACTGAGGTTTACAAAAACTTTCTCAGTCAAAATTTATCTCTCTCTTAACCAGCCCTTTCCCATGTTTCCCAACACGTATTGTTTTATTTCTAAATCATATAATATTCAGTGTTTTTGTTAATGCTCCAGTTTCTGGAGGCAAATAGATGTTGATGAATTAAGGTTCTTGTCTTTTATTTTAGAAGGAATGAAAAGTCTTGGGGTCCTGTTTACCAAGTAAAGCTTGCTAAACATGTCCCAGATGGGCCACCAGGGATAAGAAAGCAAATGGAAAGCACCTAACACACATCATTTTTCAGTCATTGAACTTTGTATTGTTTTCTAGATTTTCAGAGCCTGATTCTCTGTCATCTTGAACACTGATTAGACATTTATAGTAGTATAAAAGGGGTATAAAATATTATATTATGGGCATAAAAGAACCTACAGTGTGCAGGGCACTTGAGAATTAGAACCTCATGTTTCAGCCTTAATTTTATATGCCTCATGATAGATACTGTGTAAATCAAATAAATATTTATAATTTGCCTGCCGTGTAGTCCATGGAAATTTACTTTATAGTAACAAATCAAATCAGATAACAGATCCCTGTTGATTCTCCTCACCTGTGGTAGTTGTTGTTAAGTCTAAGAATGGTTTGCACCTTCCTGAGAGAGATTCTGGTTACATTCCTGGATTACACTAGCATAGTATCCCTGAATAAAAATATATAGAGTGTCCCCCTGCCCCACACTGTGCAGTCAGGGTCTCAGTGACACAGACAGCAGCTGAAACTGACAGTAAGTGCTGTGGGGGTTGTTTGGGTCTTTTTGTTGTGAGGATACTGGGGTGGGCGTACAGGTCTCGGGGGCCTCAGGAGGCTGGGAGGGATGGGGCCAGGCAGGGAAGGAATTCGGAGGTCTGGGGAGCAGGCAGGGGATGGGGCCAGTCAGGGAAGGGATCAGAGGCTAGGGGTGGGGGTTGGGGCCAGCAGGGAAGGAATGGAGGAGCCTGGCGGGCAGTCAAGGGGTGGGGCCAAGCAGGGAAGGGATCAGAGGGATTTGGGGAGGCAGGGGGGGGGATCTGGGCAGGGAAGTTTAGGTTAGATATCAGGAAAAAATTCCTTACTAAGAGTGTGGTGAAGCGCTGGAATGAGTTCCCTAGAGAGGTGATGGAATCTCCATCTTTGAAGGTTTTTAAGGCCCGGCTGAACAAAGCCCTGGCTAGTATGAGTTAGTTGGGGGTGGTCCTGCTTTAAGCAGGGAGTTGGACCAAATGATCTCCTAATGTCCCTTCCAATCCTAATGTTCTACGATTCTATGACTGTCATGATGCTGAACTGCCTCCAATCCCAGAAACCACTCCTAGGGCCAGTTTTACGTGGTTCACTGGTTCCAGGAGCTTGACTGAAATACATTGGTGTTGGAAGAGAGGTAGGCAGATCAGCAGAGCTGGCAGCTCCATGGTGGGGTTTTGGCAGGATGGGGTGCTCTCTCTCCCCCCCCCCCACCCCATGCAAGAGGCTATTTTTAGCTCCATGACCCACCCCACTCCCAGCTAAACAACTCCCCAGTGAACCAACTCATTTCCAACCCCACCCACCTCTCCCCCACACCAACTTACTTCCACTGGCTCCTGGCACCAGTAAATGCCAGTAAAACTGCCACCAAGGACAGCGGATTGGGCAGGCAGGGTGTGGCAGGGGCTCAGGGTGGACTGGGGACTGGTTGGTTTGCAGAGGGGAGTTGTCCATTTGGTGCTGGGAACAGGGGCCAGGGGCCAAATAATAGCCAGAGATCCCTATCACTCTAAGTAGAGAGTACAGGATGCCAAGCTGGCTGTGGGGCTGCAGCAGAGGGGCACAGGCTGGCCTGTGTGTGTGACAGGAGCCACATGATCAGAAGGGGTGGGGCTTAGAGGCATATATGTCTAGGGCCTGAAGCAAGGCAAACAGTTTGGCTCTGCATGCTGCAGGAAGTGGAGCTCCAGGGAGAGTGGGGCTGAAAGAGACAGCCTGGCAGGTCACCCATGAGAGCTTGCAGGTGAAAGCCCAAAGGGAGGTAGGGTTTATGGGATGGCATAAACCCAGACTGAGGGTGTCCTTTTTGTTTGAAAACAACTGCTTATATTTGCATTGTGTTTAAGTTGATACCAAAGGAACAGATTATAGCTATAAGGGAGGCATGGATATCATAGGTTGCCTGATCGACAACCTGCATAGAGCCCTGTAAGGGTCAGGCACTGTAAGGGGGATGAGCAGCATGAGGCCTGGGTCAGGGATCCAGGAAGCTGAGTGCTACACAAACCGTCTTGCTTGAGTAAGGGATCCCAGGAGGATAGGAAGTAAGAGAGCAGCCTTGCCTAAGTCCAGCACTCCAGAGGACTGAAGTGCCCAAGAAGGACGGGCCCAAAGCCAGGAGCCCAGAGCTCAAGAAGGGTAAAATGAGACTGAGGCCCAGAAGCTGAGGTAATGGACTTAGGATGATAGGGGCACAGCCAGAGAAATGGGGCCAAAGCTGGAAAGGTTTGAGGCCTGAGGGGCAAGACTAAGACTGGCTGGTTGAGGACTTAGGCTCATTTTTGGTTAAAAAGGGAAGGTACCCCAAGGAGCCAGGGTGAGAGAGGATTCACTGGGCCCTCGGGGCATCACAGCCACACTTGGGGTCGGGACTTTGCTACAGGGTGTAGGGAAAGTGCAGCCCTGGCATCAGGGCTGGCAGCTGGGCTTTCCCAATCCTGGGACTGCACTGGCAAATGTACAGAAGTTCAGCTAGATCAGTCTCTCCAGACCCAATCTAAATTAGACTACCTCCAAGCTACAGGCCATTTTTACAAGGATATAACTGTCCTGAACTTCTGTACAGTTTGCACTTAGATCAACCTAACTAGGGATCTAAGTGTAAGGTCCATACCTGGGCAAACAAAGTTAGATCAGGTGACCATTTTTAATGCAATCTGACCTCTCCCTAACCTTCCTGAATCTCTGTACCTAACCTAAAACTGGATTACAGAAAAGCAGCAAAGTGACATAGACCCCTTTTTTTTATATTAATCATTTTGTACAGACTCAAGCTTTATGGAATAGAATCATACTTAGGCACCTAAATTAACTTGATAGGTGGATCGAATCTGATCCTACTGCCCTTGAGTACTTTCAAAGAATTCAATTCTATTAGCATTTCTAAAGGGTTAGAAAAGTCAGACAAGCTGCTTTTTTATTGTTATATTATTATTTTCACTTCTGGTCCTAAATGACACCAGGAAGTGCAGCAATGTGAAAAATGTAAAAGAAAATAAACCCTCCAACTGCTAATCAATCATTCAATTAGTGCTTTTGGTAAGCTAAAATATTTTGGCTTACCATTTATCAAAACTTGCAGCTCTAGTCCAGCAAGTCTTTACCAACTAGTTTTGGCCATAATAGGCACATCCAGATCATCACGCATGTACCTGTTGCAGCACTTCAAACCAGTTTAAGATGCCACAAGAGGCACACTGAGAATGAAAAAATGTTCCCCACACTGTATATTTACAGTGTGGGCTCTAAAATGGATACCTGCAAACAGAAGTGGGGCGAGACTGCAGTGTGACCTGGCCCCAGGAGCTGTCCCAGGTAAGCAGGAACTGGGGGTGAGGGGGCTATGTGGTTTCTAGGGGGAGGGGGAGTTGTGGGTGTGGGGTGTATGGGTGGTTGTGTGGGGAGTGGCAGGGTTGTGTAGGGGGTGGGGGATGTGGGGTTTGTGGGGAGGTTTGCGGGGGGAACCACACATCCATCCCACCCACCCATACAGCGCACAGTCCCCAGTGCTGGCAGCAGCAGCCAGCTGAGCCATGCCTGCTGCAGCGTTGCCTCTGAAGAAAGAATGGGCCAAGCCCAACCCAACATTGTATGGCCTAGTGCACCTTTGGGCAGGACCAGGACATGAAGCTCCAGGACCTATGGCTCCTGCCCAAGGTTGTATGCTATCTGGGTGGACCAGGCCATGTTGGGCCTATTCTCCATGAGGCTCAGGCAGTGATGCACAGCCCTGAGGTGTGCCATGGCCCACTTTGGCTTTAATTGAAATGGCCCAAAACCAAAACTTTTCGCACACATCTTGAATTAAATGTTTTTTTTCACTGGGAAGTGACTTGATTGATTGTTTTGTGTTGGTGGGGTAAAAATAAATAAAAAACAACCAACCAAACAAAAAGTATTTTGGATTGATCCAAATTGTGTAGAGGGTGACTGAGTCTGGCTGGGGCAAAAGGCTGCAACAGTGCAGGTCTGCTTGCCTGGGGCCAGCCAGTCACCCCTCCAACACATTTTGCTGGAGAGGAACAGCTCCAAGCTGGCATGCTGAATCCCCAGGTCTTCTGCCAGCTGGGGCTCCGCTGTCCCAGCTCAATGTATTGAGGTTGCAGGTGAAGATTTAAACTCTGTGTCTAGGAGCAATAAACTCCTGTGCACTATTTCATGTGTAGATGTGCCCAGCAAGAGTTATCAAACAATGGAATCCTACCTTCCAGTTGTAATAGTGTGAAAAGAGAACATTTTAAATACTTCAGTGAAAAGGAAATTTGAGAGATTAGAGTCTCCGTCTATGGGCAAGAAAAAGTTTTCTATTAAAAAATAAAAATTAGTTAGGAATATATTACGGCCATAAAAAATATTACTACAGGATGTAAGTGGCAATAAAATATGATCACAAAATTAAAGAATGTAAAAAGCCCAAAAATAGAGTTCTGCAAATAACTAGTTCAAAACATCCTAATTTCATCATCTAATGTATAGTTGATCATAATTTTTCCTAGCTGATCAGGGATGCCAGTCAGTCCTCTTGGGTGTTGGTCAGGGGGAAGGTTGTGTTTTAAATATAAAAAGAAAATCTGGTCCCTGAAAAAAATGAGTTATGATATACCAGTTCAAGTATTCCACTAATACATGTTTCATGAGAATTGTAATATGCAGAAGCCATGTATGTTTGAAGCAAGAATACAAGGCAGATGCAAAATTATTTTCTTTACTATTAAAAATCTCTGCATAGGGTAAATTTTAATTTCTTTCTCTCTATTGTTTTTGCATAAGAAAACAACTTTGAAACAATAGGCTGTCCAGCAATGTAAGACGTGGATCTCTACATAAGTCCACAGACTTGTTATTGTACTGTATGGGGTCAGTTGTAGGATTGGACCTTAAGAGAGTTCAGGAGACAAAGATGTTTCTCAGTTGCCAGCATTCATTTGTTTATAATTGAGGCAAGCAGCAATCCATATAGCTACCATTATTTGAAACTCGATAAAGGAAATTTTCTAATAGCTGTTGCTTTTAGCAGCAGGCGGGGTTTCTGTTTCTGAAACATTAAAGCAGGGTCAGGCAAAATATGACCCATGGTCCAAATTCAGCCTGCCAGGTGATTTCATCTGACCCATGAGTGCTCAACAACTAACTGTACCCTACCAAGATCATCCACTTCGCTCCCACTCTCGCACATGGGAGGGCCCCCACCCCAGCTCCAGCCCCACCCTGGCTCTAGCACCACCTCAGCCAGCATGCACAGCTTTCAGATGGGGCCACTGCTGCTGCTGCTACTGCTGCAGCCACTAGGGCCTGCTTGGCCTTCCCTGGCACTTCCACTTCATACCCCTGCTGCAACATTTATTCTGGGCAGCAGTTAGGGAAGCAGCAGCAGGGGAGGAGGAGGGCAGGGGAAGCTGCAGCTAGGTGAAAGCAAAGAGTGTGGGGCTGGAGCTGGTTGGAGCCTGGGGCCCATGCCCATGGGAGCACCTGGACCACGGAGCTAGGGTCAGCTCAGTTCCATCACACATAGCTCCCTACAGCTCATGTGCAGGTCCTGGGACTCATGCATCACTGAATGGGAGCCCTGTGCATTGGAGTCAGCTGCCTTCCCTGCCTTCCGCACACAGCTCCCAGGACTCTGACAGAAGTGGCAAGGAGCCCTGCTCCCTCCTTCACAGAGGAGTCCCAGGAGCTGCACATGGTGGCAAAGAGTGAGGCCAGGCCACATACTCCATCATGCAGGACTTCCTCCCAGTGGCATGGAGGTCCCGGGAATTACAAATTTGCCATACAATAGAGGTAAGCCAGCTGGGCTCTGCTCCTTGCTGCCATGTGCAGCTCCCAGAACAGGTTAGATCTGCATGCTGCACAGGCCATTAGCACCCCGAGAGCCTGCCACCTGCTGCTCCTGACACCAGTGGTGGGGATTGTGCACCATGGGGGGACATATGGGTCCCACACCCACCCACCCTCCCTCACACCCCACAAACACACACCCACAATCACACCCTGCCCACACACACTTCAACCTCAAACATATACAAACACGCACACCCTCAACATAACCTATGCACACCTGCACACACAACCATACCCCACCACCCTCTCACACACACACACACCCAACCACACCCTACACACTCCCCCATACACTCCCTAAAACACACAATATGCAGGAATAAGACTTTATTTTGAGCTATTATGCAATCACCTGTATATACAGTAAGCAAACATACATAAATCAGGACAAAAATATTTTATGAAATAAAATTAAAATATGTTATAGTACATATTTGACTCTGGTAGATGATTTGTTTTTTTTCAAGTTCCAAGATGGCAACCTCTCCTCCCAAAATGAGTACTTACAGAGGGACAGGACAGGACAGGAGGGAGGCAGGAGGGACTTCTGGTGGCAAGGTCAGGGATTAGGGATGGGATTTCCAGTCCCCAAATGGCGACCAAGCAGTGGGCAGGGCACCCATCAAGGGGCAGGGCTACTCATAGAACCCTCAACAGCTCATCAAAACTCATCATATGGCCCTCCATGCAAAATAATTGCCCATCTCTCCTTTAGAGTGATATTATTGTCAGTTTTTATGCATCTCATGAAATATACAAATTATACATGTCTCTCAGCTGTTCTTACATAAAGTATGAGCTTTTAATCAGTTCAAACCATACTTTCAAAGCAAATTCCATAGAAAGTATGTTAGGAAATTGCAAAGGAATTAGGGTGAAGCCTAGGAGGACTGGAACAACAGCCTGAATAGCCACAGAAGTAGATGTTTGATGATCTAGCCACTGAAACAATCATGCTCTAGAAAGAAACCAAAGATGCACATGAACCCAAATATGAATTTTAAACCAAAGTTTTCAAAAACGGTTGCCTAAAGTTAAACACTAAAAAGTAGACTGACTTTCCTAGAAGACAAAGCACTCAGAAGTCCCAATTTATATGGGTATTTCTGAATGATCAACACATTTTAAAGTCAGTCCAATTCAGACCTCAATAGAACATGGGGCTGCTCCTTTTTAAAATCCAGCATTTTTAATTTAAAAAAATAATCTTTTTTCATAATAGCAAATGCAGTGATTCTATCAAATGAAAGTACACATATTTGGATGGATTAAGCACAAAATATTCTGGTGCTTCAAGAAGCAAGAACCTTTCCTCTAAATCAGATGTAGCAAGATGCATCTGCATAAATTTGAGGGCATTGCATTCAGGAGATGCTATCTTTTGATAGGTATATAAACAAAGTGTTAGCCACTTAAAGGGAATAAAGATGCTATGAAGCTTGACAGCTTTTGGAAAACTAGGGGCAGAATTCTACTTCACCTTGTGGATAACCAAAGCATAGTTTGAGATATCCAACTATTGTGTAGGAGCACTGCTAATTCAATCTTCATTTTGGTCAGCCACTAGGAGAATTAGAATTCTGCTCTAAATGTTTTAACCCCACAGCCTAGGGAGTTCCAGCTTAGGTTGGAAGATTTGCCAAAATAAAGTGCTCAGGGTATTTCAGTCAGATGCAGCACTCTTTTAAATTTAACAACATATAATATGTTAGGTTTAGCCATATATACTTCAGTGAAATAAGTCACATCCATCACGGTTGTGTTGAAACGTTAAAAGCAACACAACTCAGTCCAAAGACAGTACAACATCAAATGCCTTCAAACCCATAGACTCTGTGAAGCCCTCCAAACACATCTCAGTAAGAAACTTGCCAATTTTTTTGGACTGAAAATGATAACACTCGGGATGAGGGAGATTGGCAAGCTCTAAAAGAGACCATCCATGAAGCTTGCATAGAATCAACTGACTTTATCACTCAATACCATCAGGACTGGTTTGATGAATGCGATGCTGAGATCAAAACCCTTTTTAATGAAAAAAGATAAGTTTTCTGTGACTGGCAAAACCATTCTCTGTCATTTAAAAGCAGGGAACTTTTCAAAAGTTTAAGGTTGAAGCCCAGAGAAAGATTCAAAACATCAAGAACAAATTGTAGGAAGAGAAGGCAAAAGAAATCCAGCCAATTGTTGACAATCATGACATGGAGCTTCTTCAGTGCAAGGTTCTATACAGGCCAAATTCTTGTGGCCTAACCCCTCTTAGATCTGAAGACAGAAGTACACTCCCCAAAAGATGAGTCCATCAAAAACTGCTAGAAGGAGCAGTACAGAAAGCTCATGCACCAGGAATCAACAGTGACTGATGAAACCATCAAATTCATCCTGCAGCATCCAGTAAAGGAAGCACTTGCCAGTCCACCAACCTCTGAAGATGTCCACCAGGTAATAAGACAGATGAAGAACAACAAAGCATGTAGCCCTGATGGCATACCAGCTGAGGTCTTCAAAATTATTGTGCGGGGGGGGACTATGACCAACAAGCTCCACACACTGTTTCCTAAAACACTGAGGCAGCATTAGCAGGAGCATTGCCAGCAGACTGAGGGAAGTGATTCTTCTAGAGTACTGCATCCAGTTTCCCCCCCCGCCCCCCACTACAGAAAGAATGTGGACAAGTTAGAGACAATCCAGCAGAGGACAATGAAAATGGTTAGTGGGCTGGAGCACATGACTTGAGGAGAGGCTGAGGGTACTGGGCTAATTTAGTCTGCAGAAAAGAAGACTAAGGGGGGATTAGATAGCAGCCTTTAACTATCTGAAGGGTGGTTCCAAAGAAGATAGAGATTGACTGTTCTCAGTGGTGGCAGTTGACAGAACAAGGAGCAGTGGTCTCATGTTGCAGCAAGGGAATTTTAGATTGGATATTAGGAAAAGCTTTCTCACTAGGAGGGTGGTGAAGCACTGGAACAAGTTACCTAGAGGGGTAGTGGAATTTCCATCCTTGGAGGTTTTTAAGGGCCGGCTCAAAAAAGCCCTGGGTGGAATGATTTAGTTAGGGATGGTCCTGCTTTGAGCAGGCGGTTGTACTAGATGACCCCCTGAGGTCCCTTCCAACCCTAATTTTCTGTGATTCTATGAGAATGTTGAACACTGTATACCTTGGCAGCCATCTATCAAAGAAGACAAATGTTAATGAGAAGATCCAGTACAGGATCCAATGTGCCAGCTCATATGTTCAATGATGATGACATCAGGACACGAACAAAGCTCCTACTATATAAGGCTGTGGTAATCCCAACCCTTGTCTATAGCTATGAAGCTTGGTTGGCCTACAGGGACCACCTGAAAAGCCTGGAATGCCTTCACCAGTGCTACCTCCTGGCATAAAGTGGGAGGATCATCACACAAATGCTAATGGCAGCACACCAACGTTAATGCCACCAGCAGTTGTTTTGGTATACATACTCCCAACTTATCCAAGGACAAAGGACACATGGGGGCCAAAGGAAACATTTCAAGGATGCCCTCAAAGCCAACATTAAGAAGTATGACATTAATGTCACAAATTTGAAAAAATTAGCCTGGGGCAGGACTACATGGCAGCACCTTGTGAAAGAAAGTACATCTTACTTTAAGGAAAACTGTCTCACCCTAGAGGCAGAAAAATGATGAAAATGGAAGGAAAGGAAACAAAACCAAGAAATCTGTGGTCCAGCCTCCCTTTAACTCCCTGTAGCATCTGTCAGAGACTCTACAAGTCTAGGACTGGCCTTCTTAGATACCAGTGGATTTTTTTACAACCCTTTACTTGACCTGTGGCAGTAATCATCCCTGGCCATGAGGGACTGTAGATGACAATATACTTTAGTATCTTTGCAATTCTAAGGGTGTGTCTACACTTGCATTCACAGTGGCTTAAATTTCCTAGACAGTAAGTTACTGAGAATGTGATGTCCCTTCTAGGCCTAGTTTCCTATGACCTTATCCTCTTTGTCACAGTTTCCCTATTGGTTTTAAAAATACAAATAAACAAAACAACTCCACTTTCCCCCAGAATTCCTTAAGATACATTGGACTAGAAACACTACATATTTGCTAAAGATATGTACAAGTGATCTTTAGCTAGTGTGAATCAACATAGATGTGCAACCGAGGCTCTGATCAAGGAAAAATATATACAAATGCTATGCACCCTCAAAGGAATATGACCCATATGTTGCAAAGTAATGGGCAAGCTAGCACATGAAAAATAAAGTCAAACCAGAACCTTAAAATAAGATTTACCAACATGTCCACTACAGAAAGTGAGTCAATGCTGTCTTCCAACATTACTTTAGTAGTTTTCTTCTATTAATATTTCTATGCACAACATATTTGACGGGTGAATCAGACAATTGCTGGCTGTTGCACTCCAGTCATCTGAGTAGTCTTTTCAGTTGCCTATAAATAATTTGCAGGTCTTAGTGTTTGGTTCCAGAAGAGCACATGAAATGAGGGATTTGCTCTCTCTAATCAGTGTAATTAACCCATGTACATAGAGACAAAGGGGGAGGGGGGAGTCTTTCATGCAGTAAATGCTCTATCAAAAAGAAGGGTCATATACAAAAGTCCTACATACAGCTTATGCTATTTACTTTACCCTGGGGTGTCTTCAATGTCCCTACGGATGATCTCATTTTTCCATGCTTTAACCTCTGACTCTTGAGGAACCAAAGTCAAGACCACCATCCATTTCACTAAAGAGGCTTTTAGGGGGTTGTCAATGTCACTCCCTATTTAGTTAGGGCATTTGCTGTCTGAGTGCAAGGCACTCATTTTGATTGTCTTTGTGTCTGTGTGAAAAAGATACCAGATAAGAAAATCAGACTCCATTTCCCTTATCCACAATAGCAAGACAACTTATGCTGTAGGAAAAAAATGAATTTCCACCTATTTATAAAATCAAACCAAGAGTTGTTTGAAAAAGGAAAAATGAGTGCGGTGGGGGGAAATTTAAATTCCAAAGTTCTTTTCATTTCAAAGGATTCAGAAGTCATCCATTCTTGTTTATAAATGATTATTGAGATTATTCATTTCAGTTTTGTCAACAAAATATCTTAGTATCAATTTCCAAAACATTGTAGATAAAGTGTCTCATCAACATTGCAAAAATAGAAGAATAATTCTCACGATATTTCTTACTGAAAATTTCGATTTTCAATGTCGACCATTTTTAAACCAAAAAACCAAATTCATATAAAGAATGTTCATTTAAAATGTATATCCTTACACTCTAATTTGAATGCCATATTTTTGACCAGCACAAAAAGCACTAATTGCTTGTACAACTCTGTGGAAAGAGATCTCTATTCTTTCTCAATTGTGCTAACAGTTGTAAGATATCTTTTGACATATTTTTTCAGTAAAAATAGTGTAGAAACAGGACACTGCATGTATCAAACAAAAATTGGAGTAAATGCGTAAGGTTATGATCTAAGTTTGGGCGGCGAGGGTGGGTGACACCCCATTTTGCATATCTTTTTAATAAAATGCAAAATAATTATGAGATGCCTTGTGGGTGAGATGAGGGGTCTGTGGGGGAAGGGAGTTTTAAAAGAATGTAGTTAACCTTCCCCCTCTCAATAGCCCTTCTTAAATTATAAAACAGTCTGTGATTTGGATTGTTTACACTTCTGAGAAACAACAGATGACTTCTATTATTTTTTCAAAGCAGTATGCTTGGGCTAAGTAGTAAGGCCATACATTGGCCTCTACACTTATGATTTTTTTATATGCTAATATTAACAGGTCTGCATTATTAACAAAATTATTTGATACCAGTTCCAGCAACCTTCAAATCCAGTACATAATGTCACAACCTATGGTTAAAGGACCAAAGAATTTCAGGACTGCAGAAGAACATCAAACGCACACACCTCCTTCCCAGCTCTGATCCCTGGGACACTGTCTCACCCTTCTGGTGCAGGGAGCTCTACAAGCATGCTACATTCCTCTACGTGGCCTCAAGCACCTGGGTGCCAACAACAGAAGAGTGCTTTCCTACCACTCTAAACATGCACCTAGCAGCACAACAGGAATGTTAAGAAATGCATACTGCATGAGGTTCAGAGCATCATAGTACTTTCCTCCTCTGAAAGCAAAGAAGAGCTTACAAGGGACATGATGGCTCCCAGAATGAGCAGTTTCCATCCCAGGCTGCTCTGGGGCTGTTCAACAGCACACTGGGTTAGATAATGGCACATTCTAAGCCAAAATCAAATGATTTTTTTAAAAAGTTCTAATAAGTTATCTCTCTGACAGATCTGGAATAAAACATTTGACGGGAATCAACTAATTGAACCCAGTGGATAAGCCTTCCCTGAGCTCTATTCTCAATACACTCTAGCAGATACTTTTAGTTTGAGCCAGGAGTGCTGGCAAACCACTCAGTCTTCCATCATGTTATCTAGCATTTTTATATTAATGGGACAAAGAAGCTCCTCTAAATATTACATCAATTTGCATGTCAGCTGCATGTATACTACCCAAGGATACAAAAGCTTTTTACATTTTCTTGGCAAAACAGTGAAGGTAATTTCAGTCAGTCCAAAGAAGAAATGCTGCCCTCCCCCCACCATCTGCAGTGCTCCATGTCTGCAGTCAGGCTTCCAGGGCTCCCAGCAGCAGAACATGCTGGAAAAGGTCAAAGGCCTGGCTGTGGGTGTGGCTATCTTGGACTAATGCAGGACATGCCTAGGGGGCAGGAAGACTATCAGCCATGTCTACTGACTTCAACTCTGATCTCAGAACAGAACCACATTCTAAGTTTTACCAAAGCAAAAGTCTTAGGGCCCTGAACAGAAGAAAGGCAGTTTTATTCCTCCCCATTCACATTTGTGAAGGCCAAACAAGTGGTTACCCCTGCTCAGTGTTCAAGGCCCAAACTAATGCTTCCTCTGCATTCACCTAGCTCCTCCTGCCCTTTGCATAGAGCTCAGGTCCTCCAGCTGCAAGGCTCTAGAGTCCTATTTTAAACTTTGCCTATCCACCATTGTACACAAATCATATTCTAGGCCAAGTGAAACCCTTTGTTGTAACAGATAAAAGATACCTAGGTGTTAGACATCCTAGTAACTGTTGGGAAGGGCATGGTAGTCATATGAGGAGGACATGGGATTGTCATCCGCCTGTCTGTTTTCTCCTTACTCATAAGCAGAGACTTTCCAGCTTCCTCCAACCATTTTGTCTTAGAGATAAAAATGGGCTTTACATACATTTGAAAAAATAGATAATTTGATTCTGGATTCCTCCTTTCTCCTTGCTGAAAGAGCACAATAATGGAACATGACTTCTACTGACCAACCACCATCTCTTCCACAGAATCTCTCATGTGCCAGACACCAAAGGCTCGACTGATCATAGAACTGATGACCAGAATAGCCACCCTAATCTTCTGAAATAGTGAAATAGCTATAGTGTGCCTAATTTCACTCTGTACTGTAGTTGTGGGTAGGAGGTGCTATTTTCTCCTCTTTAGAATGTTGCTTGACTAACATAAAACATGCCAGAACTGTTTGTTCATTAATAATTACAAGTACACCTACTCTGCAAAGGAAGCAAGTGAGTTCTTATTGCCCAGTCAATTGCAAGAAATATTTGCAAACAACTTCTATTACAGTAATATCAGCCACAGCAGATATCTGCTCCATTTAACACCCATTAAAAGCTATCCAGCAGCCCTGACAGGGATATTTTATTCCACAAAACTGAAGGACCAATTTAAGACTCTTCTGGGAAAAACAGGACTGCTGGCCATTTTATTTTGAAGTGACAAATAAGACTAGTAGGAAATATTAATTCCCATGTGCTTCTATATCATTTGAATTAAGTAATTACTACTCATGCTTACTCAAGGTAACCTTGGAACATGCTCAACTGAGTAATGATTACAATAATATATCATCATCATTTAGCAGTAATGAGACATATGCTTTTAAAGCCTCTGCATTGTTCATAAAGACATATAAGTTTAACTAATGAACACACAAGGGTATCACACTCTGTAATGATAAAGTTGAAATATATTTAATTGATCTCAGACTTATGTCCTACTTGGTCATTACCTTGTTGTCATTTGTAAGAGACTATTACAGCTGGCATTGTACTGCTGTCAGATCTGTGGACACACAGAATATCTTGATAGTTATGGCACCATTTTATGTAGCCACTAGGAATTTCATGGTGACAACAGACTAGATCAGAAATCCAAAACTCTATTCCAGAAACATAGGCTCCTCCCACACCGGAGTGGTATTTCTCAGGAGTCAACTACAACACAGATGCACAGATGTGCTCTGTTTCCAATCAGTAATTGTAGGACTCCACATACACACACTAGCCAATTCATTTAAAAAAAAATACATACTAATACTTGAAGTTGTTTGGCAAGGGATTTCAAGAACATTGCTGGGAAGATTTGCTACTTTTTCACAGACTGTTTCAATTAAATTATTTTATTTTTTCTTTTTCAGTATACTTTGCGGCTTCTTACATGCAGAGCAAATATGAGTGAAGGAATTCAGAGGAGAGAGAGCGATTCTTTCAAGCAAAGTCTCAATTGAAGCTTTTTTTAATTAAAAAAATCAATTTAAAAAGTGTTTACACATTTCTCCAGCTTTCAGGCAGAATTATGTGATACTTTTACTGTACTGTCTAATTGCCATAGAAAGTACCAGTAATCTCTCCCCCAAATTTCCTGGTGAAAATTCAAGAGGTGTGAATAAATTAAATACATTTCAGATAAGTGTCCAAATTGCAAGTGTTTCTAGGCTCTGAAACTTTTGAAGAGTGAAAACTACAGTCTCCTGGACTGATCTTTTTAATTTCTGCCAACTTGCAATTTTGTTACACTCACTGTCTCTGAGAGGTATAAATACCCCCCACCCCTGCACCCTCTCCCTACAAACCCTTTTTTGTATAATTCCATCTCTTTCTTTGTATTATGCTGGTATTATTACATTTACAGAAACTAAGGGCGTACTGTTCAGTGAGAAAATCTATCACTACATCGGAAACTAGAATAACCATCTGTCTAAAAAGAAAATATTGACCCTAAGAGCACAGGCACCCTTGCATTGTTACAGTTAGAAGTACTCCACCCTTATGGGATATGCAGTGTCTGAACTCAAGAACTGAGAAAGTTGTACCATTGTGCATAAAGGAATACTCTTGTCAATAAAAGGGCAAAGTCAAGCAAAGAATTCTAAACAGGAAAACGAACAAAATATGAATGTTTTCCTCTGTTACAGAGGTCAATTTATGGCAGACTTTTCTCATGTGTAAAAGATCGCCGACACTCAACAAGCAAGCCACAGGGGTAAGGATCTCATGAGAAGGAGAGTAAAATCACTATTGTTTTGAAAATAATATATTATTTCCTGCTTAAATAAAAAGCTGCAATTTACCTCAGTAATTTGGCCAATATGAGTGGCAGCATGAGATTTTATAGAATAAATTACAGACTAAGAAATCACTCTGACCTGTCAGTTATTTCATATTCACAGCTTGCAGAAAATAAAGAATTTCGGTCATGTTTTTCAGCTAGAAATAAGCAGCCAAATTAAAGAAGGTATTTTAGGGGCTGAGAATATGATGTTAGAGGCAGGACTTAAAGTTTCAGAGAGGTGAGATATGAAGAAGTTTATTTCACCTTAAATATATAAAAAAAAAAGGTGACTCGACATGTGACAACAACACAAGAAGTATTGTTCCCTCACAAACCTTGTTTCTCTCACATTCCTAGACCACCATGGCTTTATCAACAATGTGTCTTAACGCAGAGAACACCATGCAATGCTGAGATAGACAGATTTTTTCTAGTTTAGTGAATGGGGAAAATATGGCCAAATCGTTTTGCACTTGGAAGAGACTGATGGAATCAAAACAAATTGGTAGCCTCACCTTATGTACAGCCTTACAGATAATGTAAAGATATTCACCCAGAGGACAGAGGAACCAGAGACCGCAAAAGGTAAGATCATGGATCTTTGATCTTTTATATGCTCTTTTATGTTGGGTAAAAGGTGGAGTGCTATAAAGGGACCCTAAGGCTGCCTACAGATATGCTCATTCCTTGTTGAATGAGCTTTAGTTAAGCCACCCCCCATTGCTATTTTGAAATGGCAGGGCAGGGGAGGTGGCTGGGGGCTTATTACACTAGCTGGAAAACATGATGGTGAGCTGTTTTAATTAGAGAGGTTGTCTGAGAACTGCTCTAATTAAAACACCCTCTTCCTGCCACCTCCAAACACATGTACAGGCAACCTGAGTTTGCAGACTTTTTGAAGTATGGAACAATACTTTAGGGCCAACCCTGAGTACATTATTGATCCTTTATGGAGCTCATTCATTACTTCATATGCCATGACTAAAGGAGTACCTAGTTTAAGAACAGCCACCTACTAAAAGGCTAAAAGACTTTGCCTTTTAGATCGTCAAAGGCCTAAACAAAACTGTTTTATTTTTGGTCACAAAGGTGGAAACACATTTTAAATTAATGTTTTATAAACACCTTCCTGTACTTTGTAAATCCCGTAACTAGATATGTATTTGCTGTAAGACGCAACATGAGACAATTGCTGATCCAGGATTTTACAAATGGAAGTGCAGAAGCAGTGACTGGCACTGCAGGGATGGCTACTCACCCCACTCCTAGGCTCCATCCCTGTCCCCCTCACACTGAGGCAAGTAGACTGTGCCATGGGAGCAGTAGCAGAGGACTTTTTAAAATCCTAAAGCAGGTGAATTCTCCTCTTCCTTCTTCACCCTGCTCAGAAGTATGTGTAGTCCTGTCCCCTCCACTTTCCACCCCACTCAGAAGCTTGTCCCTTCCCCTCCCCTTCCAAGGGGAACACATTTCCCACACCAGTCAGATTGCAAAGGGGCTGGGCTCAGCCTGGGATAGCAGCAGCAGCAGTGGGTGGGTTCTCCCTCTTTTCATGTTCTCCCCCAAGGTATTCACTCCCAGCAGGTACAGGGAGGGAGATCCCATTGTTACTACTGCTTCTGTCCTAGGCTGAGCCCAGCCCCTGCATAGCCCAACAGGAATGGGACATGGGCATTCTTTGCCCCGGTACAGCAGGGACACCGGCAGGGGCAGAAGGGAGGGAACAGTGAGATGAGGGGAGATGAATGGATAGGGTTAATTCTTACCTTATTGGAGATGTAAAAATGTTCCAGGTTGCTGCTCCTGCCATGTGGCCAGAAAGGAGAATATGTCTGTTTGACTTCACCCCTTCTGTATCCACCCCTTCCCAGTCAGGATGTTCAGACTGTGGAATAAACTCCCTCCAGAAGTGGTGAAATCACCTACCCTGGAGGTTTTCAGGAGGAGACTGGACAGTCACCTCCCTGGAGTCCTTTGACCCCAGTTGTCTTCCTGCCTAGAACAGGGGGGCTGGACCCAATGATCTGTGAGGTCCCTTCCAGCCCCTAACAACTGAATCTATGCTACTTAGAATATTATGAGCTCTCTGCTATGTAACAGTAATTAATTAATAATTTTATTTGCTATCATGTATAACAGTTAGGGGGAGGTAGTCAGCTATAATCTATATTCTAACCCAAAGCATCACTTAAAATGTGAGAGATAAACTATCTATTAGGTCAACTAGCCCATTTCATTTCCTTTAGGAAAAGAACAGGACAGGGAGTGACAGAGGTCTGAAATGACAAATAAATGTTGGTCATATATTTTAATATAGTACATTTTGATAAGACCATCAAACTTTTCCACTGAGTTACATCATTGTAAAAATCCTTTTGTCCTCACCAAACAATCATATACAATCTTTCGTATAGTAAATGATCCCCATGCATTATAGAAGGTAACAAATATACAGCAGGATTGGTTATTGAAGCCAGGGGATTTAAGCCATACATAGCACCAAATTTGTGTTGGTTATTAAAAACCTCTGTTTGAGTTAAATCTTTGCTGTAAGCCTTACCTTTATTTTATTTTGTATCAAAAGTTGGAAATAAGTTATATTTCAAGATTACCTAAATTTGCTTAAACATAGAGGGTCGCTAGGAAGCCACAGATACTCACCCCTTTTGGATGCACGTGAACATGTTAAATCTTGGAAAGATAGCCAGTCAGAAACTCAAAATTAGTAAGTGTTAGACAATAGAGAATGAGAAGGGTAGTTAACAAGTGAGTTGCTACCAAGGAAGCTGGAGACCTAGGTTTCAGACTGCTCTACCCACATTTTAATTTTTCTGACTTAACACAGTGTCCTAACTACTATGACACAGATTAGGCACTAGCCAGTCTCTTGTCAAGGGCTCCTTTGAAGCAGGAGAGAGAGGGGGAAAGGAAGAGATAGAGGGGGTGAGGGAGTATGGGGCCAGATGGGGCATGGTGGTAAAGGGCAAGGGCCAAGAGGGAAGAGCAAGCTAGAGGTTATGTGGCACAGTAAGACAGATGTTGCTCAAGAAGAGAATAGTCCCTGGATTCTAGTGTGGACTGTTGCTCCCCAAAGGGCAGGAATTGTTCTACAACCACTTTACAAAATGACTATTAAATGCAAAGAGCTGTGGCTCGGCCTCCATTGATTTTTCCAGGATTTACACTTACATACATAGCCATGTTTGTATCAGGCCAGTTCATAGCCCTACTGTTCATGATTAGTCTACACACACATACTTAAGCATCCACAGCATAGTGACAGGGCCAAAATCACCTAGATACTGAATAGAAAATTGCCATTCTGGGGCAAAAAAGGGGAACAGATGACCAAAGTATCCATAAGCACTTGCAGTATCAACAGTTATTTTTCATTGGTAAATATATACAAACATACATATTGATCAAACAAAAAGTAGAGCTGGGAAACAGTTGTTTCATCAAGTTAATTTTGTGTTGAAGTTCTTATCTGTTACAATTTTTTTATGGCGGCACATAAAGGTACTAAGATCAGGTTGCATTAGGTGCTTTACATGCAAAGTAAGAAAGAATCCCAGTCATCACCCCTTTCCTCCATCCCCAAATCATACTTACATTAGTTTAACATCTGAATAGGCAAAAGACACAAACCACAAGATGGAAATGAAAGTAGAAAGAGAATAAGCAGGGTAGAGACAGGACTGGAACCCTCATCCCTTAAGCCAAATGATCAAGTGGACTCATCCATTTTTTTAACTGCAAGTATACAAAAAGATCGATGCTGAGTAAGATCATTACTCAGTGAAATTCTAAGCCATTTTATTCAGAGCTGATAAAGCCCAAAATGGTTATATTCCATGTGGCCAAGTGGCAAATGGAACAAGAGCCATCCTACATAGAAATCTCCTATGGGTTGTCATCTTTATGCTTAAATGATATTACAAGTCAAAACTTGCAATATAATATGTCACATTTGTATTTTAGGTCACCTCATAGCTGATTTTGAGACACTCTAAATCACTTTATTGCTAATCTCATGGCTCTACCCAATTTAAAACCTTGTTGCTAACCTGGATTGACAGTGCTATAACACCCACTCATAAAACTTATGCCTCTTTAATTCATTTCCTATGTGTAGTCGCAGGCAAGATATAGCAGAACATAAAATAATTTTTTATAATACCTTTGGCAATAAAGTATTGAAATTCACATAAAAGCAACTCAGGGGGTGGGAGAGATGAAAACAAAAAATTCAATTTTACAATGTATTCCCCAAAATGAAAGAGAAATCAATCCATTCTCATAAACATACCACCTAAATTAAATACACTTGTTGGTATCAGAACCTGAGATGTCCAGAAGTATGAAAATAGGTTCAATGGTTTGCAACATTTCTAGTTCTCTTGATACCCTTAATGAATATTAAGGACAGTGGAGAAAGCTTCTGTTCATAGGGCATATATAGACAAAACGAGGGTTTTTAAACCCACCCCTTCAATTTAGGACCCTTTAAACCCCTGTGTTGTGCACACACCTGGCACTTACCTGCCTCTCCAGTGGTGATCCTGCAGACCAGGGAAGGGGAGAGTCCCCCGCAGCTGATCTCACTGCCTAGGGGGGTTCCTCCACGCCCAATCATGCAACTGTCGATCGTTGTGGCCAGTCACTGCAGCTGCTTCTGGGAATGGCTGCAGCTATTGGCTGGCATCTGCAGAGGGGGCACCAGTGCTCCCACTTGCCCCCCTGCCCATCATCTAAGCAGCAAGCACAGCCAGTCAGGGAGTGCACTGGTGCTCTCAGAAGGTCCACCCCTGTGCACCCCCTATGTGTTGCCACTGGTGGCAGCAGCAGTCCCCCCTCCCCGCAGTGGTACTCGCTCATAGGCACCCAGATCACGCAGTCCCGGGGGCGTCACCGCAACCTCAGAGGGAAGGACTGGGTCCCCACACAGCTCATGTATGCAGGCAGGCTCCGAAGGGGGTAGAGTAGATTTACTTTTCTTGGGTAGAGCTTGTCTTCCTGGGCTGCTGCCAAGCTGCCTGTGGGGTTTCCTGCAGAGCCCCTCAGCTGCACGGAGTCCAGTGCTTTGCTGCACAGCTCTAAGGGTAGAAAACTAAAACGCCTTGAAGGAGTTTTAGTTTGCTGTGCCCCAAGTCATTTGAGGTGCATTATGCTGCTGAATTTCCTACAGAGGCTCTAATTAATGCATAATATGCTACTGATGCATGCAAACATCAACACTATTTAAGCACTGCAAAAGCATTTATCCCACTTTAAAGTGTCGTGTACACATGTCCCTCATTTCATTGACACACAGCTTATTCCTAGTGAAGTGCATGATTAAAAAAAAAACTATTCTTCTTCCTCATAGTCAGCAGTGTGAGGTGGTGGTGGTGGTGGGAGGGGAGTTAATCACTTCCTTGAACCCTCAAGTTAGGGCAACAAATGGAATGCTAAGATATTCTTTCTACACAGTTTCTTCAGTCATGCAACAATTCACATTTTTCCAACATCAGGAAATTAAACAAAACAATGTCCTTTGGTCCATCCTTCACTTGAGTTGGCAAGATTCCTTTTACAATAAGATTACTAAAAATAATCATGAAGAACAAATTCCATACATCTTTAGGTAGATGCACATGAATCCTCCTGGCCTGTACTTGATGATCTCTACAGCTTTTAGTAATAATCAAATGGGTTCCATTTATTCCAATAGGCATCTCAGGGGCTCTCAAACCTTTTTAAGGAGATAAACAGAAATTGGAGTGTTAAAAACACAATATTGTTAGCTCAGACAGGTCAGTTATCAGAAAACAAAGCTGTTGTTTTCCTCTACTAAATTCATAATAAAGTTTATCATTAGTCCTAGAGGCTGGAAAGGGTCAGCAGCTTTTTTAAAATCAATATTTCATTAGACCCAAATATTCTCTAGACAGCAGTGCGTGGCATCTGTCTTAACATCCCCTATAATCTACTAACCAGAATGCTGTCAAGCTATGCATCTAGTCAATCCATAGATGTTTTAACCCTCTGGGGTGCTTGTACATGTGACAAAAATAGCCCGTTTTTATGGTTTAATTGTGTCATATGGTTTAATTGTGTTCTTTTTAGATTTAAATGAGCTTGTCATGTTGCAAACTAAACCATATCCCCACGATGTTCATTTTGCAACATAGCTACTTGTAATGTTGCAGTCTTACCTGACAGTTTCCCCACCCCCACTGCCCACATCCCTGGTCATAGGAAAGGTGGGCTGAAGGGAGAAGTGCTGAGGGGTCCAATCCTTTTTTTTTCCTGCGGAGCCTGTCTGCATCTCCTACAGCTGGGAGGTGAGCTGCTGGTGGGCAGAGCAGCCTCTGAGTTGTGGGAGGCCCTGTTCCTTCCTTCCACAGTGGCAGCGCCCCCTGGGGCCACTCAGGCAGGCTGCTAGTAAGCAGGCAGTGGCTCCAACTCCAGCTTGGGAAACAGTTGATCAGATTGGGTGCTACCTCTGAGCTGGGACTGCCCCTAGCCCACTAACAGCCCATCTGGGCAGCCTGGGGGGTGCCACCACTTCAGGGGCCCCCCACAGCTCAGGGCCCACTGGCAGCTTGCCCCCTGGTTGCAGGCAGGCTCTGTGGGGAAAAAAAAAAGGTTTGCCCCCTCACTGCTACTTTTTTTTTCCCTGCAGAGCCTGCCCATGCAAGCTCCCAGCAGGCCAAGCAGCCCCTGAGGTGTGGGGTTCCCAGTCCTTCCCCCCAGGACCATCCGTGTGGGCAGCTATCAGGCCAGGGGCTGCCACAGCTCAGAGGCAACACCCACCAGATCCAACTCTTCCCGAGATCTGCCAGGGCTTCCAGCACACCCGGCTGCCCTCCTGCCACTTCCCTGAGCTGCCCCAGGGGCAAGTCAGCCCATTCCTGGGCAGTCCCAGGCTGTGAGAAGGTGGCAGAGACAGTGCATGCAGCACCAGAAGCCCTGGTGGACTTGGGGGGAGAGTAGGATCTGGCAGGAGCTGTCTCTGAACTGAGGCAGCCCCCAGCCTGCTAGCTGCCCACCTGGGTAGACCCAGGGGCTCTGCCACTGTGGAGGGAAGGACTGGGGCCTCCCACAACTCAGGGGCCACTTGACCCACTGGCAGCTTGTGCAGGCAGGCTCTGCCAGAGGAAAAAAAAAAGCAGTGAGGGGCCCAATCCTTTTTTTTCCCCCATGGAGTCTGACAGTGGGCCCTGAGCTCCAGGGGGCCCTTGCCCTTTTCTCCACAGTGGCAGTACCCCCAGGGCCACCCAAGTGGACAGTTAGTCAGCTGAGGGCTGCCCCGGCTTGAAGGCAGCCCCCAACCTGATCCAACTGTTCCCCAACCCCAAGTTGCTTCTGAGCTGGTGAAGCTGCAGGCAGACACGGGCAGACTTCATCAAAAAAAAAAAAAAAAGTCAGGCCGCTCGCCATAACAGTTATGGAAGCCCCTAAATCAAAATAGTGGGTTCTTAATCATCACAATTAAAACTCGCCCTTTCACATTTGTGGGACTAAACCCCCGTCACATGTACAAGTGCCCCCAGAGTCTAAACTGAGCCTTGATGAGACTCTTTAATCTGGGAGCCTTTAAATGGATACCAGAGATGTCAATCTTCCGTCTCCAAAATGATACCTTTTATTAGACCAACTGGAAAATGGCAAGAAAATAGTCCTTTTCTGTAAGCTTTCAGGATCAAAGCCCCTTTGTCAGGCTCTGGGAAAAGTGTACTGGTAGAAGGTGGTAAAAAGATCCCATAGGTAGGAAATAAAAGTTTATTATGGAGACTTTTTACCATTTTGTACCAGCTAAACTTTTCCCAGAGTCTGATGAAGGGACTTTGATCCCAAAAGCGTGCAGAAAAGGACAATTCTCTTGCCATTTTCCAGGTGATCTAATAAAAGGTATCATTTTGGAAACAAGAGTTCTAGTTTTTTTGTACGTCTTTTTGTCTCAGCCCAACACAGCTACCAAGTACACCTCTGAAATCTTTTGTCTGGCATTTCCTACTAACAGGTGAAAAGTGTCATTCAAATGGAGTCCTCATGTCCAGTAGTTGCTCCTCAAAAACCCACAAAGTAAGTTTTGCACAAAGTTTATATGCATACCATAGAATAAATCACAGAAGTTGCAGATCATTATAAAAGCATGAATTTCCTAAGTGAGAGGTTCCTTACTTTCCCTTGAAAATCACGTGTTTTCTCTGCCTCATCAGGATCCTAGGGACAGCAGTTTTTTGTACCTCGGGATGCTGAAAATGGGCCAGAAGACTAAAAGTCCCAGACCCTGACCTTTCAAATCTTCCAGTCCTGTTAATTTTCATTAGATGTTCACAATCAACTGACTTTGTTGTCAAGGTGGCCCTTCCTTGACATCACTTATTGAATTAGCTTACTGAACAATTACATAGAACAATTGTATTTAAGTGGCAGAGCACCTAAGACCATTTTGGTCCAAGATGTAGAGTGAAAGATAATAGGGAGGCAGAGACCAGCTTTACAAACAAAATAGAGTCTGTAGTCTGACAATAAAATAGAGTGAGTTTACAAAATCCATAAATTCTACTGAGACAAACTGCTGGAGAAGTGTACTGGCTTAACTGGCCAAGGTTTTTAAAGTTCCACACTTTTCTTTTATCTAGTTACAAGCAATTAATATTCAAATCCAGGGTGGATTTCTTATTCCTTTGTTCTATGTAGGTTTAAATTTACAGTGCTTGTAAACCATAGTCAAATACTTGCATTTAAGTTATCTATCCATGGGATTGGTATTTTCATCTATCATTATTATCTTTTTAGCATATTCCAAGTAGGTTAGCAAAATTTCCAGCTAGATTTTATAGAGTCAAGTTGTTCTTCTTTTTTTAGACTATACAAAGATGGTGATGGAGAGACATATATATATATATATATATTCTTTTTTGGGGGGGGGTCTTATGGTGGGAAAATTGTATAAAGGTTGTGCAATATTTTTTTTCTAAATGGTTAGACCATGGGCTTATCTCTTTTCTTTAGAAATGTCATTGTACAACTGGATCATATCAGCTGAATATGCCTTGTAAGTAGCTCTCAAGCATTTGTTCTGGCTCAGTGGTCTGCATTATCTCAGTGGATTGTAGCTGCCTAGGTTTTGTATAACTTTAAATATGGGCTCTAATGGGACTTGACTAATTAGTCGATTAAAAGATTAGAAATGAAACTTTGACTTTTGCAATTAGAATTACCTGGAAGAGAACTGAAGGGATTGGAGTATGAGTCTGATGAACCCTAACCAATGAAGAGGCAGGCAGCAACATATTACACTAACTAGAGCCTCTCTTTTGTTTTCACATTTATCTTCAGATAGCATGTGATACAATAATTTAGTCTGGAGCTGACCAATGCATGCATCAGGTTCTGGTCCAGGGAGAAGACTCAAGTTCCCCAGAAAGCTGAGAAAGAAAGCTATTCAGCTATCTGATATTTTAATTTCATTTAATTTAATTTGGACTCAGACTCGTTGCCCCAATTTGAAAAATGAGGACTATATACTGTAAATGGAAGGTGGAGCATAGGGATCAACATCACAGCTAATTCTTGTACAGGCCTTCCTTTTGCTGTCCTGCATCACTTTAGAACTGGCTGAGATAGGCTTGATCCAGCTTCTTTTCATTCAGGAGATGATGTTGTGTTATGTTCTGACAGTGGTTGTACCAGTCAATAAGGAGCTATAGTAGCCTGTCATTTGGGTGATGTTGACAGTAGTTCATAACATCTCTCTTTTCTGTGTTTCTCCCTCTCTCTCCCTATTTCTCTTGATGGTTTCTTACTAAAGGAGCAGGAACACATATTTTTTGTTCAATGGAAAAAGAACAATGGATATAAATAAAAGAAGTAATTTTCTCTTAATTATGTTCAGGCCACTTTATGAAAGGCTTAGCTGACAATAGATAAAAGCCAAAAGACCAGTGCTAGCTCTGGTACTTTGGGAGACCCTTAACGTTGTTTTCATCTATAGCTATTTCTTGATGTTGGCATTCTGTATATTTACTGATGTGTTGATGGGCTCAAACCTATTTTTACCCATTAGCCATTTAATACATAGCTACTAATAAAGAGTCCTATTGGAATCAGAAATAAATTCTAGCTCACCTGTGTAGGTGTATATCTATACTCTATACTTTCAGTGGGAAGTTTGTAAGCAGCTGGTGCACACCCTTGCTCCAGAGGTGAATTCTATTTCATCCTAAAGGAGTACAAAACTTTCCCATTTGTTTCAATGGCCCCACTAAGATGCCACCAGAAATGAGTACACAGGTACACAGGAGATACGTTGCTTTCCATTCATTCATTCTGGACAAGAAAACCGCATCCTGTTGCTTGTTCCTACAGTGTTTAGGGAAACAGGAGCTTGCTTAGAATCTTCGTAAATAATTAGGATTATACCAAAGAAATTCCTGGCCTATATAATCCATTTTGTCCCCTTCAAAGAAACAGTTTACCAAGATCTGTCATATTAGCCACAGTATCAACAAGAATTTTTTTTCTTTAGGTTTTTCCATTGGAAAAGAGAGAGAAAAATAAGAAAAGGGATTTTCCTCTCCAAAACAATGTTTTTCCTTTAAAAAAATTAATCAAATATGTACAGCTCAAGGTAAAAGAAAAATCTAGACTTATGACATGATCTTGGGGACAGTGATATGATATTATTTTGGTGGTCTGCCAGTCATGTTTCATTTTAGAGTCTGACAGGGATCATTTTTTACATCACTGTAGTATTTATTCTAACTTTTGCTGTATAGCTCTTCAGTGTCTTTTTCAAGGTTAATTGTCTTTGGCTCAAATGGGTTTTTTAGATGCTAGCAGTAAGGTTTTTGCCATTTATATCCACAAATCTTTCAGTTGTTAAGCTTAGTCAAAAGATAAAATTATTCTCCAAGCTTTCTATATGGCTTATTTTCTCCTCAGTCACTTCTCACTGCTCCTTTGAATGTAGACCTCTAGAATATGACTGTAATTGCATATCTCACAAAGTAGGTATTAATATACTTAGTAGATATTAATGTGCCATTGGTAGGAATGCACTTTCATAGGCTTTGTTTAACAAGTCACTGCTAAGTGTACGTTCCACAAAGTGTTATCTTCAATTTTTTTTTCAGAGCTATCCAAATTGATCCCTGATCATACAGGCCTCAGTACAGCAAGGAATTTATGAGTATGTCTAACTTCAAGATGAAAGATAGGCACATGCTTAAATACCTTGCTGAACTGAAGCTATAATGAAAGAATGTATTATAAAGTTGCAATAGGCTCTTAACTCTGAATTTCCTGACTTTTATACAACAAAAGCTCACCTTTAACCTTTCACTAAAGGGGATTTTTTATTTAATACCCCATGGGGTTAAAAGACAGATGCGCCTGTAGTAAGAAGAGATACATAAATGCTGTGCACATTGACAGCTCCTACCCTGGAATGTGGTTTACAGAAAAATGCTTCCATATGTCGAAGAAAGACTTCATATCTGCTTTTATTTCTATAATATGTTCCAGGCTGCAGAAAAGGACATATGACTCCTACCAAAGAGACAGTTTAAGTAGCCATGCAATCTCTGATATATTTTTGACGTACTGTAGTGCCTCTTTCTAACCATTACCTTAACCCAACCACCAACAAGCAGGAAATGTGAGACCTATTAACCTTCCCTGCTGATTTTATTATTACAATTCACCACATGTGAATTTCTAATCTAAGTGAAACTTCAATTAGCTTCAAACATCTATGCAGCACAGACAAGCTCTCCTGGCAAAACCGCAGCCAGATTCAGATCAATAAGGCTGCAGAGCAGATGTAGCCTAAACCATTCAAGATGAAATATATGCCAACTTTTGGAATTTCATTATGAAAAAATAAACACATTCTTAAAAAGTCAGATAACTAAAGTGAGATAACCTTTAAAACATATTTTAAAATATATTAAAACTATTACATTAATTTCTAAATAATATTGTGTTTTTAAATGGACACTACATATGTCGGGAATAAATTACAAAATACTGGAGGTCTAAATTTTTTTTTTTCAAAATTTATAAGTAGAAGGCGGAGTGCTATTCAGAAAAGGAAACCGATCCAAGGCACTGGATTCAGTTAACAATAATGTGATTGAAGTATATTTGCAGAATAATTATCTGCATAAAATAAATGATCTTTAGAGTGATGTTCAGCTGACCCATTGCCTGTTTCCAACAGCAAAGAGTTAGGATGAGAAAGTAAAAAATGCTCACTTGAGTTTTAACTACTGAACACAGAAGATTTAAGGGATGCCTGTACTGAGAAAGCAGAGTCCTAAGTCACACCACTGAGGAAGTAAGCCCTGCCACCTAGTCTTACTCTGCTCACCTGAACTGAGGCGGTAAATACAAACCGAAAGATGCTTCTGTCACCATACTCAGAACCTGAGTTCCTCATGTCCTCACAAGCAGTAGCTTGGGGTGTCTTCAGGGAATCCTCACTTCCAGGGTTGTCACTGGCAGAGCAGGAGCATGTTGGTAGGGTTTATTTCCTCCCTGGCATTACTTATCATCACATTGCTGCTGTGGCCAAGATATACCTTCAGTGCCCTAAGTAACATTTGAAACTCTGTTTGTAAGTGGAGAGCAAGATGAACTGATGGAGATTTCCAGGAGTTAACCAAAAGCAAGGTGATGGCTTGATCACAACCTGAAAAGACCAGCATAGGGAATTGAAGTTTAGGTCAAAAAAGCTCTTTGGTTTAGCAGGAAAAAGTATAACAAAATCCTGGGTCTGAAAGCTGATGTTAGGGAAATTCAGACCAGGACCAAATTTTTAACAGTGGGAAAAGTCAACTGTCAGAACAGTAGTAGATTCTGTATTAACAATACATTTTACCATGAGCTTGCCTGGACTCAGCCAAACAGGAGACAATTAAAAGAAAGCCTGTGGCTAGTGCTGTGCAGAAGGTCACAATAAGATAAATGGTCCCTCCCAGGTTTATAATCTATGAATCTGTAAATCCAGAAATACCCTGATCCTAATTTTCTCCTCACTTATACTACACCTATACTTGTATAACTCTATTTTCTTCACTGTTATCACTTTTTATAAAGGAAGATGGATAGCCTGTCAGTGTCATTCCCTCCACTGCCATAGACTTTCTTTGTGACTGTGGGCAAGTTATTTAATTTCTATATGCCCTAAATGATTAATCATAAATGAGAAAAATATTTCCCCACATCACAGGTATAATATTATAAATAATTAATGCTTGTGAAGTTGACCCTTTAACAAAGCTACCAAATAAATATATTCACATATAAACAGTAGCAGAATCAGTCACAAGGTATCACGTTCCTCTTAAATAACAACTCATTTTTCATCAGTCATCATTTCCCTATTGGAGAAAAGACAAGAACCATCTGAGATTAGGCAATACAGTTACCTGTGATATGTTTTATTTCAAAAATCCAAAAGATTACCCCAAGCAACAACAGCAGCTGCTATTATTATAATATATTTCTATTAACCTCTATCTATCTGAACTTGTAAGAACCACATCTTTGGACTTTCTAAATACAGAGATGGCCAAAATTAATACGAAAATGGAAACGATGCTCCCAGGAGGAGAAATGATGCTGAATGGAAACCAGGATGGGTTCATCACATGTAGATCCTGCCTAACAAACCTTATAACCTTTTATGACCAGGTCACACACTGCCTTGACATAGGAGCAGAGGCCAATGTCATCTATCCGGATTTTAGGAAGGCCTTTGACACAGTTTCACATCCTAGTCTCATAGGGAAGCTAAAGGGCTGTGGAATGGACACCTACACAGTCAGGTGGGTGGCTAACTGGCTTAGGGACTGCACCCAGAGGGTGGTGGTTGACAGGTCCTTTTTAACCTGGAAGGAGGTGGGCAGTGGGGTCCCACAGGGTTCGGTCCAGGGGCTGGGATTATTTAATATCTTTATCAGTGATTTGGACGAGGGTGTGTTGAGCATCCTCTCCAAGTTTGCAGATGATACCAAATTATGGGGCAAAGTTAATACACCAGAGGGCAGGGAGAAGTTACAGGCTGACCTGGACAAGTTATATCAATGGACGGAACGTAATAGGATGCAATTCAACAAAGATAATGTAAGTTACTCCACCTAGGAAGGAGGAATCCCCAGCACACTGACAGGTGTGGGGATGTTGTCCTCAGCAGCTCAGAGGCTGAGAGAGATCTTGGAGTCATAGTTGACTCCAAGATGAACATGAGCCAGCAGTGCAACGAAGCCATCAACAAAGCCAATTGCACCTTGTTGTGTATTAGCAGATGCATGATCAACAGATCAAGGGAGGTGATGCTCCCCTTCTATGCAGCACTAGTCAGGCTGCAGTTGGAGTACTGTGTCCAGTTTTGGGCGCTGCACTTCAAGAGGGACACGGAGGATCTGGAAAGGGTTCAGAGGAGGGCCACCTGCATGATTAGTGGTCTCCATGAAACACCCTACGAGGAAAGGTTGAGAGATCTGGATCTCTCAGCCTATATAAAAGACAGCTGAGGGGTAACCTTGTGGCCACCTATAAATTTATCAGGGGATGACAGTAGGGAATTGGTGATGCACTGTTTACCAGACTGCTCCAGGGAGTAAATAAGAATAATGGGTGCAAACTAGCGGAGGGTAGATTTAGGTTAGACGGTAGGAAGAGATTTTTCACAGTAGGGGTGGCTAGAGTCTGGAACGGGCTGTCACCTAACTTGGAGATCTTCAAGAGGAGGCTTGACAATCACCTGGCTGGGGTCGTCTGACCTCGGTCCTCTTTCCTACCCGGGGCAGGGGGTCAGACACAATGATCTATTGGGTCCCTTCTGATTCTATAATCTATGAATCTATTATATGTGATCTTCTTCTGCTTCCCTATGGCAACAAATATGTTCCCTACAATACTATGTATTCTCTGATATTCTAACATACTATTGAGTCCAGTAACAATTGATATATCCCATGGGAATAAATATTTATTATCTGTATTGCAGTAGCACCTAGAGGCCCTAATCAGGGATGAATAGCCTAATGTACTAGGCATGTCACACATATGTCACAGAAGCCTTTCCCTGTCTTTAGCAGAAACTCACTGTCCACCTGGTTATGAAATGGGTGCAATAAAGGCACCATGGAAAGGGAAGAGCCTTGCATAGGGCAGGGTGAGAAAGCAGACGACACAGAAAAGGAAGCACATGTTCTAGAGATATCAGATATGCCAATAGGAAGGCAAGAGGGAAAGGAAATGGACAAACAGCAAATCCCAGTTATGCTAGGAGAATTAGGAAGTCAAAGTGCAGGACAGTGTTGCCACCCTATACACTAATTTTAGAATGTGGCTGGTGATAAAGGATAATTAAGGTACCTAAGCCAATCGTGAAACAGGTTGTTGCTAAAATCCCTCGAACGCTTTCCAGCATTTCTTCACTTTCCTATTCTTAGAGAAAACACATTGAGAGCTGACAATATTTTCTAGTATGCACTGGAGCTGATAGGAAATGTTAAGCACAAGAACCTCTCCATTCTTGGAGCCAAGATGCCTGACTTGGGGATCCCAATTAAGCAGTTCTGCCACAGCAGAGTCCAGAGCATTCCAAAGGGAGCACTTAACTTACGCTGACGGCAGCATTCAATACAGTGCGAAACACAGAACGCTCTATGACTTTCACTCATGAACAAGGCTGAGGATGGCACCCACCACTTGCAAAATAGGATAGTAGTTAGAAAACCAGGCAAGAGGTGGGTATGGAAAGGGGTAATCTGCTCTTCAAACACTGCCAAGCCTGGGGGGAATCAAATCCACATCAGCCATTTCCCATGTCAGTGCCCTAAACCAGCAAGCTCCACCTGTTGAAGATGAGCCACTGGGCAACCAGGACTGCAGTATTTGTGGAGCCAGAAGTAGCACAAACATAAGGTAGCAAGACTGTGAGCTACTGAGGAGAGTACTCCTCTGGGAGGAGGAAACCTGTATTCCAGTTCTCAGCCTCAATGCTCTCAAGCAGGCATTAGACTGTCCAGGACTTAGATTTCCCAGCTCTGATCTAGATCACAGGAGAACTGAGTTGCCCCAGGTGTTTCATCTGGATAGCTTCTGAACATAAAGCCACCGCTAAGTCTAGGATCCTGGGGAACTTTTGGGGCTAAAATGGAGGCAGCCAGTGCTTTTAAGCACTTACATAGTTTTGAAGCCACTGGAGTGGGGTCAGTCTTTTATGACTCAAGTGCCTATATTCTGTCTAAGTAACTTATATGAGAGTGATCTGGGTCTCACCCCCTATACGTGCCTGATGCCTGTTCCAACGCAGACTCAGTTAATCAAGTCAACTAGGGTGCTCCAGCATCCTCAGCAGCATATGTATTCAGTGCCCCTGTGCTTCAATATAGCAGCAGGGGCACTTTAACGTAGAATGAGCTTTGGTTAAAGCCCCTCCCTCCCCACCATTTTGGAGCATGGGACTCTGAATACTCAAGATGGTGTATATGCAAGATGGTGAATACACAGGCTGTGTGGGTCCTGAGATCTGATCTAATTAAAGTGCCCCTCTCCCACCCCCAAGCAGGTGTAAAGATACCTAGTGAACAGATACATTTTTCAGTCAACGTAACTACATTTACAATGTGGTCATATAGGATAAAGTAACTACAGTAATGATTGTGGTGTTGCTCTACTGCCACTTCATGGCTTAGGAATAATTTGGATGAATTTCAAACGGTTCACAAAAGATCCAAGTGTAGTTCAAATGCCAAAACTAGTGATTCTCTCATCACTACTATATCACTGTACTGAGATGGTTCTCATATTACACTGACTTCTACTCTTTAAATTTACAGAGTTAGGGAAAATAAATTAAAGGGTCATAATTACCATCTTTTTTCATGCAGTCAGACAACTGTATCATTAACATAACAAGAGCTGTATTATTGCTATTCATAAAGGCTGCTCCTAGCTGTGCTGATAATATGTTCAGTATTTAGTGACACAGATAAGCCAAAGAAACCTTTCCATTCTAGTCTAATTTGACTGAATTAAATTATTATGATGTTTTAATGTAGAATGTCATAAAGCATTTATCAGGTATTATTATCTCTATTTAAGATATTTTGCATTTTGTTCACAATTACAAGTAATTTTGCCTGTATAAATTTCACACCTATTTTAATAAGATTTGTATGAGTGATTACTACCCTGTCTGTTAATAACTACAACACCAGTGCTAAGTGGTGCTCATAACATCCCTAAAGAGGGCCTATTGAATTTAAAAGTGGACTGTGTGCTATAATATTCTTTGCTGAAGCTTATTTTGCAAATTAGATCAGTTTAAGCCAATTTTATCAACAGCTTTTATGCTGACAAAAAAATGTTAGAAAGCTAACATTTCTCAGGCCAACAGCAAACTTAACACATTTTGTAATAAATCAAGCTTGACAGTTTTAAGTCAGATGATAACAGAAAAAAAATCAGAGTTCAAGCCTTTTTGCATTCCTTAAAAGTCTCCTTTTTATATTATTACATGCAACATATGGATAGTTCATAAAGAGACTGATTTGCTTATTGAATTAATGGACGAGATATTTATGGTGACAGATTCACAATAGTTGAAAATTCATTCCATCACTGTCTTAATTTACTGAAATTCTGAGATTTAATTACTACTGAAATAAACTTAATATGATATTATCAATTATCCTTGTTATTATCATTGTTGTAGTTGCTGCTGCTGCTCCTGCTGTTGTAGACCCTATGAGCGCTAGTCAGGGGCTGAGACAGCCAGTAAGTAACAGCTTCTCAGTGTTCAATCACAGCAATGTTTTAATGTATACAGTACATGATATTACAGCATAAAGCTATGCAATGCTGCAGCAAAAGAACAAACAAGTTAGATCAACATGTAGAACAAATATTCCATGTTTTGCTTTGAAAAGGCTTTGGTGCATTGGTGGGTAAGCTGCCATTTTATTTTGATTTACTTTTGTAATTTATGTCAGAGGTGCCTGGCATTCTGATTAGAAGCCTTTCTTATCATTGTAGAAATTAAACAAAATGAATATATAGACACAGCTCAAGATTACAGGTACCTTTAGATAGGTGTTTGGGGCCAGATCAAGGGACCATGGTTTACACTGTGAGTTTCCAATTGTTCACAGTGGTCTAGAATATATATATCCTTTTGTTTAAAAAATTTAAATGAGTTTTAAGCAGATAACACAACAAATGCATAGGCACACTAGCTATATAACAATGAAAATGGTATAATGAATGCTTTTTAATAGCCACTATCCTAATTCCTGAGTAAGAACTCCTCATGTTCAAAAGGTTCTGTATTGGCCTTATTTCTCTACTAATCGTTTTTCCCTAAAATCTGTTTAACTTTGGGGTTCTTTTATGGGCAGATCCAGGATTTGGCAAAGGGGTGTGTGTGCAATAACTCTAACCTGTGCTGTAGGGGTGGCTGCATCCCCCATTCCTGGTCTCCTTCACTGCCCCACCAACGCACCTACTGGTGCAAAAAGATGGTACCCTGGGAACATCTTACAAAGCATGTAAGAACCCCCTATCTTCCCCTCAAAGGCGTATCATCTCCGCTGTCCCCTGCCTGCTGCTATCCCAAGATGGGGAAGCTCCAAAGCTGCTCCTGCCCTCAGAATGCATGGAGGCCTAGAAAAGAGAAGAATTTTGGGGACTTTGGTGGCAGCTTACAAATATATCAGGGGAGAGTATCAGTGGCTAGGTGAACAACTATTCACCAAAGTGCCACAGGGGAAAACCAGGAGCAACAGTCATAAACTCCTTGAAGAAGGTTGCAGTCTGAATACAAGGAAAAATTTCTTCACAATTCATGTGACCAGGCTCTGAAATAGACTCCTAGTGGGGTGATGCAGGCACCTACCCTGGAGATCTTCAAAAGGAGACTGGATGCACACCTCATTGGGGTTATTTGACCCCAGCAGTCTTTCCTGCGCAAAGCAGAGGGGCTGGATCTGATGATCTCACATGGCCTCTTCCAACCCTAAACTTCTTTTAATCTGTGAGGGTGAGCTCATCTGGGAACAGCAGCAGCAATGGGCAAGGTGTTGGGTTTCCCCACCCTGCCTGGTTCCCCCGGAATAAGCACAGGAAGAGGGAAACCTAGCTGAGTCCAGCCCTGACACAACCTGGCTCATGCAGACAGGAGTAAACCAAAGACTGCAGCGCTGGTGTCATCGTGAAGGCTTCGGCTTTCATGACCACAGTCCGCCCTTTGGTGAAAGATGCAGTGAGCTGCTGGGAAGGGACAGCCTCCACCTCTCTCCACTGGGGAGGAGGCTCTTCTCAGCCAGACTGGCTGACCTGCTCCACTGGGCTTTAAACTAAGCCTGCCAGGGGATGGGGGGGACAACTGGCACTGCTGGCCCACTGAGCAACCTTTGCAAAGCCAGCAGGCCAAGGCATTTAAGGGAGCCCACCCCTACCTCAGCCTTAGAACAATCTGTAGGCAATGCAAATGTCCCCAAAGGGATACCTGTGTGGCTGTACACAAATGCCAGGAACTTGGGGAATAAGCAGGAGGAACTTGTCCTCCTGCTTAACACAAATAATTATGATATCATAGGGATAATGGAGACCTGGTGGGACTCCACCCATGACTGGGCCACAGATATAAACAGATATACCCTGTATGGGAGAGATCAAGTGGACAAAAGGGGTGGGGTGGTAGCTCCCTATGTCAGGGAAATCTACGCGTCCCTGCAAGCCGACATTGGCACCCAGGGTGGACAATTGGAGACCCTCTGGGTTAAAATCCTTGGGGAGCATGGCACAGGGGACACAATGGTGGGAGTTAACTACAGACCTCCTACCTAGGATTAAGTGCTTGACCAGGAGTTTGCCATGGAATTGGCTGAGGCTGCACGCTCCCAATGCGTGGTTGTCTTGGGAGATTTCAGCTACCCAGATATTTCATGGGAAGAGCACTCATCCAAATCTGAATGGTTACAAAGCTTAATCACATGTGTGGATGAGCTCCAGCTGACTCAGAAAGTTTACAGGCCAATGACAAGTAAAGCGCTGCTTGACCTGGTACTGGCAATGGGGGACAACCTAATCAGTGAACTAATAGTTGAAGGGAAGCTGGGTGACAGTGACAATGAGCTGATCATCTTCACCATGCACCATAAAGCTGGCAATTCAGTCAGCAATACAGAAGTCCTTGACTTCAGGAAAGCTGACTTTGACAAGTTCAGGAGGCTTGTCAGTGAGGCCCTAAGAGACCACGACCCAAAGGGGAGGGGAGTTCAGGACAAATGGTTGCTCCTCAACAGAGTGATTCTGGATGCACAATCAAAGTCTACCCCATCTCAGAGGAAAGGCAGCAAAAAGGCACAGCAGCCCCCTTGACTCTGCAGGGAACTAGTGAACCTCCTGCATCTAAAAAGAAAGACCTACAAAGGATGGAGGACTGGATCCACCTCCAAGGAGGAATATTCTGCATTGGTCTGGACCTACAGGGAGCAAACCAGGAAAGCTAAGGCTGCAACTGAACTCCAACTAGCTACAAGGGTAAAGGACAATAAAAAGTCCTTTTTTAGATATGTGGGGAGCTTAAGGAAAAGCAAGGATAACATTGGACCCCTGCTAAACTAAATGGGACAACTGACAACTGATGCCTAGAAAAAAGCCAACTTGTTAAATGGGTTCTTTGCATTGGTTTTTCACCAATCCCAAGGGACATCCCTCCCCATTATGGGCAGGAAGGCCTGGGTGATGAAGATTCCTTACCCTCCATCAATGCTGACCTTGTGAAGGAACACCTTAGGAGACTGGATACGTTCAAGTCATCCACTCCTGACAGTTTACACTCCAGGGTATTCAAGGAGCTGGCAAGCATCATAGTTCTGCCCCTGGCATGGATCTTTGAGTACTCCTGGCACTCTGGTAAAGTGCCTGAAGATTGGAAGAAGGCCAATGTGGTGCCTATCTTCAAGAAAGGGAGGAAAGTGGATCCAGCAAACTACAGATCCATCAGTCTGACCTCTATCCCAGGGAAGTTCTTAGAAAAGATTATAAAAGAGACCATTCTTAACAGACTGGCTGATGGCAACATCCTGAGGGATAGCCAGCATGGGTTTCATAGTTTCATAGTTTCATACCAGCTAGGGTCAGGAGGGACCTGAACAGATCATCTAGCCTGACCCCCTGCCACAGGCAGGAATGAATACTCGGTTCACAAGACCCCAGACAGGTGATCATCCTACCTCCTCTTGAATATGCCCAAGGTAGAGGCGAGGACCACTTCCCTGGGAAGTTGGTTCCAGATTTTGGCCACCCTAACTGTAAAATATTGCCTTCTGA
>JAGPOW010003642.1:86886904-86956428 GCA_030014935.1 Caiman crocodilus | reverse complement strand
GACCACTTCCCTGGGAAGTTGGTTCCAGATTTTGGCCACCCTAACTGTAAAATATTGCCTTCTGATCTCCAACCTAAACCTATTCTCCATCAGCTTATGCCCATTGTTCCTTGTCACTCCAGGTGGTGCTGGGGAGAAAAGGGCTCTACCTATTAGCTGTTGATCCCCCTTGATGAGCTTGTAGGCAGTCACCAGGTCCCCCCTCAGCCTCTTCTTGCTGAGGCTGAACAGGTTCAGGTCTTTCAGTCTCTCCTCGTAGGGCCTGTCCTGCTGCCCTCTCACCAAGCGGGTGGCCCCCCTCTGAACCCTCTCCAGGCTGGCCACATCCCTTTTGAAGTGAGATGCCCAGTACTGGATGCAGTAATCCAACTGCAGCCTGAGCAAAGTTGCATAGAGGGGGATGTATGACCTCTCTGGACCAGCTTGAGATGCACCTTTGGATGAATGACAAAGTATGTCTGGCCTTGCTGGCTGTCGTCTGGTTTGTTGCGGGTAGGTCTTGCTTGACTAATCTTATTTCCTTTCACGACCAAGTGACCCATCACCTGGACAAGGGAGAGGATATTGAAGTCATATATCTTGACTTTAAAAACTCCTTCGATCTGGCATCCCATGATCAACTTGTAGCAAAACTGGCCAACTGTGGCTTTGGCTTCACCACGATCTGCTGGCTAGAGACTTGGCTCCATGGTTGGACCCAGAGGGTGGTGACTGATGGAAGTCAATTATCATGGTGCCCTGTGACCAGTGGGGTCCCTCAAGGCTCTATCCTTGGGCCTATACTATTCAACATCTTCATTAATGATGTGGACATTGGTATCAGAAGCAAACTGTCCAAGTTTGTTGACAGCACCAAACTTTGGGGTAAATTATCCACACCTGAGGACGGGAGGGCAATCTAAGCTGACCAGGACAGGTTCAGCAAATGGGCAGATGAGAACCTGATGATGTTCAACACTGAAAAATTCAAAGTTCTCCACCTTGGGAAGAAAAACCTACAGCATGCTTGTAGGCTTAGCAGTGCTGAGCTATGCTGGCTAACACTATGGACAAAAGGGACCTGTGGGTCATGATTGATGAGGCGCTAAGGAATATGAGCCTGCTTGCATTCCCCCACTGTACTTGGTCTTGGTGAGGCCACAGCTGGAGTACTGCATCCAGTTTTGGGCTCCATAATTCAAAAAGGATGTGGAGAAGCTTGACAGAGTCCAGAGGAGAGCCACGCACCTGATCAGAGGTCAGGAAAACAGACCTTACAATGAGAGGCTGAAAGCTATTGAACTCTTCAGCCTGGAAAAGCACAGGCTCAGGAGTGATCTGGTGGCTACCTATATGTTTATAAGGGGTGCTCACTAGGATCTAGGGGAACATGTTCACTAGAGCGCCCCACAGGATGATAAGATCAAACAGTCACAAACTTGTCCATGACCAATTCAGGCTGGACATAAGGAAGAACTTCTTTACTGTCCGAGCCCACAAGGTCTGGAATAGACTGCCTCTGGAGGTGATTCAAGCACCTACTTTGAACGCCTTCAAGAGAAATTTGGCCGCTTATCTTGCTGGGATCCTATGACCCCAGCTGACTTCCTGCCTCCGGAGCGGGGGGCTGGACTCGAACACCTTCCAAGGTTCCTTCCAGCCCTAATGTCTATGAAATCTATGAGTAGTTTTGAAGCTTCCCTTATGCTCAGACAGTGGAGAAAGCAGCAGTCATAGGTGAGGGAGGGCTATGTCTTTAAGCACAGACCAGAAGGTGGGGATTCTTACTCATCATTTCTTTGGGGACTTAGAAAAAGTTCCCAAAGGCTCCTACAGTGTGGTCCAATCTGACAGGGATAACCCATGCCACTTCTCCATCTCTGGATCCACTCCTGGGCTTTTTAAAGCTTTTACTCTATGATGAACAAAATGGATCAAACATGCTGATGTAGAAAGGTTCTAGTTTCTAGGACTTTTATTCTGTATTATTCATGTGTCATTAGCAAGGAAGGCTGAGGAGAACATAGAGATAGGGAGTGCTTCCTTCTGTTTGCTCTGAGGAAGTTAGGAGCTCTACTCTAGGGGCAAAAGCACATGCAGAGCTAGGCCCTCCTGCCTGCCTCCTGGCAACCTGTACTGTTTATTCTATGACCAATGAAGCAAAACCTGTCATGAAAACCAGGATCCTGAACTAGTAGTTTGTGGCCACCTTTGTCCTAGCCCCAATTTTCGAAAAGTTCTGATTTGGACTGAACTCTTCACATTAGGATCTAGGTGTTTGCCCTGTACCGATAAGCCAGAGTTTAGCTTGGGCCTAAAAGTTTTAGGTCACTCTTGCCAGTGACTTCATATCATCAGCAGAGCAGTACAGACATGCCAATAGGAGGCATAGTAAGCAAACTGCTGCAGCTCACTGAAGTAATCAGTTTGCACCATATTACAAAGTAATGCCCCAGTATGAGTCAACTTGCACTGCTGTGGCAGGCATATGACCCACTAACAAGCTTATTCCCATGCACAGGTGCCCCAGGACAATGCAAGATTTTTCCAGCAGAGGGTCAATCAGTGCCATTAGTAAACCTGGATAACCACACAGAAACCAGTCAAGTTGCATTAACTTAACTTGACAGCAAAACTGGGGCCACTTTACCTAATATGACAGCAGAAAAAAATTGAAAACAATAAGAAAATAAGAACTCAGAGCAATTCAAGTATTTTATTTGACTGAAGAGTTAAATTTGTCTAACAGATGTTCTGGCCCTTTAGGGCAGGCGATCTGCTAGTATATAGCCCTCTTTCTGATATCTGCAGTAAATGAGTGGGATTTTGAGAGCTCAGGTTCCAGGGGCTGATGGGAGGTTTAGATCATGCAGGGAGAGCCTGAGGAACAATGGATTTTCCATGTCAAAGGCTAAGTCAAGATCTGACATAATGAAATGAGTTTGAATTGGAATGAAATAGAAATGCTTTTGGTCAGGGATATTCTAAAAATAAAACATTTGCATTTTTGCCTTAACCGAAAGAAGTGGTAGTTTTTTTTGTTATCCCAAAACAAAATCCTTTGTTTCACATTTAGGTTACTAAACTTTTGTTGCTTAACCAATGCTAACTCTTTTTCTTCAACTTTTGGTCAAATTTAAACAAAAAACATCACTTAACCAAAAATATCATTTTGAGATTGTCTTCAACATCTCCCAAGCAAAATTGTTTGTTGTGAAAACAGCAATAATGGAATGTTTCAATATTATCAAGCTTTTCCCTCCATTGAACCTATATGCCCAATATGACTTGAATTGGAAAAAAAGAATGTATCTGGAACTCTTTTTTTTGAGAAATGGACTATTCATTGAATTAATTTCTAGTTACTGAGTGAGAAGCAGGAATATATGTAGCTTCATTTCATATCACAGGAAAGGCTGGAATAAAAGCAAGACTTGTCATGGAGTTAGACAAGCAGCTGATGGTCTAGATCAGTCTTGGCTAGGATTCTGGAAAGAGTCTGGAAACTTGGAGGAGGAGAGTATGAAAGACTTAATGCCAAGAGGGAAATTCAGAGTCAAGAAGGTGGCATTGGCATGCAAGCATAGCAGTGGAAAGACTACTTGATTTGATGTTGCTGTATTTTCCAGAACCTCTCAAACTAAACAACAGAAAGAGTACAAAGATCCCAAAGTAATATTTGATCTTCCACTGAAGTAATTAGTGCAATGGAGTGAATTAATAATTATAAGGATTAACTGTTCCAATTTTATGTGGGTTTAGGTCAGAGTTTTCAGTGAGGTAATCCCCAAACAAATAAGGACATCAACAGATGACAACCTATCCATCACACATTTATGTGATAAAATGATAATTATGTCATTTTCCCAACTGTTTATATTACATGGTTAATATAATCGTCTGCGACAGAAGATGGAATTAAATTACATTTCAGTGATTCATAGTAAGGTCCATTTATTGGCCCGGGTATACCAAACTTGCTTGATTCATAGTGATATGGATGGACCAGATTCTACCATCCGATTCTTCCATGCCAATCTTCAAAATAAAGGCCACTAGGCATCATTAGATTCTTTAATCATTCTGTTGCAAATATGTTCAGCATTATTATAATTCCTCCACATAATGCACTAACACAATAATTGTCCTTACAACAGCCTGATTTCTTTCTAGGGGCTATAATGTATGAACACTCCCTTCTAGTAATAAACCTCTTGTATCCATGTGTTTGATCTAATGCCTCCACTTGAGCACATACCAACACCTGGTCCTTGCAGGGGACTGGAGTAGAAATGATAATCAAAGGAGTTATGGATAATCAGTACAGAGAAAAAACAGCTTGGTGAGAGGATGCATTTTCTTAATTTACTTCTCCAGTTTAGAGCGTGAATTGCAAAAGACAGGATGTCATCCAAGTAACAAAACCAGTAGGAAGAAAAAAAGATGAGTCTACTTTGTCTCTCTTTTTGTACATTGAAACCACAATTATATACGAGGTTCTTTTTCCTGGGGCAGATTTAGGTGGGGTGCCATGATGTAGTATCATCCCCCTTTGTTTTCTGCTGTCACTGTAGGGAGCAGGATCCCAGCCCCTCATCAGGGAAGTCAGCAGGGGGTGGCTGTGCAGGAATTAGCAGGATTCCCCAAGGCATTCTTTGATGCAGCACTGTCTATACAGAGCTACTTCTGCTCTTTGGGCAGAGAAAGGTTTGGCTGGGATATTATGTGGACCACCTGAGAGCCACAGCAGTCACAACAGTACCTGACACAGCTGGGGTATCCTGAACTCCAGCAAGGTGTGAGCTCTCCCAGCCCCAAATCACAAAGCCAGAGCTCAAATCCACCCTGGTTCTAAAGCAGCAGCTGGAATGCAGGGAGTTCAAGTCACTTCACGTAACCCCTCTGTAATGAAGGTCAGAGTCTGGAGGTGCTGCTGGAGCCCCCAGGCTGCTGGAGACAACCAGGAGGGCCAACAGGCAGAGAACAGGCATGGGAAGGGTGAATCTGCCTGTCACTGCCACTGTCCCTCACTGTCCTGGGTGTGGAGGGACCCTGAGAGATGCTCCTGCCCTGCTCCAGCCTGCAGCTGGACCAGGGCAGGATTGTCTGCATGGGTGCCAGACTCAGCTGGGGAGAGCAATGGCAGCAACAGTGGTGGTGGAGGTGTCTCTCTTGCCTGCTTATGCTCCCTGTTCACCCCACCTTTCCCTGGTGTCCCCCACTGACCTGCCTCACCTTGCCCCCTCCCCATGTTGTGAGGGGCAGTGCCAGAGGCATCTACCATATCTCTCTTTTCCAAATCCTAAGTCTACCCATGATCACTTTGATCATTGGTTTTTAATGTCATAGATATTCAGTAGAAATGAATGGCAATAATGACAAGCATAATTTGGCCCAGAATTTAAAGAAAAATGCACCTTCTTCATCTTCTCACAAGATACCTACCTCCTTTTTTTTTCCCCTTTGGTGAGTCTTCTGCAGAATGGTGCTGTGGTTTATATTGTATCCAATTTTGGATCATAGAATGCTCCATTATCTATGGGGACAGTAATTCTCACAATTTTATATGGATAGTTCTTCCAAAACTTCTATCCTATATCTTCTTCAGTTCTTTGATTCCCAATGTGTCTTCAGTTGTTTGATTCCCCTCCCCATATGTCTAATCACTAGACCTTAGTATGCCTGATTCCCCTCACATACGGGGCTCTTTTCAAAGCCTGATTTGAGTGTTATGTCATGAGAGAGTTAAATTCCACACACTGACTTAATAAAGTTGATTCTTGTGACTTCATGAAGTCTTCATTTAGGCCACTGTTCAAAAATAAAACCAATAGATGCACACAAACCAAATTACACATCAAGCGAAAAAAAGAAAAATTGGTAGGCTGATCTACAATGGAAACAATGTAATAATTTATGCAGACTTTTGGAAGTCTGCTATCCACACAAAATTCTTGTTAAAAAACACTATTATACTGGCCTTTAAAAATACAGGTCTCTTTCTACCCCCCCACCCCCCCATCCTTCCCCAAAACAGAGCAACAGCAATTCATGCTCTTTTCTCTAGGGCACTAGCCAATTCCACAAATGTGTCCTGACAGTGGGGTAAATTTTCAACCTACACTGGATGGGATTAGGGGCAAAACTCCCATTAACAATGATCTAAATTCCCTAATTCCCCTGCAAGCTGTGCTGAAAATGAACCCTGTTATGCTGTTCCACATCAATTATGATACAATAATTGACCTGAAGCAATAGGTCTAATGCAACAATTCAGTGTCAGCCAGTTTCACACTGTGAAACAACAAGCCACAGTGAAAGTGATTTTTAAAGAGGTTTTATTTAAAGGGACAATTCAATCATAAAATAACATTTCCTTGTTGAAATTGTAAATCTGCTTAGAGTTTAACTCCTAAGGCTCCTATAACTGAAGGAGATTAGGTACGTCACATTTTTTCTATTGCATTCCATTTTGTTTACTATTTGCACTCGACAATGCTTTGCATAGAATCAGTCGTTTTGCCATTTTGTTGCTCTTACCCAGCTGTTCTGGGGGTTTTGCAAGAGAGTGTTTATCATATAGCACAGCATGAAAGAAAATTACACTGAAAAGGCAAAAGTCAGGACTGCTTGTACACAGCACAAGGGTTTAATTTGGTTTAGTTCTCCTTAAATTGAAACTGCGGGCTTTTAAAAACACCGCTTCAATTTAGGAAGAATTAAACCAAACTACGCCCCATGCTGTGTACACAAGGGTAGGGGCCTGATCTTTACTTGCCTCTGTGGCAGCAGGGGTGGAGTGAGCTACCGGTGGGCCAAGTGGTCCCTGAGCTGCGTGGGAACCCCCCAGGCAGCACCCATCTGCTGGCACCTGGCCTGGGCAGCCCTGCGGGGGTGCCGCAGACATGGAGGGAAGCACCGTCCCCACCTCGCAGCCGTGGAGGGAAGCACCAGGCCCCCACACAGCTCAGGCAGGCAGGCTCAAGGGAGGAAAAAAAAAAGATCAATCTCACCACATTTTTTTCTTCTGGTGACTGTCTGCATAGGCTGCCACCAGATCCCACAGCTACTGAGCTGTGCGGGGCTCACCAAGCCCCAAGCATGTTGGCTCCCAGCACCCCATGAACTGCTGCACTTTGTTAGATAGCAGACTAAAACACCTCAGAGGTGTTTTATCTTGCTATGTACCAAAGTCTTTTAAAGCAGAATATGCCACCAAGCATGCATACAGCAATGCCGTTAAAGCAGAATATGCTGCCCAATGTGCAAATAGCAATGCTATTAAAGCAGTGCAAAAGGACATTTAAGCCACTGTAAATGTCAATTTTGTGGTGTGTACAAAGACCAAGGGTGTGCTCAGGGGGAGGAGAACTGGGCCTGATGGTGTGAAAGGAGGTTTTTTCATCCCCTGCCCTCTCCATTTCCCATAAAATCATCAACAAGGACTCAGGAAAAACTTCACTAAAAAAAAAAAAATTTAAAGATTTTTTTTTAAACTCTCTGGTGTTTGCTATTTAAAGTTTCTCAGTGTAGTTTTAAATATAGTATCAAGATATTTCAGATATTTCAGATAACTGTTTTCAAAGAACTTCTAGCCCTTCATCCTCTGTAAAAAATAATTTTCTTTCAAAGACAAATACACCCCCCAAAAGGCTATTCCATCAGCATAGTTCTGATTTCTAAATATTTGATGTACTTCCTACTGTTGTGTTGGTTCTTCTCAAAGCATATTTCATGTCTTTCATTGACAAAAGAAGATAGAAAAACCAAAATTTCATGCTCAGCTATTTCCTCCATCCTGGTAAAAGCCAAAAGGTGGAAATATGTGATGGATCAAACTTTGTTTCTTCTATAAAGAAATTAAATTATAGTTTTGACTACACTGTCACTTTCCATTTGTAATGTTTAGGGGAATAATTTCTCCTTCTGGCCACATATCAAAGCACTATTTCTAAATACCTGTCAGACAGCTACCAAATTAGATCATTGTCCAACAGTGTACTGTTCTTCTAGTGTTAGCACAAAGTGATGATAAAAACGGAGAAAGCTATTGCCACAGGCTTACAGATGGAAGTTTGTCTTAGGTTTCCTGCATGAGAGAATGAAATACTATTTATAAGGAACAATAGCATTCTAATATCTTGAAGACAACAGAAATCTTGAAGGCTTTATACAGTTATTCATTGTAATTTATGTATGGATACATGTGAATAGTCTGTTAATTAGTTTATCAAGCAAAATTCTGATTATGAATACCTAGAAACTTCAGGCAAGTTTGATATTAGATTATGGCCTTCTTTTTTCCAAGTTAGCTAAATATAATGGAGTTAAATTAGATATTTAAAATGAGGAAACTAACAGTGTCAGGAACTCTTGAGTATTATGAAAATAGCAGACACCCAGAATTGGAATATTTATTTTTGTTTTAAAAAAATTAGATGGAGAAAAATGGTAGCTAAGAAACACCAAATTGAAAAGATCATGTTACTAAAAATATATCATATTTTTCACGGCAATTAAGGCCAATGGCACATGTTTTATTTCTAGTGCAATTAATGTCTCAATTTTCCCACAAACAGCAACATACCACATCTTCACTGATTTTTATAGTGCCATAAAATAGCAAACAAGTCACAAAGATATTGTTCAGAAATGTGTAACAACTTTGCATCTGGTTTATATGGCATAGTATATTGAACATACAGTATGCCCCATCATCCTGATGCCAACAATCAACTGATTGTCAGCTCTGGGGCTTGGGCAGCCCCAAGTCTGGAACCTGGCCAAGGGCTGCCCTGGTCCTGATGTCAGGCTTATGGCACCCAATAACTTTAAAAGGCAGGGAAGCTGTTTCATGCTTGCTTTTTAAAGTACTAAGGCACTGTGAGCCCAACATCAGAAAAAGATTTCCTGATGTTGGGCTTGTGGCACCTCAGACCTTTAAGAAGTAGGCATTCAGCTGGGCGCTTCATCTGCATGTCCATTTTGTTGCATTCCCAAGGGCCTGTGGAAGTGACACCTGGACATTGGGAAGCTTCTGGCTCCCCAGCTGCCACTTCCATGAGGATGGTAGATACAGCTCTCCCACTGCTGTCCCCTGTCCCCCTGCCCCTGTTCCTTCACCCATGCTAGCAGCTGGCAGTCACACTATTGGGGTTTGAGGAATGTATGCCACACGATTTGGGGAATGAGGTATAAAGTTCCTCAGATCCCAATCATGCAAATTCTCAAGCACCTGCCAATAGCCTTAGTGAGATGAGGAACACAAAAAAAGATTATCAAATTAAAAAAAAATACCCAGAGAAAGAAGAGTACAGCAAGCCAGAGTCTTAACAAACCACTGTAAACCCAATCATCACAAATTAAGTTAAGCAAGGTTAAAAATCAAAGCAAATTAAATGTAATCAAGTAATCAGAAAAAAAGCATGACACAAGAAGTATTATTGGTGTGTTTCAGTCTCCCTATTTGCCTATCTATCATAGCCAATGCCATTAAGCATTCTACTGTTGTTTCTCTGTGTTGTCTCTTGGTCACTATCGTTGTCTGTGTAAGAGTGTTTTGTCAAGGTGTTCCCACTCCCTTTCTGCAGGCTAGCTTGTCTCCTGTGCTGCCGCCAAGCCCACAGTGCCCAGGTTCAGGGGGCTTGGGGTTTCCAGATGACTGGAACAAGGAGCTGCCCGTGCCCCTGCCCTCCCTGCAGGAGGCATCTATGGGAAGGCACCCCAGGGCCAACCCCCCGGCAAGCTACTGCTGTGCCCCAAGTGTGCCCCTGCTGCATGTGTCCCAGGTGCTGTGCAAGGAGCTGTTTGCATGTACCAAGGGGTGCCTGACCAACTACGCCCTACTGCTGCTGATCACCCTGGTGCCCTGGTGCACCTGCACTCCTGGCAGGAGACCCTGAGCTTTAACAAATCAAGGGCCAAGCCCAGGCTGCCCCGCAACCTTGGCTACCACCTGGAGGGCTACCTGTGGCTGCACTACACATCTTTTCCCCCTGCAGTTGAGGAGGACATCGCCACTGGCATTGACACATTCCTCAATGTATGAAAGGCCTGTGCCCACCTAGCTGTGGGGGTGTGGGCTGCTGAATAAAGTTGTGCACTGTCTCCCACCTCCCTGCATGCTGTGGGGGGTGGAACCCAAGACCAGGGGAGGCCAGGCAGGGGTGGGGGACTGGGATGGGGAGGGCCCTTCTCCCAGTGTGGGGCCTACCACATGACTGGGGCTGGCATGGTTGGCAGTTCCACTCAGTTCCAGCTGGCAGTGACAGTGTGCAGCTCTGGGCAGTATCCCTGGAAGGCAGGGAGCTTTGTGTGGGTGTCTGACTTGAGGCCCCGCTCAGGGAAGAGCTGGTGCTACTGGCAGCCATCAGTATCATGTTCAATCATGCCTCATCGCTGGGGATGATTCTGTGAAGCAGGCAGGCACTGGCCCAGGCTCCTCGAGCTTTTGGTGGAGGCTTGGCTGAGGAGCTTGGCAGGACTGTCCGCTGCAGGCCTGAGGGACCATCCTCCAGCGATGTGGCACTGCAGGTACCAAGCTGGTGCAGGGACTTAGGCAGGGTGCCCATGCTGCTGTACACAGCACAATTGTGACCTGAATTTGAGGCTCAAGGATAGCTGTCCGTTGCTGAATAAAGGGCATGGACTTGCAGATACTCCCTAACCAGCGATTATGGTCAATCATGGTGTTACAAAGAGAACTTATATTTTTAATCAACACAGCCAATCAGCTGAGCTATACTCTTAAGACCCTCTCTCCTGCTTAATGGGGTAGGCAATTAGCTATAATTACATGGCATCACCCTGTTGGCTCTGGATGTCGGACCCAGAGGCCTTGTTCCAGGGTTGGGGGGACTCACCCTCAGACCAACCACAACCCTTCCATTTGATAATAGGCAATTTTACTGATACACAGTGATAACAGACAAGAAACAATACAAGAATCAAGCAATTCTATATAGCTACCAAATCCTAGGGCTGTCGCCAGAATCACAGTGCATCTGGCTAGGATGCAATTTTCACTCTGAGGCTCTCTCTTAGGTGTCAGATGTCAGCAGCCTGAAGGTGCTGACATTCCCCCCTCCCCTCAGTGGGGTGAATGAGATGGACTGGTGGTGTGCCCTCTGTCCCCAGTGGCCTCAGGAATGGGGACCAGGACCCTCTTCATCCATTCAGGCAAATGTCCTCAAACCAGTGCATCTCCACCGCCGTAGAACCAATGGAACAAGTTTTCTATAGGCACAGGGCTTGAATCTCATTTACACCAAGATCCTATTGCACAACCCTGTACAGACCTTAAAATGGACATATATCTCTTTAACTGAATTTTCAAAATGATAAGCAGCTTCCTAGTTACTATATTGCACAATAGGTGTGTGATACTAATCATAAGAAATACCTATTGAAAGTCATACTAAAATAGAGGAAAGGATCTATTATCAATAATTTATTTTCATGCCTGTTTTTACAGTTTCATTTCATCTGTACAGATCAGTATGAGTTAGAAATGTATGTACTGTTTTACTGCACAGCTTAATTATACATTACGGCTTTATAGTTTGGGGAAGGGCTTTAAAATCCTCAGTAAAGTTTTTTGTATGGCTCTTATATGTCAAACAAGGATTTAAATCATTTTGGTAGTCATTCTTGCAATCTAATTTGATAGAGCACAGGAAGTTGCTTGCGTGCAGTTTAAACAAAGGTAGCAGAATATGAGATTTCTCCCTTTCTGTCAGCACAAAGATTCTACCAAAAGGAAGATCCTTCTAAATTTATCATGTCTCTATAATCTAAATTATCATTTTATTTATACAGGTTTCCCTCACTTTTTGCAGTACATGTGTTCCTGGAAAACAGCACATAACTTGAATTTGCTTAAATGGAACCCACTTTACAACATAACAAATAGGGCTACATTCTAAGATCTCAGGTGTACTGACCCCCTGATCTATTTCTACCACTTTTACAAGACAATTCTGGTACTCACCAGACAGTACACACCAGTGGACAGTATGCACAAGCACAGGGTGGTGGTGAATGTGAGGATGGCAACAGAAACATGCGTCGCAGACGAGTGAGAAGGACAGAACCACACAGGAGACTATATTTTGGTGTGTGTCGCTCCCACAATACACTGCACAAAGCAACTGACTGTGGGCTTCCACTACACAGATTGCATAAGGGTGGATTTACCACACATATAAAAAATGCTTGATATGAAGAGTCATTGTATAAGAGCAATTTCGCACATACTGAACCCACATAAAATGAGGGAAACCTGTAATTGTAAACCAACCTCTGACCTGTGAAAGTTTCTAGATTAACACCATTGAATAATGACATCCTCCACACTATAGACACAGAATGGAAAGCAACAATATGACTTTCACAAATTAGGTCCCCAAATATTCTTTACCCTAATTCTGACATCTCTTACAGGGGGGTAAGAAAGTAGTTTATTATTCTTGTCCATTCACTGGAAACTGTCCGCAAAAAATAGTTAGCTGAATTTGTGGTGATTATACTTTTTTTTTTGTGGACCACATCACGACCACATCACAAGCAAAGTGATGTGAGATGAGCTAATTCCTCAAAGACTTCTAAAGGCAATCAATTTCCATTCTTGCTAGCCTGTTTTTGATTCAAAACAAAGATGAAAAGGCTTGCAGCTCATAACCAACCCCCTTCTGTTGCCCTTACTTATCTAAGGGGCATGTCTACACAAAATGCTTTACTGCGCAGTAGATCAAATTACTGTGCAGTAAACATCACCATCTATATATGCAGATGCTTTTTGCACAGTAATTTGGTCTACTCCATGGTTAATTTGCTACCGGCAGATGCAGGTAGAAAATTAACTGCAGAGTAATTACTGCACAGTAAAGCACCTGTAGACACTGACCAGGAGCAAATCTGCAATGAGCAAATTTGCTCCTGGTCACCCTACCACCCTCAGGCTAGCCTCAGGGCCACAGGGCTGGGAGCTCCTTCAGCCCTAGGACTGGGGTGGCTCTTTGCTGTGGGTACACTGGGGCCCTGGGCCAACTGCAGGCAGCCTCTGGCCACTAGCTGATGCAGCAGAGTCTCCCAGGTAGCCACAGCAGCCTGCTTAGTCCCTGGCATAGTGTTGCCATCTGCCTGCCTGTCCCATGCCATGCCCCTACACTGAGAATTGCACGCACTGTCCAGGCCCAGCAGCACCTGTGCTGTCATGTGGAGACTGCAGGCTGCTGAGAGAGCCATGCTGGTATTGCTCTTGATACCACATGCTCCAGGGGCAATGCCAGTATAGGTGAAGGTCTCAGCCAGTTCATCTGGAGTAGAATCTCCTATGTGCATGTGTATGAGAGCCTGTCAGGCCACATGTGAGGGTGTGGGCACAACCAGTCAGTGTGCCAGTGCCACATAAAGGTCAAGGCCTTGCTGGCATGGTAGGTCACCATCATCAACCACAACCACCAGTCAGGGGCTGCCTGCACGTCCATGCCACTTATGTGTCAGCTGGACTAGATCCTCATGCCCCAGGACCCTGTCCAGAGCTGTGATATGTACTCCAACACAGGCAGCCTGCCCAAGACTCCACAGCAGCCTGACAGCTGCAATGAGGCATCGGTGGAGAAGCCCCCTTGGTGCACCAGGGTCCTGTTTCACTGCACTCCCCACCCCTGGTATCATCAAGGAGCTCTAGCAGCCTGCACCAACACCTGCCCTGCCATCTTCAGGTGCACAGCCCAGCCCAGGAGATCAACCTAGTCATGGCAATGCCAGCCCTCAGGAGCTCCAGCTCCTCCCCAGAGAAAGGCTCTGCCTAGGCAGCCAGGCACAGCACCCCTGCACCCCAGGACACAGAGCTGCACATCCTTACTGCCAGTGGAGATGGGCTTGGGCCACTGGGAATGCCTGCCACACCCTCACAGTAAGCCCTACATTGAAGGGGGTGTCCTTGCCTCTGCCCCTGCCAGGCTCCCCCTCCCTGCCAGGCCCATATGCATTCTCCCTTGCCCCGAGGGTCCCTATCTGCACCTCCCACACCCAGCATGCAGGGAGATGGGAGGGAATGCAAAACTTCATTGAGCAGGCTGCACTTCCTCAGCCAAGCAGGCACTAGCTTCTCACACAAGGAGGAACACGTTGATGCCAGCAGTGATGTTGTCCTTGGTTGCGGTGGGCAGGGACATGTATCACAGCCTTGGGTAGTCCTGCAGGTGGCGGCAGATGTTGTGGGGCAGCACGGGCTTGCCTTCCACACTGTCAAAGCTCAGGGTCCCACTCCAGATCCTCAGGTGTGCCTGGGGCACCATGGCAAGCAGCAGCAGCAGGGCATAGTGGGTCAGGCACCCCTCAGTCCATGCAGCTATAAATGGGCACCACTTCAGGTAAGGCACAGAGGGAAACAGGAATTCTTCCTAGCAAAACTCCCCACACTCTCTCCCTCCCTTCCTCTCCTCCCAGATAACTGGAAAAGTCTCATGTATCCAAGTCTGGATTTTTGGGATTCCCATCCTTCCTGGCTCCCACAGCAGGGAGATGGAACCCAAGCATATGGGTTCTTCCAGCTGGGAGGCAGAACACGGATTTTCTGTGCCATGGTCAGTGTTGGGTCATGAGTAGCTATGTGGCTTCTGGCCCCAGGTGGGAGAAAGGGTCCAGAGAGAGGACTTACCAGAGGTCCTCTGGTGTTTCCCTTGTCTACAGGCTCTACATTTGTGCACAGGAGGCCCAGTCATGGAGCCCAGGCTGCTGGATCCAAGATGGTCACCTGAACACCTTTACATCCCCAAAGACATATGCACAGACAGTGCATGAGGATCAAACAGGACCATTCACGTGGGAAGTTGGAATGGACAGGTTGGCGACTGCTTGTACCCATGATGTTGTGGTATTTGAATGATACACCCAGGCCCAGAAGCATGCTGCAAAGGTCCAAGAATGAGTTCTATGGATGGCCAGCAGCTCTCTGAGGTAGGCCACATAGTCCACTACAGAGCTAAGAGAGTTGCAACACGAGGATAAGGAGTTTATGCATACAATCAAAGACCCCACTCCCTCCCATCTCCGACAGCACAGACCTCAACCCCAGAGACCCTCAGCATGTAGTATGCTAAATAATGCTGAGAGGTGCCTATGTGTGTGTATCTCCAATTTCACTGGGACAGACAGACAGAACAGTGTCCACTTAGGATTTTCTGGAGATAATCAACAGGTAATTTCCCTCCATTCGTTTCTTGGAAAAATCTGTTTAAGAAGAGCTTACACTAGTGAAGGAAGCTTTTGTTTTGTTGATGGGCTGATAAACACTGTGTTATCAGCTCCCTGCTGGCTCCCTCACCAGGTATGCAGACAGTATGAAGCAGCAGGGAGAGGGAGATGGAAGCTCAGTATCATCAACAGATACATGCACTGCACATCCTCTCCCTGCCCTGCCCTTTGACACAGAGTGCTAGCCAGGGGGCTGGGGGTTGCCTTATCATGTCCAGGCAGGTAACTGATATTTGTGACAGCCAATTAGGGGTGACTCAGCCATTTGACTCCACTTGGGAGTCTTTGGCAGCCCAGGGAGCCCAGAGGCACACTGGAAGACACAGGTTGTATAGGCAGGCTTGGAGTCCCCATGTCCACCCCACCTCCCCACAAGGGCTAACATGTGTTCTGCTTCCAACTTAACCTCGGGTGCTTAAAGCTTGAAAGCTTAAAGCTAGAGCACTTCCATCATGGGCTTCCTGAACACCTGTACTTAAGCTAAAGTAATAGACAGCAGGAAGTGACAATTGCTTTTCTATCCCCTGAAGCATTAAACAGAACCCCCCCCCCCCCAAAAAAAACTATCACTTTAAGTCAGTGTAGCCTAAAATTTTTACTAATTGAATTTATGAAGAAAATTCTACTATATTTCATGGTACATCAAATCAGGAATGCTTTTTGCCCTTTGCAATACCCGGTCTATAAATAAAAAGTAAAGATATTTATATTGATTTGTTTCCATGGCAAAGTAAAAGCCCCTCTTGGGTTTCCAAGGCAATGTGCAGCAAAGTAGCAAATCAGGAAATTACAGGAGGTGTTTCGCACACAGTAGATTTAGGAAACAGTACTAGCAGTCAAACAGACATTTGCTATTTATATAAATAGTGATCTGAGAAATAGTAAGCTGTAATGGAAAATATCTCCAATACAGTTATATTCCTTTTTGTCATTAAGCAAATTTGAGCAGGAATACTATAGAAGTACATTTTAGTGCATTAGAACTATTCCCACTTAATAATGGATTACCACTATTCTCACTTCATTCAGTTGGACAACGGGAGTGAAGTTCACTTTAGTAAATGTGAAACTGCCTTGAGTGATTTTAAGGACCTAATGAAAAAATGAAACTTAAAGGACTTCCAAACTACTTGTATAAGTATCAAATACACAGGATAATAGGGGTAAAGGAAGAGCTAGTCTGAACTCTTGTGTTTTATGATTTCTGTCATACGTAGTAGGCTAATAGAAAGACCTACCATAAGGAACAGCCTCTTGTCCATGTCTAAGCGTTGGTTGGAATAATATCATTGCCAGTACACCCTGTCTTCCATACATGGGCACCATAGCAGTCTCTGAAAGGTTCTTAGGGAAAAAAATGTGATGTGTGGCTGATAACCTGTAAATCTGCCCCTTGATCAATTCATGATTGAGGTCTTACGCTGCACCCAAGCTGCACTCAGCAGAGCTCTGAATGGGAAAAAAAGGTCTCAATCTTTGGTGAACAATTGAGAATTGCTTCAGTCTCTGATACAAACTAGTGCAGACATATTTCAGAAGGCACAAACTTAGAACAAAACCTTGGTCTTGTTCAGGAAAGCATGTAATATTTGATCCCATGCTCTTTTGATTCCATTTGTTCTTGATGTTTAGCTGGAAAACTTCCAAAATCAGATTTTCTCATAGGACCAACCAGTTCTGATTTGGCCAAATATGCTGCAATAAAAGTCTCATTCAGTTGTGGAATGTTAGTACTTAAGCGGAAGAACCAAACTGAGGAAAGCATTTTATCTTTACAATTAGATAACCTTTGAGAAGCTTGGGTTCATTTAGAATGCTGGATGAACACTGTGGTGCTTCTTTCCTTGGGTGAACCAGTTAAGTCAGGAAGCTCACATGAATAACTCTCCAAATTCTGAAAATCCCCGTACAGTCTATGGCCTCGTATAGCATCTGCTGCCTCGTTTCCTATAAAACAGCACACACACATATTAATTATAAAAATAGAAAGAAGCGAACCATGGGATACCTTCAGAAATTTAATATGCAGGCTAATATTCAGGCTGGTGTCTACCATTACTCTAACATATTTGCCACTTGAGTTAGATGTTTGCAAGTCTTACTTTTTCAAAGTTTGCAAATTACAAATGCAAATTAAGTTACAGTTTGAGATTCTTGTTATTTGTGTCCATGTACTCCAGAAATTATAATTTGAAAGCAACTTGCTGTTGAATTGCTTGATAAAATTCTTATCAGTAGCATTTGTAATTTTTAGCAAAACATTTACAACATTTTCTGTATGCTTGGGTAAATTGTGTCTGTGTGTGTGAAAGAGAGACAGAGTTTTTGAGTGCAAAGGAATAGCATATTTCAGAAACCTGGGATGTCTATCTTATTATTTTGAAAATGTTTATTCATTCAACCAAAAACAAGCATTTCTAATTGACAAATAAACAAGGAAAACACCTCTCATCTTGGAAAGATATATACCTATTTATGCTAATTAATGAAAGCAAAGTTCCATCTAGTGATTTCCACTACAAACTGAGTGAAAATCAGCTCAAAGCTACAGTAGAGTTGAAAGAGTTTTACTGATGAATATGTATATATTTTTCAAACAGTTGGGGATCATAAGTTAGTATAGTAGATGTGGAAAACTGCTAATTATCATAAGCAGGAAACCTTGATTTATGTATGTTGAAAAGCAAAGCTTTCTGATAATAATCCTACCAGATCCCAATAGAAAAATATGGAATGATTTTGGTCTCATAGGTGTTTGCGCTATGTAAAACCATAGGGAGAAATTTACGTTTTCATTCAATTTCACATACATTTTGTCACAAGATCAATCAGTTTCTTTACACAAAAGTCAATCAGTAGACAGTATCCTGTTAGACTCCATTGTAAGTACCTCCCAAAATCAATATTTTTCTTTTTTGAAGGGGGCTGAGAATGTTCTACAAAAGCAAAACCCCAACCAGACAGCAATTCTGCCCTCATTTATAAACATTCAACTCTACTAAAGGCAGGGTGGAACTAGCTGATAGTTACACATGAAGCCATCCAATTGATGGCCTGTGGGCTCCATGTCGCCTTCAAGGGATTAATTTGCAGCCTCCAGGCTGCCACCAGCCACCACTTCCCTTATCATTCTATCTGCAGTAGCAGCCAGGGTCTCTGGACTCCCTGTCCCTCCCCTGGGTTCTGCTTCCTGTCTACCCGGAGGTTAGGGTGGTATAGCCTGTGGTACCAGGGGAGCCACAGACCAGGATGCCCATGGTGCATCAGCTAGGGTAGCTGAGAGTGAAGCCAAGGTATCTGCATTTGTGGTGCTGCTGGAGAGACATGTTCACATGGTATATAGCCAATGGCCTCTGCTGGTGTGGCCCCTTGCCACTTAGAAAATGCACAGACTTGACCTAGAATATGATGCAAAGTTTTCTCTCTCTCTTTCTTGTATGATTAGAAGTATGAAGGGCTATATTGTTTTATTTTACTTCCAGTTCACTTGGTTATTAATTCTCTGACTGACTTGGGAATAGTTGGGTAATCTCACTGACACTAGAAAAATGGAGTGTCATTTTATTCTATCTGCCACTTGTAAAAATGTGTATTAAATGCTATACATTTACACAAAGCCTTGATTTGATCTCATCCATGGGAAGCACAGCTTCTATATCATGGTATTTCATTTCAGGCAGAAGGATCCACTGTGGCTTTAAACTACTGGTAAACACTGTCCCAAAAAGAACTCCAAGGGAGACAGTGCTTTGGGAGAGTGCAGCATGCATCTTCCCTGTGCAAAACTGGACAGTGGAAAAACAACCTGGGACTATTGCTCTACCTCCTCTGTAGGTTTTATTTGGCCCTCAAACAACAGTGTACCTTACATCCTTTTTGTACACTAGTATAAATTATACAGGGAGCTGGAGCAGGCAGATGTGCAGCTATCTGGGGATAGCTGCATGCAGTGAAGACAGAATCTTGGCTTACATTATGAGCCTACATGGCAGTTACCAAGCAGTTTAATTGCTGGTTTTGGCACATACACAAATTTCTAATTTTATTCCACAAGCATCTATATAATAACTGAATGTGCACAGTAGGCTGCACATTGGTCAGGCAACTGTGTGGCTCTGTGAGTGTATGAGTCCTGAAAATGTAGTGAGGCAAGAAACCATGTCTTGCAGGGTGTGGGTGTCAAGGGAGAAGGCCACTCCAATGTTTTAACATCACAGTTCAGTGCTTAAGGAACTTGTAGGAAACCCAGGTTCTAGAACCTCCCTCCCCATAGGGGTTTTAAATTTTGACCTCTGTAACTTCCTAGCACAAGCCTTGAACCACCAGGCCATAGATTAGGCATTTTCCAGCCCACCTCTTGAGACTGAGCCACTGCATCTTGTTTTTAATATTACTTGGATAAAATACATAGAGAGTATATTGGTAGAAGTTATAGTGCTGCCTAAGAGAAGACTGAAGGAGCTGGGAAATAAGAGACAGTCCCTCAGTTAGGAGGCAGTTAGCTAGTTAGCTAGCTAACTAAGGGGGTCTATACATGAGCAGAGAGGCAGCTCTGAGGTGCTGCTGTAATTATAACACATTGGAGCATATTTGGTTAATCGAGTGTTCTGGAACATGGTAATTACCATGCTGCAGCAGACTTCAGCACTTTATGTATCAGCATCCCCGAGCTGAAAAATGTTCATCAAGCTTTAATGGGCCCCCACTGCTATTTTTCAGCATGGGGAATGCTGAAACACGAGGCCATTAAAGCTCTAAGTGCTTTAATTAGAGCAGCTCTTGGAGTGCATGTATAAATCCCCTAAGGGTTTGCAGAGATTGCCTACTGCTCCACAATTAAAGTTTGTTGTTTAGTTCTTCTCATTCATGTATGAATGTGTTTATTGAACCTGGTGATCACTACTGAGAGTGATGCGTAGTTTCCCCCTGAGAGTGAGGACCTGGGCTAGAGCTTATGGCCCCCCTCATTTCCAGTGATAACTGCATTAAGTTCAGGTTAAAGCATCACATCCTCTCTGTTCAGTCCTGAGTATAGCTGGTGGTAATATCCATTTTTTGTTAAAAGTCTACTGGGAAAAGAAAAGACCACGGAAATGAGAGACCTTCCTAATCCTGAGGCTATTCAAAACCACCACTCCTGTATCTCAGAGTGCCCTAATCCTCTCCAGCCCTCCTACTGAAATTTATCTACTGAGTAGAAAAATCTACAAGATTCAGGCCCAGGAATTCTATGGGATGTAACCCAGAATGATAGACATATGGAATGGTCTAGAGATCTGATATTTACAAAACAAATTATTCTGGTTCCTTTCTCTCATTGGAGAAAGCAATAACAAAACAATACTGAAAAAAGCTCCAAACCAAGAGACCTGACAAAAGTTGGAATACTGTAAACCACTTTAGAGTAGAAAAAAAAGTGAAAAAGGAATATAACTTTATAATTCAATGTTTGTAATGCATTCTCATTTGCGGACCAGGGAGAAGTCTGGGGTTCCAGTCCATGATCCCACCATTCTGCATGAATTTTATCAAAATGTTTTTGTTCCATAGCTGCCCAGCTTCAACAGAAAGTCTGAAGAGTGGTAACTTCCTTAGTAACTGCTAGCCTGATAGTTAGACTGGGAAAAACGTAAATTTGAACCCCTTTAGTTTACAAGGGAAACTATAGTTTCACACTATCTATGTGCTTTAACCTATTAACACCAACTGGAGTGGCAGCACTTAGGAGTGAGGTTCTGATCCTCAAAGAAATTTGACTGCACAAGTGGAGATTGCAACTCAAAGGGAGGTGAGCAGTTATGAGCAGGTTTTATAACAGAAGTGATGTAAAGAATAACAGAAGTGGGCTATCCAGTAGAAATGTTTGGAAACCACTACTTAAGCACTTAGATATTCTATAAAACCAGGTGACAGTACGAGCATCAGCGGCTGTATCTTAACAAAGCAGTTGCTATTTTATTTTGTAAGGGACCCTAATTTCTTTGTGCAGGGGTTGTCAAACAGGGGTGTGGGTACCCCCCGGCAGTACTTGGAAAGGGGCTGGGGATATGTATAGGCAGGCAGGGACAGAGCACTGGCACCCGCCACCGCATGCTGCCACCTTCCAGGAGCAGGGCTGGAAGGGGCAAGGGAAGCAGCTCCCCTCTGTGGGCCACGCAGGCACTGCCTGGATATGGGTTGGGGGGAGGTTCGCATGTGGCAGCTGCTGCCACTGAATGCAAGCTCCCCCCGCTCCAGGTCCAGTTGTGGCCACCCTCCCCCACCCCACATCCTATCACCGCCAACCCCTGCTCCTCACTCTGCCAGAAGTGTACCCAGAAGTTACAGCTTTAAATAAGGTTGAAAACCCCTTCTCTAGTGTATGGTGAACATGCACTGAGAAAGCCAAGCAGATCACCTCCCCATAAGATTTATGGAGAGAACTAGTTTCTGCATCCTAGTTCCTAGATCCCCATTGGTGTTAGCTACAAGGTAAGTACCAAACTGCTTAAGCTGGGAAAGTACTGGCTCCATATAAGACTAATTTTAGGCTCCTGAGGAACTTTAACATCGAATAGGAACTCACCTAATGAGATTAAGGTTAAAGACAAGTGTTCATTTCCAGGAAGAAGGAATTTCCAAGAAATCTGGAGAACCAGCGAAATGTAGCAAGAAATGCACATGCAGGCATTCAAATACCTGATATCCTGGAGTGCCTCAGAGCATGGTGAGAACTGTACTACTGGTGCCCTGTGTACAGGGACCTGGTATGCAGATATTTCAGCATTCTTTGTGGGGAGGGCCCTATCTCTAGAGGTTCCTGAAAACAGCCACATAAAAAGAGAAGTACCTATTGGCTGCCAACTCAAAGAAGCACACCCACAAGCAAATCTTTCCTTGCCTCCCCACCCCCACCTCATTCTGGTAGTGCACAACCACTGTAGTCCAACCTCTTAATAAATATGACCTCTTTAAAGTTTCCACTGCTGAAAAAGTTTTGTCAGATTCGTTTCCAGACTGTAATAGATCCTTGCCATCGGCACACCCTGATCCAAATTATTTAGTTAGTTTTGGAAAGTCATGAGGACACAATAAAATAATTCTGGTCATGCGTTGATTCACTTTCATATACATGGAGGGACACATATAGTAGATCTATAGTAAGGCTTTTTTTTTTAAGCACAAATTCTAATGAATGAAAGGAGCTACTTAATGAAGTCATGTGGAAAGAGGAATTCATGGAAATACAGAGAATACCTGGAATTTCTTTAATCCCAGTGCAGTATGTCCAGTGCATGCCATATTCCTATGAGCACAGAGTCAAAGCCTGACACTGTTTCTTCAAAGAGCTTTTCAGGCTGTGCAAGCTGGTGTACAGAGTCATGTACAACCATGTGGACCCAACTGAAGCTCTGGCCACACAGTCTTCAGTCCATCAACCAGTTCAATGGAAACAAGTTCACACTGTGGGAAAGCAAGTGCAAGAGCTGTTCCTGGCTATGGAGTGGAGTGGATACTGGAATTGTGATTTGCATGCCTCATCAACATGTGAGTAGTCAGTGGTGAAGGGAGGTCTCCAATGCTGGTTCCATTTAAGGGGAAACGGGGATTAGTGGATTAGACTTTATCCCAAACACAGCCTTTACAAATTATAGCTGCCAGTCTGCATGTGAACATTCCTTCTACACTATTGCCCCTCCAAGGGAATAGTCTCTCCTTTGTCCCAGGCATGTTATTTTCCACTTGTAGAAGGTATGAGCCAGCTTTTGAAAGGCCTAAACTTGAGATCAACCACCAATGTGTTTCTTATTACTTTATTTTCTATAGTAACTTTGGTTTCTGTAGTATTTCAGTTATCACAGGTGCCTCACAAAGCACTTGGGATGAAAACCAGTACAGATAATGCTCTGCTCAGTGGCCCTCCTGCAGCCTGTCTTATGGGTAATGCCATTGACGCTGATGCAATAGGATCAAATGTTTTGGGTTCATATGGAAGATCTGGGAGGTGGATGCCTGAGCTGTTCTTTAGGCAGGAAGGATTTTATCTTGTCCACAAAGAAAGTGTGACCATGTGGTGATCTGTGAGCTACAGCCTCCTAGCATGCTGGAGGACCTAGGAAAGCCTTTTGATGTTCTGTGTAATTAGATAATGTTATATGTGATGCTGGAAATTGTCACACTGCTAGGACATAACTGCTGTAAAGAACTAACATTTCTACATGGAACCTCCATGTTTTTAATGTGAAAAACCTCTTGACCCTGTACATGTACTTTTTGTAGCCATACAAGAGCATATTACTTACTAGAAATGTAATGTCTGCCCATGTTGTTAGTACGTATAAGTGTAGGTGGGAGCTGAGCAGTGGTTTTCAGGGATGCTTTTCATATTTTACTGACACCCGAACGGCACAAAGTCATTTAATAGATCTAACCCTCTGATCAGGTTAATCTTGGCTACCAGAGTGAAAGAAATTTATTATATTAAACATTGTTCAAAACCCAGCAAATTGGAATCTTAAATTGTAAGTAACAGAGGAATGGTCAAAGTATTATGTGCAATTAATTTGTTCACGTTTCTAAACCAGCCAATGATAAAATGTCTCTTCTACTGAATACAACAGTAAAGCAGAAAGATAACATTCAATTTTTTTTTTTTGGTTTTTAAATTGTTTCATTTAATTTACTCAGTTAATTAGCTGATGGTGTGCCCTTTTATGAACTAAAATCTAAATTGGGGTTTCTGACTCTCTCAAGTTAAAGGCTGAGGGATACTTGAAAGTGAGAAAACTATTTAATGGGAATATTAGGACTGATGCTATAAAACTAGGTTCATTTTTATAGTTTCCCCAGAACTTCTCCCCAAATAACTAGATTATTAATGAGATTCAATTAGAACTTGTACTAATCCTAAGGGCATAATAATTTTAATCATCTGTTAATTAAAGGCCTGTATTATTGTTCTGTAACCCCAAGTAATCCAGTTTTGCTCACAAACACACAAAAAGCAATTGTTTTTATGTTACCAAAAGCTCCAGACCCATGGAGAATATTTTTTCTCATTTCTCTAAGAGTCAGTCCACATATTCTTCTATGCAAGAAAAAAACTCCAAAGAAATGAATAAGCAAATAATTAATCTGAAAGCTTTTCAGAGAGCTAACACAATAAAATAACAGGCTATATTCACCCTTGGCACAATCTAACGTCTGGAAAGGTTGATACTAAAAATACCACTAATAATAAAAAACATTCAATATTTATGCTATAGTAAGAAACCTATGGGGAAATGTGAGCAGGGATGAATGGTGAAAAATCCTACCTTTCACAGCCCAGGACATGGAATGCCTCCACAGTCACTTAGCAGAAGCTCCATGAACTGGAGCATTCAACATAGAGCCAAATACTCTTCATAACTTTTTCTCATTTAAGTCTTCATTCTGGTGCAAACACTGGTCTTCTTTTATGAACTATAAGTTTTTGGTGTCAGGTGTCTCAAAGGGCTTCTGTTTCCAAACTGTATTAAATGGTAATATTAACTCTATCTGTATAATACCCAGTTAATGGAGCTCTGGGCCACTGGTTGGGCGATCTGGGATGCCAAAACCTCTTAGGCCCCCACCAAGAATGTGATGAACCCTTCACACAGGAATGTATTAAGTACACAATATATTGAGGCCTTTTGTTCTGTGTAGGTTGTATCTGTGGTATATCTTTTATTCTGGCCTTATACTCTATCTTGTGGCTTTCTGGACTGACCTATATAAGGATCATACTTTTAGGGGGCAGATGAGGAGTCTGATAGTGCAATACAAAATGGCAATCTGCTAATGTTTTCCAACTGCCATTATCAGAATGAAAGAATTTTTTATCTTTTAAACTAGATTTTTTAGACATTTAGGGCTCCTATACATGTGCAGGAAGCATGCTCCAATGTGCAGTAGTTCCAGTGAATCAGAGCAGACTCAATGAATCAAGTCTGCTGGAGCACGGAAATTAATGTGCTCCAGCAGCCTCCAGCATCATGTGTATCAGCATCCCCACATTGAAAAATTGAAAAATGGCAGGGGGTTGCTTTAAACTTAAGCTAATCCAACGAGCTTTAGTTCAAAGCACCCTGCTGCCATTTTTCAGTGCAGTGATGCTGATACACATGATGCTACGGGTGCTTTTAATTAGCAAGGCTCTCGGAGGTATTGAGTGAGGTTCACTGGATCCAGTAGTGTTTAATAGCTTCAATAATGATTTGAAGGATGGGATTGAGTGCACACTTAGTACATTTGTGGATGACATCAAATTCATTAAAACTTCAGACACTCTAGAGGGTAGGACTAGGATCCAAATGCCCTGGGTAAAATTGAGAAATGGTATTAAGTTAATCAATCAAAAATAAATGAAAAGTTCTGTACTTAAGATAGAAAAACTGCATGCACAAATACAGACTATGGGATTACTGGCTGTGCTGCAGAAAAGGATCTGAAGGTTATGGTACACCATAAACTGAATGTGAGCCAATATTTTGCTCTGTTAGGAAAAAAAACAAAACAAATGAAAGCCAACAGCATACTGGGTTGTATTAACAAGAATGCCATTTGCAAGTCAAAGGTATGAATCCTTCTGCAATAGTAAGGTGTGGTAGGATACATGCAGTGCCTGCCACTTTAAGGTTTCTAGTTGGCAGTGGAGCAGCCAACAGGTGATTGCTAGCCTCATCAAGGCAATCACAAGATCCTAGGAGACCTGGGGACTGGTTGAAGGGGTGAAGCAGCCTTCATTTTAACCCAGGCCCTCAGAGAGAGAAGCAGCAGTTTAAGCTGAGCAGACAGCAACATCAGGCTGAGGCTGCTCCTGAAACATCTTGGAGGTAAGAGCAGGAGCTTTGGGGATGGTTTAGAGGCTCCTGGTTCTGGATATGACCTAAAACTGCACCCTGTCAGGGATGGGTGTCCTGGTAGAGCTGTTCGTGCCAGAACAGTCCCCCAGAAATGCCAGGCCAGTTACCACCTCAGTGAAAGATGAGGAGGGGCACCTGAAAACCCCAGCCCCTGCCTATGGGTGGGTTACTGACAAGGGAAGAGACCTGGGCCAGACAAGCCCAGAGTGAGACACCTGAGCCCAGTGTAGTGGGACCAGGCATGGCAGCAGCCACCTAAATCTACAGGGTGAGAGACCCCAGTGTTAGGGGCCAGGCACAGTAGTAGACACCTGAGCCCCACTGGATGAAAGACCCCAGTGGCCCAGTGAGGGTCCAGGAGTGTGAAGTGGTCTAGTGAGGGGCCAAGCAAAAGTGAAGGCCCAGTGAGGGGCTGAGTGTAGCCCCAGTGAGGGGCAGAAGGCCCATAGGGGCCAAGTGTATAGAGCAGCCCAGTTGGGAGTGGTAAAGATGAGTGACCCTAGTGAAGGCAGAACCTCTCACTTGAGGAAACAGATATATCAGATGGGGTAATATGAAAATACTGGATGTGCCAGAAATACTGGAACTGACAATATAGAAATATTGATGTGACATAGAAACAGCTTTGAGGCATGGGACACATGTAAGGGAAGGTCAGAGAATATACTTAGGCCATTGTTATTAGGAGGTCAAGCAATGGGCAGCCTCCCACCTTAGAAATAACATTCATATTATTTTCATCAAGGTGTGGCAGGAGAGTGAGGCAGGCATTTAGCCATGAACAAGTGGAAAGCCGGTACAGAGACCCAGCCCTGAAAGGCCAGCTTGTTACACAAGATCTTACCTGGAGTAGTGTTTTCAGTATGGGCCCCCAGTTTGAGACCACAGTTTTGGGTATTCAGGAAAGAGGTGGAGAACAAAAATGTAGCAGAGAGAAAAAAATAAACAAGATTAAAGGCCTGGGAAACCTGATTTATGAGACTGAAAAAAATCTAGGATTATTTGGTCTGGAAAAGAGTAGACTGAGGAGGAATTTGGCAATAGCTACAAAAAACCTGAAGGAAGTTTATAAAGAGAATGAAGATAGGCTATTCTCTGTTGCTGTAGGGGACAAGGGTCAGAGCAATGATCTGACACAACAGCACAGGAAATTTACATTAGAGATTAGGAAGAACTTTCCTGCCATGCAATTAGTTAAGTATCTAGAGAGGTTATAGAATCATCATCCTTGAAAATTTTCAATAGCAAGTTAAACTGACACTTGGTTGGGCTGGTCTGATCAAAGATTGAGCAAGGGCCTTGACTAGGAGACCTCCTGAAGTCCCTTCCAGGCCTACTTTTATATGATTCTATGCTTCATGGAAGACCAATTGCCTTTCTCTAAAGCAATGAAAACAGAAAGTAATCAAGTGTTTTAATCCAACAGCAGCAGCTGTGGCAGCTGCTCTGGAATCCTGGGGCTAGAGTTGCTGTTGTAATTGCTGATATGTGACCTGTAGACCTGTGCTAAGTGGCTAGTATTTGCTTTAGATTTGGATTCATCTGATTTATGTGACAGTGATTCAATTCAGTGATACAAATCACTGTCCCGAATTGATTTGGCCAAATCTGATTCAGAGATTCGGCCACTGCCAAATAAGCTGAATTTCCAAATAAAACAGGCTCCATCCCCTTCCCACTCTCCCAGACCTTTCACTCGCTCCCCCTCCAGACCCAGCACCCTGGCTCTTTAAGGGAAAAAAAAGCCCTGCACTCACCAGTTCCTACGAGGTGCAAGACGATCCTGCTGCACCCCACTGCCCCTCGCTGTGTGGGGGGCTCTGCCACAAGCCCCCAGAAGCCCCAACGGCCACTACAGCAGCTGGTGAGTGCAAGTCTTTTTTTTTTAAAGAACTGAGATGTTGTGGCCAGGTGGGGCAGCCATTGATGAGACTAGGAGAGCAGGCAGAGGTTGTAGGCACTCAGGAGGGCTGGGGGAGCAGGCATAGGATAAGACCTGGTGGAAGTTCCTCCATGGTACCCTCCTCCAGCTCTCTGCCCCAGCCCACTACTTACCAGTATGGAGCCCAGGTCCAGCTCCCAGCAGCGGTGAGCGGGGACTGCCTGAATCACCAAATCTCTGAATCTTTCTCCAACTTTTTTCCAAATCAATTCAGAGGCTTTGAATCAATTTGGACTTTTTTATTGGTCTCCCGAATTGATCTGGATTCAGAGATTTGGTTACTAAATCAGGCCAAATCTCTTCCACATCGAATCAGCACCCAAAGCTTTGCACAGCCCTAGTGACCTGGCTGAGGCCAGAGCTACTATGTGTTCCATGCTCCAGGTCACAATGAAGCCAGAGCCACAACTGACAGTAAACAGTGGTGAAGCAAAGGCTGGAGGGCCCAGGCATAAGGGAAGGAGGCAAGGGGGCAGAGGTAGGGGGAAGGGGACAGAAGAGTAGGCACTGCAATGGGTAAGCAACATATACATCTAATAGATAAATAAATGTCACTTACCCTGTCACTTAAGTGCTACAGGGGACAGTTAAACACAGAGATTTTGTTACTACTTGAGTGTGGAGATGTAAGCATGTGCATATATACTAAGAACACACAGTAAATTATGCACTAGATGAGCAGCTATAAGAACTGGTTTAACTCTAAAAATTCAATCCTTAACATTTTTAACTTCATATTATCTTGCAAATGAATTGCTGTCACTTTGGAAAAAAATGAAGTGAAAATATTATCTATTTCTTCCTATTGATTAACAACATGCAATATATAACTTGTTTTTTCCAGTGCAATTGCAAAATTTTATTTCAAAGCACGTGTAAGTAAACCTGATTTTGCTCAAGCACTAAGTTCATTACTTTAAAAGTGATCTGCATGGGAAATGGATGTTTCCTTTTAAGTAACTTAATTCACTAAATGATTTCTCTTATAGAAATGTTGATCAAGACAAAGAGTCTTCAAATCCCCAAAAATTCTAACCTCGCTGAAAGAAAGCCAAAGCAATGCTTGCTATATTGATTTATTTGATGTGGAATGCATTATTCATGAATAGCCTATGTTCATTACAAATTTTATGGATTCAACATAAAGCCTAAATCTGTGCATCAGCTATAACTGTATTGAATATCAAAAACACTGGTCATAAAACATGTAATGAAAAATTGAGGTGGACTGTAGTTATGCATAGTGACTGCAAAATTGAAGTAGACTGTATCAAGCAAAGTGATTCCTCTCGCTATTAGAATGGGATCTAAATTCAGAATGCCTGCAGCAATGTTATTTGGAATCTATGAAGATCTAGCCTTTCAAATGAAGGTTATCAGGAAAATCACAAATATAGACCAGATCTAAATTAACTTTGTAAGATTTGTACACTTAGGTGAAATGATGGCTAATATTTAGGCTTCTAGCTTCAGGAGTGCAAGTCAAGTCCACAAGGTGAGAGGTAACTAGGCATCCTAGAGTGAATGAAGAGACCTAATTGACTTACATATAAAAGACAGATCAAACATACTTTTGAGTATGGACAGTGGTGATGGTGGAGATGGCAAAGAGAAGATAAACAAGTGGTGCTGATGATATTTCTTGGTGGTGGTTATTTGCATGGGATTGATAGTTGAAATGCTCCTGGACCAGTGGCCCAGCTGCCCACCACAGAGCCTTGTAAATCAGGGCAGGCTGGGGTAGGCCTGGCCCCTGATGTGAACTGTGGTGTAGTGAGGGGCGGGGGCAGTGGTATCGCTGATAACAAAATCGAGGACCTTGGGAGCATAGCACCCACTCTGCAATCTTTTATTGGACCAGCTGTATAGCTGGAAGAGAGGTTAGACAAGCTTTTGGGCACAGAGTGCCATTCTTCAAGGAATGAAGCAAGTATTGCTTATGCTAAATACTAGGGCTGTGTGAAGCTTCAATTCATGATTCAGTTCAGCAGAGACTCAGACCAATTCAGTGGCTGAATCTCCAAATCTGAATCAAACCAGAGGACCCTTTAATCTCTCTGAATAAAATTGGAACATTCTGAATCTCTTCAGAGAGATCTGGAAAGATTCAGAGATTTGGACATAGACACAGCTTTAAATGTTTTTTCTACATACCTCTAGGTAGCAGGGGTTTCTGAATGCTGAGGCACATGGAGTGTCCCACAGGAGCATGGGGGACTCCCCATCATGCTTGGCAACAGACCCGGAAGTGGACCAAAAGTACTTCCGGTCCACTTCTGGGCTTGCTGCTGAGCGCGTGGAGGGCCCTCTGTGCTCCTGTGGGACACTTCATCTGCCCCAGCATATCATCATTCACAGACCGCACTGATGCCTCAAGGTATGTAGAAAAAAAACGTTTAAAGTTGTGTCTATGTCTGAATTCCTGGTTCTCTGAATTTGCATCAAATTTTCAGATTCAGATTTGGCTGAATCAAATCAGGGACAGTGATCTGAATCAACTAATCAAATCACTGTCCCTGATATGGGCCGAATCTGAATCCGAATCTGTTAGGGCCCACTTTAACACCCCTATTAAATACCAGACAAAAGAAATGTCTCATGTTAACTCCACAGAAAACAAAACAGTCATTTAAGAAAGTGGAGAAGGCCTGCAGAATAGAACCAAAGAGAAGTTATCAAAGTAGCTTAAAAGCAAGAGAAATTTAGTTGATTAGATGGCCTAATTATATAAAAGAGGATCATTCAGAAAGGATTGTTATTACTGAACTGAGAACTAAGAGGTTAGAAGAGACATCAGTTATAATGAGTCATGAAATTATCATCTATGTTTAGTTCATGATTTTTAGCCATCAATAAAGTTATGTACTTTTTGTCCCCAGGCCTATTTTGTGAAGTTCTTTTCTAAATTTCCCTTGAGTATCAGGACCATGAGCTTAGAAATGGAGTGATGTGTTGTGTAAAAAATGTCCTTTGCAGTTGTTAGACCGCTGCTATCTTTTATCTTTCTTTCTGTAACTCTTCATTCTAGAGTATAGTGGTCAATTCGTTTCACCCACACAGTTTTCATGATTGCATTGAATATATTGAATGAGGTATACCACATTCTGTAATAGACAGGTGCAAGATATAGAATCACAGAAAAACAGGTTTAAAAGGGACCTCAGGAGGTCATTTAGTCCAACCCCCTGCTCAAAGTAGGACCATCCCCAACTAGATCATCCTAGCCAAGGTTTTGTCTACCCAGGTCTAAATATCGTCCAAGTGTGGAGATTCTACAACCTCTCTGGGTAACCTGGTCCAGTGCTTTACTAGACACCTCATGATAATTTTTTTCCTGATATCTAACTTCAGCTTCCCTTGCTGCAACTTGAGACTATTGCTCCTTGCTCTGTCATCTGCCACTACTGGCAACAGTCTAGCTCCATCCTCTTTGGAACCACCCTATGGGTAATTTCATAGATTTCATAGACATTTGGGCTGGAAGGGACCCTGCAGGATCATTGAGTCCACCCCCCTGCCCCAGGGGCAGGAAGTCATAGGATCCCAGCAAGATAAGCATCCAAATGTGTCTTGGTGGCCACCAGATCACCCCTGAGCCTGCACTTTTCCAGTCTGAGGATTCCCATGGCTCTCTGCCTCTCATCATAAGGTCTGTTTTCCTGACCTATGATCATGCATGTGGCCCTCCTTTGCACCCTCTCAAGCTCCTCCACATCCATTTTGAAGTGAGGAGCCCAAAACTAGACGCAGTACTCCAGCTGCGGCCTCACCAAGGCCGAGTACAATGGGAGAATGACATCCCAGGATTTGCTTGAGAAGCATCTATGGATGCAAGTCAGTGTTTTGCTCACTTTACTAGCTGCAGCATCACACTGAAGGCTCATGTTCATCTTGTGGTCAAGCATGACCCCCAAGTCCTTTTCATCTATGGTGCTAGCCAGCATAACACTGCTGAGCCTATAAGCATGCTGCAGGTTTTTCCTCCCAAGGTGGAGAACCTTGCATTTTTCAGTGTTGAACACCATCAGGTTCTCATCCGCCCATTTCATGAGCCTGTCAAGATCTGCCTGGATCATCCTCCGGCCCTCAGGTGTGGATGTTTTACCCCAAAGTTTGGTGTCATCAGCAAATTTAGCCAGTCCACTTCTGACACCAATGTCCACGTCATGGATGAAGATGTTCAATAGTATAGAACCTTGAGGGACCCCACTGGTGACCGTGCACCAAAACGATTGGCTCCCATCAACCATTACCCTCTGAATCCGATCATGGAGCCAGTTCCTCAGCCAGGGGATTATGGTGAGGTCAAGGCCACAGTTAGCCAGTTTAGCCAAGAAGTGATCATGGGATACCAGATCAAAGGCTTTTTTTTAAGTCAAGATATACAATGTTAATCTCTTCCTCCTTGTCCAGGTCACCTGGTCATAAAAGGAAATGAGATTGGTCAGGCAAGACCTACCCACAACAAACCCATGTTGGGTATCCCTCAGGATTCATAGATTCATAGATTGTAGAGTCAGAAGGGACCACAGTGGATCATCGTGTCCGACCCCCTGCCCCTGGCAGGAAAGAGGACCAAGGTCAGATGACCCCAGCCAGGTGACTATCTAGCCTCCATTTGAAGACCTCCAAGCTAGGTGATATCACCACCTCTTTTGGAAGCCTATTCCAGATCCTGGCCACCCTTACTGTGAAAAATGTCTTCCTAATATCTAACCTAAATCCACTCTCAACTAGTTTAGACCCATTATTCCTAGTCACTCCCTGGGGTGCCTTAGTAAACAGCGCTTCCCCTATTCCCCATTGACCTCCCCTAATAAATTTATAGGTAGCCACAAGATCTCTCCTCAGCCATCTCTTGTGAAAGCTGAAGAGATTCAGCTCTCTCAACCTCCCCCACGTAGGGTCTATCACGAAGGCCACTAATCATGCAATGGGCCCTCCTCTGGATCCTCTCAAGATTCCCCACGTCCCTCTTGAAGTGCGGTGTCCAAAACTGGACACAGTACTCCAGCTGTTGCCTGACCAGTGCTGCAAAGATGTGGAGCATCACCTCCTTTTTTCTATTAGTCATGCACCTGCTAACGCATGACAAGGTGCGATTGGCCTTGTTGATGGCCTTGTTACACTGCCGGCTCAGGATATTGCCTTCAGCTAGTCTGTTAAGGATGGCCTCTTCAATAATCTTTTCCAAGACCTTCCCCAGGATAGGGGTCAGGCTGATGGACCTGTAGTTCCTTTCTTGAAGATAGGCATGACATTGCCCCTCTTCCAATCTTCTGGCACTTCACCAGAGTGCCAAAAGCTCTCAAAGATCTTTGCCAGGGGCTGAGCTATAATGCTTGCCAACTTCTTGAGTACCTTTGGGTGTAACCCATCAGGGCTGGCTGACTTGAAGGTGTCCAGCCTGTCAAGGTGTTCCTTCACAAGGTCAGCTTCGATGGAGGGCAAGGAATCTCCCTCACTTGGGCCTCCCTGACCCACAGTGGGCAGGGGTATCCTGTGGGACTGGTGAAAAACTGACACAAAGTATCCATTTAGCAAGTTCACTTTTTCCTGGGCATCCATTGTCAGTTGCCCCATCTGGTTTATCAGGGGTCCAATGTTGCCCTTGCTTTTCCTCTGGCTCCCCACATATCCAAAAAAGGACATTTTGTTGTCCTTGATATTTGTAGCTCGCTGAAGTTCCATCGCAGCCTTGGCTTTCCTGGTTTGCTCTCTGCAGGTCTAGACTAGAGCAGCGTATCCCTCCTTGGTAGTGGTTCCAGTCCCCCATCCTTTGTAGGTCTTCCTTTTAAGATGCAGGAGGTCTGCCAGTTCCCTATAGAGCCAAGGGGGCTGCTGTGCCTTTTTGTTGCCTTTCCTTCAAGGTGGGATGGACTTTGCTTGTGCGTCCAGGATTGCTCCCTTGAGGAGCAACCACTTGTTCTGAATTCCCTTCTCCTTTGGGTTGTGGCCCTTTAGGGCCTCTCTGACAAGCCTCCTTAGCATGTCAAAGTCCGCTTTCCTGAAGTCAAGCACTTCTGTATTACTGACTGACTTGCCAGCTTTATGGCAGATGGTGAAGGTGCATTAGTAGGATCATTAGAGATCATTAGTGATTAGCTCATGGTCACTGTCACCCAGTTTCCCTTCAATCGAGAGGTAGCTGATTAGGTCATCCCTGGTTGCTAGTATGAGGTCAAGCAGCACTTACCTCTCGTCGGCCGGTAGACTTCCTGCGTCAGATAAAGTTCATCCACACTAGAGAGAAAGCTTTGCGACCGCTCAGATTTGGCTGAGCACTCCTCTCACAAGATGTCTGGGTAGTTAAAGTCTCCCATACACTGGGAGCTTGTGGCCTCAGCCAATTCTCTAATTGAAGGCTGCTATTAAAGCCCCACCTCCTCAGTCTTCTCTTCTTCAAACTAAATAAGCCCAGTTCCCTGAGCCTCTCCTCAGAAGTCATGTGCCCTAGATAGCTAACCACTTTTGTTGCCCTTCACTGGGCTCTCTCCAATTTGTCCACATCCTTTCTGTTGTGAGGGGCCCAAAACTGGACACAATACTGCAGATGAGGCCTCACCGATGCTGAGCAGAGGAGACAAAACACCTCCTTTGATCTACTCCTACTAATGCAGCCCAGTATGCCATTAGCCTTCTTCACACCAAAGGCACACTGTTGATTCATATGCAGATTATTGTCTACTAGAACCCCCAGGTGCTTTTCTGCAGAGCTGCTGCTTAGTCAGCCGATCCCCAGCCTATATCAGCACATGAGATTGTTCTATCCTAAGTGCAGGACTTGGCACTTGTTCTTATTGAACTTCATGAGATTTCTTTTAGTCCAATCCTCCAATTTGTCTTGGAATCTCTGAATCCCAGCCCTACTCACTAGCATATCTAGTACTTCTCCCCAGCTTGGTGCCATCTGCAAGCTTGCTGAGAGTGAACTCCATCCCATCTTCCAGGGCATTGATGAAGACATTGGACAAAATTGGCCTCAGGACAGATCCCTGAATCATTTTACTTGATACACGTGGATTCAGGTTGGGGTTTTTTGATTGTTTGTTTTTTTTGTGGGAAGTGTTGATTGTGTTGCCAGTGAAGATGTGTTGACAGGTTTTCATCTGTTTTAAGGCAGGTTTGTGTACTACCTGCTGTTTGTTGATCAGTGGGGAGTTTCCTGCTAATAATGAGTTAGGTGAGGTTTGGAGTTGTTTGAAAGCAAACAGGGGAGTTGTTGGGAGTATTTCTCTCAAGAGCTAATCACCTTTGATTATAAGCTGAAATTGTTTGATAACATTTCTTATAGGTTCCAGTATGGGATGATATGTGACAACTGGACGAGATCCATGAATTCTACATTTATCACAGAATGTCAGGCATCTCAGGTGCATGATATACCGCCTCTATGGGGTACACAAGCTCAGAGTGAACAGTTTATTCAATAAGGGAACTTATTATTGAATGAACAGTTTTCCTTCACTGATATGAACTGAAATGATGAAGTTATACTTCTCAATTATTTGTATAGCAACATATCCCCTTCTATCAGACTGTATTATAATAATATGTAAGAAGAAATAAGACTTGAATAAGGACTGCAGAACTTGTATGCATTATTTTAAATGGTAATGTTAAAGTGATATTGTAACCATGATGGATCAGGAATGATGTATGGCAGTTTTGGGGGAGTGATATCTTTTATTGGACTAACTACATGGTTAGAATAAAGTTAGACAAGATTTCAAATGTAAAACATCCTTCATCAGGTTTGTAATATTACACAGCTGGTTAATTGAAAAACCCTTCCTCTGTAGAGTTTCCACTCTATAAATGCAATGCAATCCAAAGTAAACAAAGGCATTAAAAAAAGAAAAAGAAAATGTTATTCTTATTCTTTTATAGAATAAAATCAAGACATCTGGGTCCTCTATTATCCTGTCTATGCTCTGTGGGAGATGTTTTGTTTCAATAACTACTATTTGTTGCATGCACTGTAGCTTTGTACATAAAGATAATATAGCAATGGTATTGTTCATTCACTTATTTGTACTGAAGTAGTGTCTATGAGCTCCAATCATGGATCAAACACTTATACGCTGAGATGTGATTTGTGCCAAGCTGCTTATAGTATAATAATAATAATATATTATTATATACATTCGAAAAAATCTGGCTACCAATCTCATTTTGTACATATAAATCCTGGGCTAGTACATGATAAAAAATTAGTTGGAGAAATGAAGGAATGGAAGTGAAGGTCCAGGTTCAGATATCCGAGCCTTCCCTTTGTCCCCAGAAGGATAAGGAAATGAGCAAAAACAACCATGAGACTCTACACAGGGGTCAGGCATACTCAGAGAGCATCAGCAGTTCTCCAGGCTAGCATCTATAGTGGCCCTTGAATTGCCTGGAGCAGAATTAATGATATACTGGTCAAAAGGATATAGCATACAATTATCAGAGATACTACACCTGCTTCAGATACAGTGCATTCAGGAGCAGCTGCTCAAGTATTGCACTTCCATGGACTATAGTTAGAAGTTAGATTTGTAGCTCTCAGATGAAATCCAAGATCCATAGAAGGAAATAACTCCTCACTGACTTCAAAGTAGTCAAGATTCAACCCTAATTGAATAGAAGAGTTTGAAACATCCATTGAATATTTGTATCATTTTTTTTATGGCAAAAAAGTGATCTTCACACAAAATAAAAGATATACCAAAGAGGGCCCTAACATAACTCTAGTTTAATATAGTTATATACCTACTGATTTTTCAGTAGTGCAAATCTAACATGGTACGTCTACTTTAGGCCCCTGCTACAGGTTAAAATTAAGGTGTCATTTAACCATCTAATCATGTCTTAAGTTGTGACCCAGACACAAATTAAAGCAATTATTGCTCATAAAACAAGTAACAAGCCATTAAATCATTCCACAAAAATGAGGAATAACTTTGTGGCTGGTTCCCATCACACCATTAATTGGACATGTGGCCCCTGTGGCTGAAAACCCTGTCAGTTGATTGGACACATAGTCAGCAGGGAGCACCATGTATTCCCAATGCAGGGAGCATGCAGCTGATCCAGGCTCCCAGCCTGAGGGGCACATGATGCATGGGGAGGGAGACCAGGGGATGCAATATACCTTGATTTTTGCAAGGTTTTTGACACAGTCTCTGAAAACAGTCTCAAGCAAGATAAGGAAGCACAGTTTGGATGAATGGATTGGTGGATAGGAAACTGGCTGGTAGGGCTGTGAAAAGCTTTGGTCTCTGATTCAATTCGGAGGAGATTTGGCCCAATTCGGTGGTTAAATCTCCAAATCTGAATCAAATCAGGAGACCCATTAATCTCTCTGAATTGAATCGGAAGCCTCTGAATCAATTCAGATAGATTCAGTGATTCAGTCATAGATACAGTTTTTTATGTTTTTTCTATGTACCTCAAGGTACCAGGCGTGGCTTGTGAATATGAGATGGTGGGATGGATAGGAGTACAGGGTGGGTCCCCTGCATGCTCAATGGTGGACCCAGAAGTGGACCAGAAGCACTTCCATTCCACTTCCAGGTCCACCACGGAGTGCATGGGGCATCCTCCCCATCCCCCAGCTTGGTGACTGGTGCCTCATGGGTCTGGGGAAGGCACCCAGGGTCCCCCTGTGGCCGATTGCTGAGCCAGGGAGGCACTGGGGGGGGGTCCACCACTGAGCATGCAGGGAACTTTCCCATGCCGTACTCCTGTGAGATGCTCCATCCACCTCACCATCTCAACCTTCACAAGCTATGCCTGATACCTTGAGATATGCAGAAAAAACATAAAGCTGTGTCTATGGCTGAATCTCTGATTCTCTGAATCAAAACTGAATCTTCACATTCCGATTCAGCTGAATTGAATCAGGACAGTGATCCGAATCAGCAAATTGAATCACTGTCCCCTGAATTGGGCTGAATCCAAATCAAATACTGCCTGCTTTGTGCACTCCTACTAGCTGGAACATCGGGCTCAAAGGGTAGTAATCGATGGCTTAATGTCTAGTTGACAGCTGGTATCAAGTGGAATGCTCCAAGGGTCAGTCTTGTTAAGTATCTTCACCAATGATCTGGAAGCAGGTATAAAAGTGGACTCCCCAGTGAGCAGGGAGTGAGCAAACAGGGACAGCAAAAGGGAAGTTTGCAAGAAGTTCACTAGGAGCAAGAGGAGGAATGAGAAGAGGTGCCAGGCACCAGGCACTGGGAAGGTGAGTCAAAGCTGCCTGATGTTTGCTTGGTGCACTGTGTGTTTAGGTGTGTGCTCTGATCTAGCAGGGTGATTGTTGCCTGCATCTGACAAAAACCTTAATGGGGGGGTTGGAGCCAGTCCTGGCCCAGATGGGTATAAAAGGAGACTCTCCAAGTGAGCAAAAAAATGGAGGCAGCAAAAAGGGCAGTTTGCAAGTCAGTTTGCTTCTTCCCTCTTTTCTTTAATTAATTTATATATATTCAACGTAAGTAAGCCCTTTATTTAACTAGAATCCAGAGAGAGGGGGAGTTTGCAAGGGAGTTTTCCTGGAAACACTCTCTCACCTTCCTTCACTGTAAGCTTGGTGAGTAGAACCAGCTTAGCAGGGAAAAGGAAACCTTTTGAGACCAAGGAGCAGTGAACAGGCCAGCTTACAGGGGAACAGTCTGTTTGGAAAGAAGGGCAGAAAGAAAGAGGCAACAGATTAAGAGACCAAGAGAAATGACTAGAGGATGTCACAATTCCAGAGCCACTGCCACTACCAGCCTTTCCTCTGCTTGTACTTATGAGATGTCTGTCTAGGCCTGACCACTCACTGTTGAGGCTTCCACCCAGGTCCTGGCTTGACACTATGGAGATTTCAACTTGCTGGTTCCTTCCAGGTGGAGGAGTGCCTGGAATAGGAGCGTTCCTCCTAGTGTCCCTCAGGCAACAGGAATGACAGCTACAACAAGAGGTGGGGCAAAGCTCCAAAACATCCTTCACAATGAGGACTTCATTGATTCAGTACTGGAGGAGACCTTCAGGACTGTGGAAGAAGGGCTGCTGAAGGAAGGACTAGAGAAGGAAGAGGATAGGGACTCTCAGGAAAGTGGAAGCTGGAAGCATGTGACCTCTGGCAGCAAGCAGAAGTCTTCATCTTTAGCTGCAGCAGTTTTCTTGGAAAAAGATACGCAGCCTTAGCAACAGAGGGGAACATGTTCCATTGTTGGAAGTGGCCAGGCATACACAATACATGAGGGGTGGACAGAGGGAACATGTCCCCCCAGATTTCTCTCCCAATGGTGGGGGATGAAGCATAAGGCTAAAACCTAGCCAGAGCCAGGGCCAGGCAGCAGAGGCAGGGGTAGCGCCATGAAGTTGTTCCCCCGTCACTGTCAGCATTTATATATCATCTATGAAGCTAAGTCAAGCATTCCCAAGGTTGGATTGAGACCATTGCTATGAAAAGGAAGCAATGCATTGTGGCAGTTGGAAACTATCTTCTGAGGGAGTCAGAGGCATACATCTGCCAGCCTGACCTGTTGTCTTAAGAGGTCTGCTGCTTGCCAGAGTCTGCACCCAAGATGTTTCAGAAGGATTACTAGGACTCATACAGCCCCCTGACTATTGCACCATGATGCTCATCCATATGCACACTAATGATACTGCTGAGGCGGGGGGTGGAGGGACACGGCTGAGAAGATCAAAAGCGACTCCAGGGTGAAGGGTACAAGGGTGAAGGGTAGCAGGTGGTATTCTCCTTCATCCTTCTGGTCAAGAGGAAGGGCCTGGGCATGAGTAAATATATCCTGCAGATCAATGCACAGATGGTGTCACCAGCAGGGCTTGATTGTCTTTGACAACAGGATGTTGTTCCAAGAAGGACTGCTAGGAAGAGACAGAATCCACCTGATGAACAGAGGGAAGAGTACATTCTCAGACAGGCATACTAAGCTAGTGAGGAGGACTTTAAATTAGATTTACTGTGGGATGAAGATCAAATCCCTGAAGTATGTGGGGAAATGGGTGACCTGGAGGAAGCACAAGCAGGGAAAGCCTTCTCATTCTTCCTGAAAAAGGAGGTCAATCAGCTAGTTACCTCAGATGCTTGTACATGAATGCACAGAATCTGGGAAACAAGCAGAACTGGACATAGGGCTTCTGAAAGTCTCTGGGTTGGTATCAGAAGGTAGAGCAACAAGGATGATGTTGTGGTGGGTGTCTGCTATAGACCACTAGATCAGGAGGGCAAGGTGGACGACACTTTCTTCAAACAACTAGCAGAAATTTCCCAGTCACAGGTCCTGGTTCTCATGGGGGGACTTCAATCACCCTGACATTTGCTGGGATGGCAACACAGCAGTGAGCAGACAATCCAGAAAGTTTTTGGGGAGTATGGGGGGCAACTTCCTGATGCAAGTGTTGGAAAGGCCAACTCTTCTTGATCTGCTGCTCACGAACGGGATAAATTGGTGGGAAAAGTAAAAGTGGATGGCAACTTGGGCAACAGTGACCACAAGGTGATTGAGTTCAGGATCCTGAGAAAAGGAAGGAAAGAGAGCAGCAGAGGAAGGACCCTGGACTTCAGGAAAGAAGACTTCAACTCACTCAGGGAACTCATGGACAGGATCCCCTGGAGACCAGTCTAAGGGGCAAAGGAATTCAGAAGAACTGGCTGTATTTTAAACAATCCTTAATGAGGGTGCAGGAAGGGACCATTCTGATGCACAGAAAGACTAGCAAGTATAGCAGACCAACTTGGCTGAGAACTCTTCAGTGAGCTGAAACACAAAAAAAATCTTACAAGAAGTAGAAACTTAGACAAACAACTAGGGAGGAGTAGAGAGGGCATTCAAGAATGAAATCAGGAAGGCCAAAGCAGAACTGCAGCTGCAGCTAGGAAGGGACGTGAAAGGTAACAAGAAGTGTTTCTACAAGTATGTCAGCAATAAGTATGTCAGGGAAAGTGTAGGCCCCTTCTGACTGGAGGGCATGGGACACCTAGTGACAGATGATAAGGAAAAGACTGAAGTGCTCAGTGCCTTTTTCACCTCAGTCTTCACAGGCAAGTTCAGCTCCCAGATTATTGAACCTGACAGCACAGTTTGGGGAGGAGGTGAACAGCCAACAGTGACAAAAGAACAGGTTAGGGACTATTTAGGGAAGCTAAACATGTACAAGCCCATGAGGCCAGATAAATTACACCCAAGGGTGCCGTGGAGGTTGGTCAATGAGATTCCGGAGTCACTGGCCATTATCTTTGAAAGTTTGTACTGATCAGGATCAGTCCTGGATGACTAGAAAAGAGTGAATATAGGACACACAGAAATTGATCACACTATAACTTTAAACACTTTGCACAAAGCTCTTAAAGTTACAGCATCACTGAAACCAATGTTCCCTCTAAGGAGCAGCAGGCTGTGAGCACACCACTTCAGTCCATGAGTGCACTGCTTCAGCACCGCCTTCCCCTTTCAGCACAGCACAGTCCACCGGTAAGTGTCCCAAAGTAAGTGTCCAGGTGGGAGCAGGCAGGGTTCAGCCACCAACCTTCTCCACGCTAACTGCTCCCCAGAGCAGCAGCACAGTGGATGCTGTGGGGCAGCCCTGGGCCAGACACAGTCAATCAATAGAACTGAAAGGGAGGCACCAGGTCCAGTGTGGGACACTTACTGAAGGTCAGCTTCTCACTCCTCACACTTATGGAAGGTAAGAGCAGGCAGCAGCTCCTCCCTGAGATAAAGAGAGGCGGGATGGGGACAGGGACAGGGGCTGGGGCTGGGACCTCACATGGGGCAGGCAACAGCTCCTCCCCAAGGTAAGGCAAGGCAGGGCTGCGGGCTGGGGATGGGGGGCTGGTGCGGGCTCTGCTGGCTCCAGGGAACGGCTCCACGGGTTCTGCTGGTTCCAGAGAACTGCTCTGTTCCCCGCATCACCTCAGGGAGCAAGGAGGCTCATGGCATCAGGGCTGGGGAGTGGAGCAGTTCCTCAGAGCTGGCAGAGCTCATCCCTGCCTTGCCTCACCTCAGGGAGGAACTGCTGCCTGCCCCACATGAGGCTCTACCAGCTCTGGGGAACTGCTCTGTGGGCTCTGCCGGCTTCAGGGAACTGCTCCGCTCCCCAGCCCTGACACCATGTGCCTCCTCACTCCACAAGGTGATGCGGAGGAGCAGAGCAGTTCCCCAGAGCCAGTGGAGCCTGCCCCAGTCCCTAGCCCTAGTCCTATCCCCAGCCCCAGCTCTAGCCCCCATCCCTGTGCCCACCCCACCTCAACTCAGGGAGGAGCCGCTACCTGCCCTGCATAAGGAGTAAGGAGCTTACCTTCAGTAAGTGTCCCACGCCAGCCCCGGTGCCTTTGCCACATTCCGCGCCCAACTCCTTTCTGGGCAGATGCACAGCCTTAAAAAGTTTGTGCATGGAAAGATTTTTACTTGTGTGTGGTCACACATGCATGCAGCTTAGAGGGAACATTGATTAAAACCGAATACATGTGCCCAGATGGGGCTCAGTGCCTCCACTCATTGACAGAGGCTAGGTGGCAGAGGGTGCTGTCACCTGTTTTGTAAGCCCACCAGGGCTCTGGAAGTTCCTGGCCAGTGCTCAGTGTGTGCAGGGGCAGTCTGGGACTCCTTACTGGGGGGACTCAGCCAGAGCCCCCAACATCAACTGCTAACTGGATCACCCCCTCCCCTCCACCCACACAGATGCAGGCAGCCAGATGACTAGCTGCTGGGTCCCCTCCCAAGGAGGAGAGACTCTTTGTCTCATCCCTGTGACAGAACAGGGGCATGGCAGGTAACCCTTGGAGGGAATTGTATACAAGTTCCCAAAGGCACTCTAATTTAGAGTGCCTTCTTTTGTTACCTGATAGAATGAGGGTAACTTTTTGCAAGATTGGCCATTTTAAAAGCGCTTTGCAGCCATGCATTATTACATGTTCTAGAGCATTTCAGAGGCCAGATTATGTGAAAAAATGTCACTTCCACCTGTTCCCATAGTGCCCATATTTAAAAAAGGGAAGAAGGAGAATCTTCGGAACTACAGACAGAACAGCTTCACCACAGTCCCTAGAAAGATCATGAAGCTTGCTCTCAAGGAATCCATTTCTAAGCACTTGGAGGAGCAGAAGGTGATTAGCAACAGTCATCATGGATTCACCAAAGAGAAGTATTGCCTGACCAAACTGATTGACTTCTATAATAAGACAACTGACTCTATGGATGCAGGGTGAGCTGTGGACATGATGTACTTTCTTTGCTTGAGTGAAGGTATCAGTTAAATGAATGGACTGGAAGGTGGACAGAAAATTGGCTGAATCATCAGACTCAGAGGGTAGGAATCAATGGCTTGAAATCTAGTTGGCAGCTGGTATCATGTGGAGTGCCCCAGGGGCTCCAGCCCCCAGCCCTGCCTTGCCTCCTACAGCCAGTTTGTTCAATATCTTTATCAATGATCTGGAGGTGCACCCTCAGCAAGTTTCTGGATGACACCAAGCTGGGGAGAGCAGTAGATGTGCTGGAAGGTAGGGCTAGGATTCAGAGATACATGGAGAAATGGGAGGATTGAACCAAAAGAACTCATGAAGTTCAATAAGGACAAGTGCAAAGTCCTGCACTCAGGATAGAACAATCCCATACACTGTTACAGGCTGGGAACTGACCGACTAAGCAGCAGCTCTACAGAAAAGGAACTGGGAGGTTCCAGTGGACAATACACAGAATATGTGAAGAAGTCTAATGGCATACTAGGCTGCATTAGTAGGAACACTGCCATCAGATCAAAGGAAGTAATTCTTCCCCTCTACTCAGCACCGGTGAGGCCACATCTGTAGTACTGTGTTTAGTTTTAGGCCCCCCCCACTATAGAAAGGAGGTAGACAAGTTGGAGAGATTCCAACAGAGGACAACACATTTTTTTAGATATTTGGGGCACATGACTTCTGAGGAGAAGCTGAGGGAACTGGGCTTATTTAGTCTGGAGAAAAGAAGACTGGCTTTAATAGCAGCCTTCAACTACCTGGAGGGTGGTTCCAAAGAGGATGGAGCTAGATTGTTCTCACTGGTGGCAGATGAAAGAACCACAAGTAATGATCACAAGCTTCAGCAAGAGAAGTTTAAGTTAGATATTAGGAAGAAGGTTCTTACTAGGAGTACTAGGAAAGTAGTAAAGCAGTAGAACAGGTTGTCCAAAGAAGTTTCTCCACCATTGAAGGTTTTTCATACCTGGGTAGAGAGTAGGCCTGTGGAAAGTGGCTAGTATTCACTTTGGATTTAGCCAATTCAGGGGACAGTGATTCAATTCTGTGTTTCAAATCACTGTTCTGAATCAATTCAGTCAAATCTGATTTGGCCACTGCTTAATCCCCTGAACCTCCAAATCGAACAGACCTTATCCCCTGCCCACTTTCCCAGTCCTGTCAATGGCTGCCCCACCTGGCCCCAGTGTCCCGGCACTTAAAAAAAATAATAATAAAACCCCACACTCACTGGCTTCTGCCAGGTGGGGGGGCAAACCCTACTGCCCCCCACTGGCCTGCACTGACTGGCAGAGTCTCTGTCCTGAACCCCCAGAGGCCTCAATGGCTGCTATAGCAGCCAGTGACTGTGAGGCATTTATTTTTTAAGTACCAGAATGATGGGTCCAGGGGGAGCAGCCATGGAGGTGGGAGCTGGGAGAGCAGGCAGGGGTTAGGAAATGCTCTAGGGGGATGGAGGACCAGGCAGGGCATGGGGCTTGGCAGGGGTCCCCCCATGGTCCCCTCCCCCATCCTCCAGCCCCCCCCCCCACCATCCCCTACTTACCAGTATGGAGCCTGGGTCCAGCTCCCTGTGTGGCAAGTGGGAACTGCCCAAATCTCCGAATCTTTTCCTAATCAATTCGGAGGCTTCAAATCAATTCAAACCTTTTACTTGGTCTCCCAATTTGATTTGGGTTCATAGTTTAGCCACTGAATTAGGCTGAATGTCCTCAAAACTGAATCAACAACCAAAGCTTCACACAGGTCTAGTAGACAGAGCTATGGTTGGGATGATCTAGTTGGGAATGGTCCTGCTTTGAGCAAGGGGTTGGACTAGATGATCTCCTAAGTTCCCTTCTAACCCTGATTTTAATTTTCCGTGATTCAATGGTACACCCCTGTGGCTGGGAACATGGAACAACTGGCAGGGCTCCCAATCATGGGAGTTTACTACTTGTCAGTACAGGGTGAACCTGGGATCTTAATCCCCAACACCAGCAATAAGGTGTAATGGGATCTGGTATGTCATCCACATCATTGTGCATCCTGCCATTCAAGTATGGATTCATCATTCAAGTGATGGTAAGTAGCACACATCAGATCCCATTACACTACTTCCTGCATGTCTGGCATGGGGCTTAGTAACAGATGCCAAATCTCGAATCACTAGTTAGTGGTCAGTTGAAATGTACTTCTCCCAAAATGAGAATTCTTTTTCTGAAAAGACTGCTAAATGATTCTTTTATTTAATTTTTTTTTTAATGCAGACCAATCAAACTTAGGCTACAAAGCATTTGATCCAAGCATTATTAATGATCAATGCCAAAGAGTTGTTTATATAGCACCATTTTTATATCAACAGTACATCATTACCATTAATTTTAAATGAGATTTCTTATCATATTTATTTTTTCCCCAGTTGAAATCTGACATAATATTAACCTACTCAAAATAATACTAAACTTACACAACAGCATTACTTAGGAAAATTAACATCAATCTTTCAGATATGGAAACATTATAATGATTGAGGATAAAATCTGCATGTTCTGCTAACTGCAAGTGGACAGACGGAAGGCTCAGATGAGTTGTTTGATAGCCTCCTACCATTTGTTTTGGAATGCTGACTGGTGACTATATTGCACAAAACTATGGAGATCCAGACACTGTTTTGTCACATAAAAGCTATGCAGAAACATATAAAATAAAGTATATATATCTACATTGCTATCTCAAAAGAAATAATGCAACACTATCTTAACATTACTGTGAGATAATGAAGTCCATGAATGCATAATAGTGTAGTCACGTCTGGTCCAGCTGCCACATTCTCCAAATTAGATGATGTATGACTAGTGAAAAAAGAAATGTCCTGCAATCACATTTGTCACAGACTGGCTAGGTGCTGTGAGTGTATCAGCCATTAGGCTGCTGGGTTCAGGCTCAAGGAGGCGAGTCAGGAGTGAAGTAAAGGCAAATTTACTTATACCTTAGCATACAACAGTTAACAAAAAGTTTAATGCGACAAACAGCTAGTACAGTAAAAAAGAGCTAATAGTGAATGAAAACAACAGATAGCCAGAATGACAAAAAGTTCCCACGGGGTGTTAGCAACTTATGGGCAGTCCCTCTATGCCAGGTGTGAGCCAAGTTCTTCCAGCGAAGTCAGGCGTCCCCGATCAGTGCTGTCCAAGGGATCACCGAGAAGATCCCTTGGGCAGGATCTGGTCCGCACTCACACTGGGAGTTTGGAGTCCACGCTTGGTACAGCGGTGGTCCTTCTGTCCCATCCTTCTAAGTGGTCACTTGACATGCATGTTCCTTTATGCCTTATCTTATACTAATCTGTTGGCTTTAGAGCCACTCACAATCTTGCCCTATAGCTGTTACCCTATGGGATCAAAAGGTGTTAGAAATTATCATGAAAGGTTACTGCTCAAACTTGGGTTCACCCAATAAGCAAATTATACTACATTACTCTGAGGTGTGAAATTAGCATTACTCTGCCCAAGCTCAACACCTTGTTTTTTTATTCCTTGGATTCCTAGGAATGTGCTAATTATATTAGGTGGTCAGAACTTGTTATGGCTTGACCTTTAAAAAAACTATTAGATCAGCTAATATTGTAGTTTGCCTATTTGGGGGGCCCATGATCAGTGCAAACTGTTAGATTCAACGCTTTGGTTAAATTGTGATAGACAAATTCCACTTGCAGGTTGCAAACCTGCAAGCTTTGTATTAGCTAATCTTAACGGCTAAACAATTGCCTGGATGTCTCCAAGAGCATATATTTATTGTTCATGATAGTAACCCCTCTGGTTCTAGCCGCCACACACATTTCCAGTAACTTATGTCACAATGTCAAATTTCACAATGCTGTTACACAGTGATTCTTTTAAGGCATCTTTTAGTTTGTAGCCATTTTTTTCATGTATCTGTTATAATGAAAAATTAAATAGACTAGTTGTTTTGGGTTCTATGCCAACTGCAGTTCAGAGCTGTTATCCAATCTCTGCCACCTGTTGTCATCATTACGATGATTTCATTTTGGGATTCTTATTTCTAGCTTATATGAAGTCATGTGAAGACAGCAGAGCGTAATGAGAAATCAGTTCTGTTGTGAGCAAAGAACCAGAAATATCATTGGCTTTAAGTATATCGAATGGACACACTCTCACAAAATGCCTTTAAAGAGATCAACTGGAAGTACGGCTAAGCTGTGATTGTCAATTAGTATGTACAACTCCTATGAAAATATGAGCTGATTTTTCTCTTTCTTTATTTTAATATGAAGTAATGATTATCCGGAACTATTTTATTACACATTAAATGCTAATGACAAGAACGTTCCTTTAGCAAATATGCCCACGTATTTCTATGCTTGGAGAAACTGACACAAGCTACTTAGGCAAGAAATACATTATTAATAAAGGTGTGCAAAACAGGCCCTATCTGATTTGGATTCAGCCCAAATCAGGGACAGTGATTCAATTCATTGATTGGAATCACTGTTCCCAATTTGATTCAGCTGAATTCAAATATGAAGATTTGATGCTGATTCAGAGAATCAGTGATTTGAACATAGACACAGTTTTAAATGTTTTTTCTACATACCTCGAGATACCAGGCATGGCTTGTGAATGCTGCAATAAACCTTATCTGGTATGGTTTACCGCTTAGTCTGGTAAAATACCGAAGCAAAGTAGTCGTTCAGGTCAGTTTTTTCTTGAGTGCCAGTAACCAGCTGTCCTGAGTTATTAAGCAATGGCCCCATGCTTCCATTTGTTTTCCTCTTGTTCCCTACAGACCTGAAAAACTTCTTATTGTCCTTGATTTCTGTTGCTAGTAGCAGGCAGGTCATGAATGCTGAGATGCTGGGGCAGATGGAGCATCCCACAGGAACATGGGAGGCTCCCCAGCATGCTCGGCAGAAGATCTGGAAGTGGACTAGAAGTACATCCAATCCACTTCCACATCCATTGGGGTGTGTGCCAGGGTGCCCCCAGACCCGAGAGGCACAAGTAACTGATCCAGGGAGGAATGGGGGGACCCCCTGCCCATTCCCTGGCGGACCCAGAAGTGGATTGGACGTGCTTCTGGTCCACTTCCAGGTCTACTGCTGAGCACACTGGGGAGCCCCCAACATTCCTGTGGGATGCTACATTCACCCCAGCATCTCAACATTCATGAGCTGCCTGCTATCTTGAGGTATGCAGAAAAAACATTTAAAGCTGTGTCTGTGTCCAAGTCAGCAAATCTTTTCAAATCTCTCTAAATCAATTCAGGGGGTTCCAATTCAATTTGGAGAGATTAAAGGGTCTCCTGATTTGATTTGGATTTGGATATTTAGCCACCAAATTGGACCAAATCACCACTGAATCGAATCAGCGAACAAAGATTCACATGGCCTTAATCATTACATTTAATCTCTATCACGATGCCTACTAAATGTCTTAGTAGACCACCAAATCAGGCAGAGGAGCTTGATCTGGAGTAGCATTGCTTCCTGACATGTATTGAAGAGCTCTACCTGATTCAGGAATTACACAGGCCAACCAAAGGTAATGCTCTCCTAGCCTTGGTCTTGGCCAAAGGAGACGATCTGGTGAGCAACTTCAATATAGTGTGTAGCCTGGGTGACAGTGACCACAAAACCATGACCTTCACTGTCCACTGCAAGACAGACAAATCAGCTAGCAGAGATGACATTTTGGACTTCAAAAAGCAAATTTCAACAGGCTTAGGGCAATAGTAGGGGAAGCACTATGGGACCGCAGACTGAAGATGAAAGGAATGCATGAAAAGTGGTTGCTCCTCAAGGACACAATCCTTGAAGCAGAAAAGAAGTCCATTTCCATGTGGAGAAAAGGTAACAGAAGGGCTGGTAAGTCCTTTTGACTTAATAGGGATACCATGGTCCTCTTGAAAAAGAAGACAGTGGCATACAAATAATGGAAGCTTGGGACAATCCCCAAGGAGGACTATACAACAATGGCCCCCACTTGCAGGGATCAGATTAGAAAGGCTAAGATGGCTACTGAATTTAAACTAGCAACAGAAATCAAGCATAATAAAAAGTCCTTCTTCAGGTATGTAGGGAACAAGAGGAAAACAAATGGAAACATGGGGCCACTGCTTAACCATTCAGGTCAGCTGGTTACCGACACTCAAGAGAAAACTGAACTCCTGAATGACTACTTTGCTTCAGTATTTTACCAGATTAAAAGGAAAATTATACTGGATAAGGTTCAGAATGGGTAGGCATGGCAGGAATGACCGCCTTCCTCCTGTTGACATTGAGCTGGTGCATGATCAGTTAGGAAAGTTAAACATTCATAAGTCAGCAGTGCTGGATGAACTTCATTCGATAGTGCTGAAGAAGCTGGCTGAAGTCATCACAGGCCCTCTGGTGAAACTCTTCCAAAACTCATGGTGCTCAGAGGAGATTGTTGAAGACTGAAAAATGGCCAATGTTGTGCCCATCTTCAAGAAAAGGAGGATAGAGGACCTGGGCAACTAGAGGCCAGTTAGCCTAACTTCTATCCCAGGGAAAATTCTGGGAAAAATAATCAAGGATTCTATGTGTGATATGCTTGCAGAAGGTAGAATTCTGAATGACAGCCAGCATGGTTTCCTTGCAGGCATGTATTCTCTTACCAATCTCATCTCCTTCATGACCTGGTAGCTCACCACCTGGATAAGAGAGAGGAGATCAACATTGTATACCTAGACTTCCAAATGGCCTTTGATCTGGTATCTCATGATGTTCTTATAGGAAAACTGGAGGATTGTGGACTTAACTGCTCAACAGTCAGGTGGATAGGATGTTGGCTGTGGGGTAGAACCAAGAGAATTCTAATGAATGGATCTGTGTCATCCTGATGAGAAGTGGCCAGTGGTACCCTTCAGGGGTCTGTGCTTGGTCCAGTGCTTTTCAACATCTTTATCAATGATTTGGATGTCAGAGTAAAGAGCTCACTGGCCAAGTTCACAGATGACATCAAGTTATGGGGGAGTATAGTCACGCTGTAAGATAGGCTGCAGATACAGGCAGACCTAGACAGGCTGGTAAATTGAGCAGATTGAAACCAGATGAAGTTCAACATTGAGACGAGTGAGTGTTCCATCTGAGGATGAACAACCCCCAACATACTTACAGGCTTAGTGGTGCCAAACTGACTAGCACCATGACTGAAAGGGACCTGGGGGTAATAATGGACCATAATATGAACATGTGCCATCAGTGCGATGCTGTGGCCAGCAGGGCAAACAATCTTCTGGCATGCATCAACCGATGCATCTCAAGCAAAACCAAGGAAATGATTCTTCCACTTTACTCAGCGTTGGTGAGACCACAACTGGAATACTTCATCCAGTTCTGGGTGCCTCACTTCAACAACGACGTGGAAAAGCTTGAAAGAGTCCAGAGAAGAGCCACCCAAATGATCAGAGACTTTCAAAGCAAGTCATACAAGGAAAATCTGAGGGACTTGGGCCTCTTCAGTCTAAAAAAAGAGGTGGCTGAGAGGGGACTTGGTAGCAGCTTACTGCTACATCAGAGGAATACATCAATGGCTCAGCGAACAACTGTTTACCAGGGTACCCTTGGGGTAAACCAGGAGGAATGGCCAGAAACTCCTGGAAGACCATTTCAGGCTTAACACAAGGAAAAACTTCTTCACAGTTAGGGAGTCCAGACCATGTGGAAATCTTCAAGAGGAGACTGCATGGCCACCTCACTGGGGTCACATGACTTCTGTTGTCTTTCCTGCCTAGGTGGGGGGGGCTGGACCCGATAATCTTGTGAGGTCCCTTCCAGCCCCTTACAATCTATGAAGCTATGTTTAACATTGTTTAGGTAACTGGTATGCTTTGACCTCTGGTTAATGAACTATTAATAATCATCTCATTCACTTTGAATTACTATACCTGTCTTTGTAACTACAAACATTTTATGTCTCATAGAATCATAGCAAATAGGTGTGCAAAGGTAAAAGATTTCATTTTTTTACAGATAAAGTTCACAATAACTTTAAAACTGACACGTAAGTATCCTATACAGTTGTATTAAAAGATAATTCAGTCAATGAATCAGCCAACTAAACTAGTCTGTAGAACCCAGATATGTCATTGGGATGCTCCATTACAGGTCCTTCAATCCTAACAGATTCACTAAGTAAAATGTTTACAAACATTCTTTAGAATAAAAACCACATGTTTGCTATAGCAGTATTCATCATCCAGTCTCTTGTATTCACTTTCCATGAGCCTTCATACCTGAGAAGTGGAGTTCACAAGCCTGAGTAGAACAAAAGTGTTGGCAATATTTGTGTAAGTAAATGTTTATATGAATATTTGCAATGGAATTATAAGGAAGACCATCTTAGTACTCCTTGATGCCTCTGTGTATCATCCAATGACAAGGCAGACCAACAATATATGAGTTATAGTCTTTCCTGGTCACCTAAGTGAACATTTTTGGTCATCAACAGGGTACATTTGGCACTTACATACACAGGGGAATTTGATTCCTAGATGCATAGCCACATGTGTACATGGACAGTTATGTGCAGCTATGAGTAGCTGCAGCCATAGATGCCCTTTGGACATGTTTGAGCCTCAAATGACTGAAAGTGGAGTCAAACAAAACCCACAAGTACTAAATTTGGACTCAGGTACATGAAACGGCCTCCTGTGTCCCTCTTCCCCCACCCCCAGCCAAACAGGCTGAGCCAAACAGGTTCTAGCTTCCCCTACAGACTTGAACCAGGTCCTCTGTAATTTCTTCAACCCAACACTTAAATCACCCTACCACAGGTCAGCCATTATACCCTTCTTCAGCACTCCTTTTGAATCAGTCACTAATACAATAATTGGGAAGAAGGATGAATGGCAGTGCAGGTGGGAAACTTTTTCCCCACTGGGGGCAAGCACTTAGGCCCTGCTCCCTTCCAGGCCAGCAGCCATCCTGCTGAGCCCTAAATCCCCTTGATTGCTCCCTTCATCCTGGCCCCCTATGCCTCCTGCTCATAGATACCCAGAAAGCCAACTTCAAAAGGAATATTGGTGATTAGAGTACTTTGCTGGGAAATGAGAGAAACCAAATTTCAAATCTGCTTGGAGTATGAGGGTGGAGCCTAGAACCCAGGGCTGCTGGCTTCCTAGATAAGTGTCCCAACCACTCAGTTACAAAATAAAAACGGGAGTGTTTCTCTTCCTCCTTTTTTACTGCTGCCAGTCTGTGCTAATATATAGAATTCCCCTGGGCATGTAAGTGCCAAAAATGCCTTGTAGCAGCCAAAATATGACAACTTACATGACCAAGGAAGAACTGACTTTACCTTAAGCAGCCAACTGTAGTGTACAAATAGCAAATTCTGATAGTACCACCCATCAGATTTCTCAAAGCTGGCTGTCTAAATCCTTATTTAGACATTTAAATAAAAGTGCTTGATTTTGAAAAGCACTGAGCAATTTAAGCATCATTGACGTTAGTGGGATTGGTGTTTACTCAGAAATACCTTTTCTTGGCCTATTTCCACAGTTGTACTTTTAGTTTCAAACCAACCTTCCCCTTTTCTTACTCATATTTGTTACTTTACCCTAGACTCTGTCCAGTATCTTAAAAATATTTTAGTTAGAAGGCACACAGAAACAAAAATGTGTGATTTGAACAGTGTCATATGTGAACATAAGCGATCATGTCCCTGTTTCATGACAGCATCCACTTTTTTTGCATATAACCAAAAGGCGCACTAGCTGTTTGCCACCATATTTTATTGCAAACTCATATCTAATTAGTTGTCTTCTCTTTAACTATTGCTGGATTTCAAATTTCTTCTTTTAATTGAGTAATTATGTTTTATCATTGCACCTTTGCATGGGCATGTCAATGTCACTTTGTTTCAGTGGTCACATTTACATGAGACGCTGACTCTGCAGTTGTTACTGCGCAGTCATTTAGTACTTGTATACACAAGTACTAAATGACTGCGCAGTAGCATCCCCAAATGGCTTTTTGGTGATGCTGACTGTGCAGTATCTCGTTACTACTGCGCCATAGCGTTGTATCACACTTTGTGCTACGCAATGCTACTGCACAATAGTAAAAAGCCACTGCACAGTCAGCATCTCATGTAGATGGAGCCAGTGTGTTTTGTATATACTTTCTCAGTAGGTAAAAGCTTTTTGAGGAAAAGATTAACCTAAGAAATTAGGGAAGTATGAAGACCTATAATTATTTTATACTTCCAAAACTGATCAGTTGGCCTTGTTCTGGCTTTCAAAAATTAACTTCTGGACTGAAAGCAAGCATGGAAAATTAAACACTAAAGGTAAGAATTTCAGAAAGTGAAAAAGAACATCTGAGTGAATGATTCATCATCAGGTAGTGTTGGAGTGAGATTGTAGCTATGAAAGTCCAAGAATCACAAGGGAGGCAAGGGTTTTTGGGGGTGACATCTTTTATTGGACCAACTGATGAAGAATACTTTGCATTTGAAAACTTACCTAACTTTATCCCAACCATACAGTTGGTTCAATAAAAGATATCACCCCAATAAATCCTTGCCTCTTGCATAATTCATAATTATTCATTCAATAACTTTAAATTCTTCTTCAATTGCCCACAAAGTCATCAGGGTACCACCTCCCCCCACCCTGATTATGTGCACTTTTAAAAAGATTTTTGCTGATGCATGTCGCAAATAATCCTTAGTATGTAGCTTCATTGTTACTATTCAAAAGTTTCTATCAAAGCTATTTTGAATGGTACTAGTTGTACCTGGATTGAAAATTGTAGCTCTGAGAATCACATATAGTCTTATTGCTTGAATTCTATCTGTCGATTAATGTTTCTCAGTATTTATTTTACAATCACTTTAACAAATAATATTCATGCTAATCAGCTCATTATCTGGAATATTTGTGAAAAGTGGACAGAAATGGTTGAAATGCAAAATCAAAATGAATTTATTTAAAATTCCAAATGAATACTCAATTGTGGTTATATGTTTTTAAAAATGAGAACATATGATGAGATCTTAACAGCAATAGCTACTAATCAGTTAAAGGTATGAGGGCTTCAAATTTATGAATAACTGGACTTATAAATAAGGGATACAGAACTAGCTTAACAATACTCTTCCAGACTGCTTACAAAAATAAATCACTTAAAACAAGATCTTTAAACATAAGACAAGGGAGCAAGTCATTTCTGTATCGAATTGGATATAACTGCATACTAATAACAGATGTTATAATCTGCCAAGTACCAAATTAAAATAGTCATAAGGTATATAATGATATTCCAGGATAAAAAGCTATCAAAAATAAAATTACCTCAGTAGTATCTGTCTTAATTTGAATGTAGTTGAGACAAGGCACACTGGAGAATGTTCCTTCTGTTCTCATAAGAATGGCATTTAACATGAAGAACCAAAGAAAGAAAAAAAAGTATGGTCCCAGATGGATGTAGATGGATAATTGTAGTGACTAAATGGGACATGGGTAAAATTTAGGTGCTTATATCACAAGAGATCCAGGATAACTCTGATTCATAAGCCACAAACCCCCTTTGGTGCCTAAATTTTCGAGTGCAAAGATCCTACTGTCTAAATGCATAAACAGAAACACGCCTGTCCAAGCATCTAGATCCCTCATCATCTCTGTTGGGCATTAGGCTGGCGCCTAAATGCCACCTACATCCTTGGAGAAATTTGATCTTACACATGCTCACAGCTTCTTTAACACAGGCTGACAGTATTGACTGCAGTATGAAGTAAAACAGCTGTGGATACATCAGACAATAACAGGAGATGATGCTGCCACCCACATTTTGTTTAGTGATTTGAAGTGGGAGAACTGGGTTGTAGGCTCTCCTCAGCCTGAGAGGATTCAAATATACATCTTCCACATCCCAGGAGAGTATCCTAATCACTAGACTATAGAAAGCATTCCTTTCATCCTCTTGTTGAACCAGTGACTCCACAACAAGGAATGCAAGATGCATAGAACCGGACAAAGGGGACGGACGCCTTTGTAGCTCAGTGATAAAGGCAGCTCTCTAGAAGAAAAGGGTTCTACCTTCCAATCCCTGATCCAGAAACAATCTATGAATTCTACATTTGACAGTTATTAGATTGAAAAAAAACCCCTGGAAATAACCCTGGAAACAGGAAACAGAACTCAAAAACCTGGCAGGAGCATCTTCATCACTGGGCTACAGAGTTTGGCTGTCCTTTGAATACTCTGTCTCCCCAGAAGCGAGGTGCTCTAACCCAGAACATTCAAAAGCCTGGTGTTTAGGGTACTTTCCTGGAAGTGGGAGATGTGTTGAGGAAGTGTCTTGATTACTGGGCCATGATACAGAAGCTCCTTCTCTTGCAGAAAGAGCCCTCCTTAGAGTCCATCCAACTTCAAAAAAGGACCCATTTAAGATGCTAAATGGATGGAGGCATCTATTGTACAGCTCTGAGTCAAGTGTCTATGCCATGGAGAAGGGCAGCAATTCAGAGACATTCCTAAAAATAATGTTTCTGTTGGCTGGTTTTAGATATTTCTCTGCTCAGTTTCCGAATCATCCTTCATCATTGATCTCCAGAGAGCCTAGGCACCCATCCCCATCTCCCTGAATAACTCTTTTGAGACCAGGCACCTAACTTTTAGACAATCTGCCTAAGATGGAGCTGCCAAAAAGACAAATGTCGATATTGCCCCATGTAAATAATACACATCTTGAGGACCATGGCAAGTTTTCATTCAGACAGTACACAAATAGTAGCACCTACAGCTTTAATAGAATAAAAATCAAGATGACAATGACTTTATGTGCTTTTGTAGAGAAAGAACACTACTGAGTGAATTTTTTTCAATCTAATACTGAAAGTGACCACTCCTGCATTTCACCATCAAGTGAAACTTTTAAATAACTAATTAACTTTTAATTAAGACTGATAGAATTAAACGTAGCAGAGAGTAACGAAATAAAGAGCTATTTGTTGTCCTGAAAACTTGTTTTAAGCATATTTTGAAGGATTAAAATAGATGAGCCTCTGGCTATAAAGAGAGCCATTCATATAAACTTGACATTTTAATCTGCTGCCGCACATAATGGGGATTATTGATACATTAATAAAATTAGATTCCTTGTTCCTTGCCCAAGAACTAAGATTTATGTTGGTTTTCCCTGGATTTATTATACCTTTGATATACTTTTATATTTCAGTCTTGATCAGAAGCCCCAATTAGCTGTTCCAGGATTTTCAATACTTTTAAATATCATTGAAGTACACATAGGTAGCAGACCATGGGAGGAACCCCCGATAGCACCGCCTACTCCCCCGGCCCTCCAACGCCCGCCAGCCCCCCTAAGGCACCTGCCCCCTGCCGGGGCTGACCCCTCCCCCCACCAGCCCCCCCAAGGCCCTTAAGCCCCGCTGGGGCCAGCCCCATGCCCCCAAGCCCCCTGATCCCTGACCCCCCCCCCCATACTTTACTAAAACAAAAAAAAAAAACCTGGCACTTACCAGCAGTTGGAGCTGCCTATGGCTGACTGGAGCCCCTCCACAACTGTGGAGGAAGGTAACAGTCCCAGCAGTGCCAGTGGACCCTCCTGCCCCCACCCTGCTGTCCTGTGCTGCCCCAGGGGCTCTGCCAGCAGGCCCTGGAGCTCCCCCACCCCTGCTTCTTAGGTAAGCAGAAGCTTTTTTTTTCCTTTTTCTTTCTGTTTTTTGCTGGGTCTTTTTTTAAGTGATGGTGCCTGGGGTTGTGGGGGTAGCCTTGAGGGCCTGGAGGTGAGGCTGGGTGGGGCATCCATTTGGCAGTCTGGGGGAGCGGGGGGTGGGGCTGGGTGGTGCAGCTATTGGGGAGGACTGCAGCAGCTGGTGGAAGATGGGGCCAGGTGGGGCAGCAATCAGGGGGCTGGTGTGGGGCATGTGGGCCTTTCAAGGGGAGTGGTAGACCCTGCGGGGGCCATTTGGCCCCCACTGGGGAGCTGTACCCCTTATCTGGGAGCCGAATCCCCTGTTGAGGGACTGAATCCTCTGTGTGGGGGACAAAAACCCTGTTGGGAGGCCATAGACCTTGTGTGGGGGCTGACCCTCTTTTGGGGGGCCAAACTCCTTGTGTGGGGGCCATCATCCTCTGGGAAGGCAGCAAAATATGTATTCATGAAACATGTATTTGACTTCACTTTATTATCTCAATAAAACATTGTCCAACTGATCACTGTTTCCATCTCACTCTCTCTCTCTCTTTATAGCAGTCTTTTGTTTACTTGTGGAGGAACATGGATTTGGGGGTATTTTACAGAGTAACTTTGGGATTTTTTTATCAGAGGGTTTTCAGTTTTCCGATAGGGAACACCAGAATTCCTGCTAGGGAGGCCAGTGGCCCGACCCTGCCTGCTCAGAGGTGCCACCTTGGACCCAGCAGGCTGTGGCTGATCTTCTGGCCAAATGAGGCCAGAAGGACATGCTTTGACAGTTCAAAGCAGGCCACCATACCCGGAACATCTTTTGGGTGATAGCTGCCCAGATGGCCCGGCAGGGGGCACATATGGCAGTAGTGCCACGCAGAGGCCAAACCTGCAACCATAGCCCACTGGCAGCTAGCCCAGAGGGGCAGATGCCTCTACTAGCTGTGCAGTCCCCATCCGGGTCTGGCAGGTGGCAGCAGGTCACAGCCAGGCAGCAGCCCCCACTGCCAGACTGCTGCAGTGGGTAGAGGGGGCAAGGAACTCTCAGGGCTGCTTCAGCTGTCTAGCTGGCACAAGGGGTAGTGTCCTCAGGTACCAATTGGCTGGGCCTCCATGGCACAATTTGTTCCACACCAAAGTTCATGTCCAACCACGTGTGCTGAAGCAAAAAGCCCCGGCTCAAATTTGCACCGCTTCTATTTGAGCTGCTGCAAGTGTATGTGCTTGCATGTGTGGATGTGCCTAATAATGAGGTTTTGTCTGAATGGAGAGCCAAACATGTTGGGATACATGTTCAAACCTCTTGACATCATAGCACCTCTAGGTTAGGAACCACAGCTGCATCCCTATGAGCAGAGGCAAGCACTTTTCATGGGGAAAAAAAACAGCAGCATACGTTTGTGCCCCTTCATGTGGGGTTAGCACAAGGAAAAATGCTTCAGGTGGGGTAAAGGAGGCTAGGGCCAGCACCTGGCCCCAGCAGCCTTAGCAGGGATCCAGGGGCCTCCTCAGCAGCAGCAATCCAGGCATATGGAGCCTTGCCAGAAGCCAGAGCATGGTTCCAGTGGGCCAAGCTCTGATTTCAGGCGGCACATGCTGTGGCCACATGTACCACCTCTTTTTTCTGCACACATTTTTGATACCAAGATTTCCCAGTATCTAAATTTGGCTCCATGCTGCATATATGCAGTGCAGCAAACCAAATCAAATATGTAGGGTGCATTTTTCAGCTCCTCAAAAGCCTCTGAAGTGCCACAGAACGCATGGCCCACAAGACCTAAATTTGAACCTCTCATAACTGGACTGGATTCCAAAGCTGCAGGTTAGTAGCCTAGGATTCCTCTATAATGGATAAGAACAATTGGGTGTCTCAGAATGGTGATCCAGATCCCACCCTTTTACCTCTTAGAACTAAGAAAATGTTAACTACCACATTGTGCCTCAGTTCCACCTTGCCCTGGCATAAAGGCTGTAAGGGAAAAGCCTCCATGTACCAAGAATCCAGAATCCAGGACCTATTTCTGAGTGTCAGTGTCTAGAAATATTCTTTGAACAAATTAAGCAGGACTTACTCTTTAAAATGGAGCCGGGAGAGGAAGAAAAGGTGCTATAATAACCCTCTTTTATATAATAACTATTACTGGTTAAATGACTCAGCCAGGAAGTAGGATATCTGGATTATACTCCCTTGTCAGCCTGAAAGGTTCCAACCCATTTCTCCTATCTTCCCAGACAGAGTCCTGAGCAACAGGCTGTTAGCTAAACTAGGCTGAATTCACTTTCTACCCCTCCTGTGGGAGCCGGGCCATGGTGCATCCAGTGTGCCAGGTTCATACGGCTACAGAAAAAAATAAGTCAAATGGAACATGACTGTTGCCCAATGAGCCCATTATCTTATCTTGGCCAGCAGGGGCTCTTGGGGTCTTGTTCCTGCTCCCAGTCCTTTATTAAATTATTCATAAATACATAAACAGTTTCAAAAATATTTTTTCCATCTATTTAAGTTGGTCTAATAAAAACTATCACCCAAAGAACCTTGTCTGCCTATGTCCTTAGACCAATATGGCTACAGCCTACATCCATAAATGGTTTCAAAAAGTTAGTCCTGACAAGGCTTTACACCACTTTGCTTGAGATAATTTTGAGATCTGGGTCAAATTGTCAAGAACTCCTGCATATTGATTCTTCCAATGTAGCTCTTCCCAGAAGTCCAGGGCACCCACAGATCCCACTGAAAAAAATAACTTGCCATCATTGTCACTGCACTTACTTGTACCTAAGTGAAGATAATAACCCTACCTTATGCAGATGGTCTGAGCAATAATTAATTAGCTAATGTTTTTAAAGTGCTTATAAAATGAGAAATACTATGTACATACTAACTAAGGTATTTATCCTATTCTCTAGGGAGCAATGGGAGATCTCTGTGTGATACATGCATAAAGTCAGGTAACCACAATACAATTACAATGTGTGCAGCTGCTTGTTGCTTCCTCTGTGATTTCTACATGGAGAGAGTGATTATGTATGAGCTGAGGTGTGCAGTTCAGCATGAGCAGTCTGACTTGTTCTGACATCACACACCATTTCTGGGAATATGCCCTGCAGGTGAATATGCAGCCATGTATAAACATTTAATAGGGGCATGGAGAAAATGTTATTTGCCCTCAGTGGGAGAGATGCAGGTACAGCTACTGCAGAGGCATAATAAGGCAGCTCTGTGCCCTGGGCAAGGGTAGCATACAGGGCACTGCTGACTGTTGTGCTGCCAGTGGTGGCAGTACAGCTTGCTACAAGATGCAGTGACAGCTATTTATGCCCTCTTTCCTCCTCCTGTGCAGTTATACTACTGAGCTACTGGTATGTATGCAAATGTTCAATTAAAATAATGCATATTTATATAACAGCAGGGGAGAATGTCTTTTCTAGTAGTCCAGCCCTGCATAACTTTACTCACATGCATAGACCTACTAGGAGTACAACTGAACTGAAAAGAGTTATGAGCATGTGTAAATGTTTGCATGACAGACCTCATTTTTTCTTTAAACTGTAATCAATAGTTCCTCTTTTTGTGACTCACCAGCTTTGTGAGTCACAAATGCCAAGCCATTTGGCTGCTAGAACTACCTTTATTTAATTAAAAACTTGCCCTGTTTTTACACTGACTTCATGACTGTGCATAACATTTTATATTATTCTGTGAGTATAGACAGATGTCACAATTATATCATAGAAAAGTGAGGCTGGAAAGGATCTCAGGAAGTTAATCACCTATTCAAGTCCAGATCATCCCCATCTAACCATCTTAGACAAGTAGTTGTCTAGCCTATTATTAAAAATTTCAGGAACAACCCTCATGCATAACTACCAGGAATAATACTGAAACAGAAAAAATACCCTTTAACTTGCCACAGGTAAAGCCAGGAGGCAAGGGGACGGACAATGTCTTGCCACTACAAGAAAAGGAAGCAGTTTGTTAAAATAGTCTCACAAGATCCAAGGAGTAGGATAAAGGATACTGATCTAAGTGGTAACAAAGGAACTGTAACATCTGCAGGATTCTGCAGTGATATGAGTCTAGCAAAGCTATCCTAGTTATAACCCTGCTTCATTCAGAGTTAAAGATAGGGTGATTTAGCTTGCTTGTATGGCTATTGGGTACTACAGACTTAAAGTGTAAGATCTGATGTGTGCTCCAGAGCACCAGCTTCTGGAGCTTCCTACTTAAGATGGCTTAAATGTACATTTGTCCATATCCTGGGGGCTGAACCCCAAGTCTACTATTTTTGTAAACAGAAGGGAAGCTACCTCAGGAAAGAAATTGGCACTTCTCACAAGAATGAAAGTGGACTCAGGATCCTCTTTCAGATACAAATCAGTGTTTGCTTACTCCAGAGTATGTTGCAAAATTTACATATGATCAAATATTGATAGCCTCTGCATTCTTTACTCAAGAATTGCAGGATAGATTCTGTTGCTTCTGCAATGACAGTCTTACCACAAGGATTTTATGATGAAGCTAGAAATATTTTTTTACATATAATTTAGAAACTTGTGAAGAGGTAAATGCTATATTGTAGTTTCCTCACAATGTGACCTAGCAATAACCATACCCAATAGTAACTTGATCAGAGGGGGCATAGAGTTGCCAGTTAAACTCAGACAGAAAAAAAAATCACAGTGATGTTTATTTTGCACTTTCAGGAAATTCTTGGGTTCAGACAAGTGGCGAGGGTAATCATTAATTTTCTTGCCTTTTTGAATAAATAAATAAATAAATATGCCACAATTCTACAAAATGGTTAGTATATCAGAATTTTAGAAAAACAATAGTGCTTTAATGACAGCTACCATGGTAATCAAATAAATACCTTCCTCATAGTCATTATCATTCAGATTATATATTCCTTAACATAAATTGTCCAATGTGCTTTACAGTGAATGATATTTTATATTTTATTGACAGTTAGTAATGTCCCAGGTGTTAACATAATAAAAATTTATTTTATATTGTAAAGCAACATGTTAAAATATGTGAAATTAGTTTATGAAATTATTACAAAGGAATCAGACTGCTTTATTGCAAGCATTCATATTCTATAAAATTATTACAAAAGAATCTGATTGCTTTATTGCAAGCATTTGTGAGGGGTTTATAATTAGATTTTTCAACTGTAAAATATTTTTTATTATGAACATCTAAGTGCTGAAAGTCCATGATACATAGCATATCAGGTGCTAACTCAGGTATCATTTATATCAAGGAAAAATGAAGGATCAGTGTAATAACCTTTATAGAAATGTTGGAGTGCATTCTGACTTGACTACTTCACCCTTTCTGCCTGGTTATCTTTGCAGCGTAATTTGAAAATTAAATGTTAGAACTCCCAACTCAACATCACACCACTCTACAGTGCTACTCAAGGAAATTTTGTTTCTATGGTAACTACTGAAGGCTTATTCATAGCCGTTGACGTCACCAACATATCCAATTTAATTACAATACATAAGAACCATCAAACCATTGATTTCTTCATGATACTAGCTGCAGTTATAATGCAAGAAACTAACCACAATTCCACATTATTGTCACAGTACATAATTTTATTCATCTCAAATAAAGCCAATACCTCAACATTTATTAAAAAGCAATGCATGTTGTAGAAAAGAGCCCATTTTCTAGCTCTCACAAACAGCACATATTACTTCTGCTTAGGGGACCTCCTGGATCTTTTCTCTGACAGATAATACTTCAATTTGGGACTTCCCTACTACTGCAGTTCACCATGATTGCGGAGCAAGCCCTGCCGTCTATTCACTGGCAAACCTCTGTAGGCAGAGGGTAATATTCTCTCAGTTTTTCCTCTTCCTAAGCTGCAGTGAGTTTGATACGTCGAAAAGCTGGAAGCAGGGTCTCCACACCAACATCATAAACCCAAAACCTTTGCCTACCACCTTAGGTCCCTGGCAGTGTGGCTTATGCAGCCACTCTGTTAGGAGATCCTTCTCAGGTTGTGAATACTTCAGGTGCTTTTCCTCCTATGGGGAGTTTGGCAATACAAAGGTTTCCAAAAGAAAAAAATTAGATAGGAGCTGATATGCAAAATTGGGATTGGTAGGAACAATGTATATTTTACGGTACCTGTACTCTCAGCCCTAGGCAGCTGTAAGATTTACCTTATAGTCAGCTGTGGGACAGTCCATGTAAAGTGGATATCTTCACAATGCGGTATTGAAGGAAATGATGAAGTTATTGAAAAACTCATCCTGCCAAAAGAGGAAAAATCCATCAAGTAAATTATCAAGTGGGCCTACCATATATGAAATTTCTCAAAAATCAGTCTCTAAGCATCAAATATGACTTATTTGATTACTTTCTGTAATTTTAGGGAAATTAATATGTGAATGATACAGGACTTGCATGCTATAAAAATGCTTTCATTTTATAAAATGAAGGCAATCATCTCAAAATATAGTTTTTCACAAGGTTTTGACAGCTTCTAGTTTAATTATGAATAGACAGGATAAAAAGAACAGTCACTAGCACAGAACAAGTGAAAAAAGTTAAAGGAAACCCACAACACAAGGCAGAGACAGATCAGCTGTGAATGTAAGTCCAATGCCCATGCCTTGAAAGTCAATTTGATGGGCAGAAGGAAAAAAATGCAGCCTCTAGGCAATGGTGAAGAGGGTGGGGAAAAGAACCACCTCTAATCCTAATGTGGCAGCTACCTCAGGAATCAGAAGAGTATAGACAAGGGGTGGGCAATCTGGTGGATCTGGTTGACATCCCACTTCCCAGAAGCCCCTGCCTGCAATGGTCCTGGCAGAAACCGTACGGGTAAAGCATGTGACTCAGTGAGGAGCTAATCTGATGCCCCTGCCTGCACGGGTCCTGGCAGAAGTTTTAAGGGTAGGGCACATGGCTGGGTGGGGTGCTACTCTGGTGCCAGAATATTGGGCCGGTGATAGCATGGGTCTGCAACAGAGCTTCATTCTGCTCCTTCCACGCCCCTGGCCACAGGACCTGTGCTCATTGCAGGGCGATGCAAGCAGCAGATTGCAGCTCAGACCCAGACCCCCACAGGATCCCAGGGTCTCTCCAACCCCGCTCTCCTTCTTGTTTCTAGCCTTGACCCCATTCCAGATACCTAGCTGTACACCTTGGGTGCAGCACAGCAGGGCTAGGTCTGGCAATGACAGCCAGAAGAAGATGCTACCACAGGAGTTGCTGGGAAATGAAGTGTGCCATGGGGCCAGGCCAGCCCACAAACCTGACTTTGTCTACTTCTGATATAGATAGTGAACAGGGACATAGGGCTCATCTACATGTTGTCTACATCTACATAGCAATGCACTACATCACCATATGGCACACTACAGTGACACAGCAATCACATGTGTCTACATGTGATCACCAGCTATGTCACCATAGTAGCATGCTCTTCAGGTATAGCACACTGCTACAGTAATGTAGTGGCAAAATCTAACCATGCACTATGCACATGGCACAGTAACCACCTGTACAAAAACTGATAAGAAATCCTATGTAACAAGAAATGCTATGGTTTAGTGTTTATAGGAGCAGATACAACAAGAACAATTGTTGAAAGAAAAGGTGGAGCTGCCTATATAGAACTTGGAGAGAAAACCACAGGCCACAGGAGAGAAAGGGGCAATAGGAAGGTAGACCACATGGACTTAGCTATAGAACACAAATTTAGGTAGTAGCACTTCTGAAAACAGCTCTAATAAAAAGCCACTGCAATCTTAGAAACAAGGAGTCTTCTGATATTTTTACCTAGCACAAAGTACGTGAGACAACACATACTATAGCAGGATTGACCACATGAGCCACAAGACATCAGGCTGCACATCATGGGGACTGCCTGTGCCCCCCCCCCAACACTGTATGGCTAGGGCAGCAGGCCCTCTAGTTATGCACAGACCTCAGCTCCTCTCAGTACACCCACTGCCCAGGCAGACTGGGCAACTTGTCTCTCTTCCCCACAGCACACACAAATCAGGTCTTCCTACCACATGGTGCCATGTAGGTTGCTAGATCATGGTCTTGAATTTGGAGCCTTGGCCTGACCAACAGGGCTGCTTAACCCAGCCTGCCCTTCAACAGCTGACCAGATAGACTGGGCAAGGCTGGTCTGAAGCCTCCATCAGGGCCTAGTCCTCCACCTACACCATGTCAGTCAGGGTCATAGGTGGAGGAAGAAAATATGATTTGTGGGGACTGAGTGCACAACCCTCTCCCAGCAAGTAAGTCTGTCATGGGGAAGGGGCATGAGGGGCAGATCGAGACCCCACAATAAAGGAAGGACAGGGGCAGAAACAGGGTCAGGGGCTGGGGTGAAAGGAACCCCAGGGCCAAGGCAGGCTGTAGGACACATGGAGCCCACATGGCTCATCCAGAGGTGTGGGGGGGATGGACGACTCCCACTGCTGAGTGTACCCCCAGGTCAGCCACAGGGGGCATGTGCCCCCACAATCTGTGTGGGACAGAGGTGGCTGTTGCTGTGGGCTGTGCTCTGCACCCCACTGCTGATGCTTTGGCAGCTGCATAATGCCATGTGACTCCCATTTGCTTGCCGTGCTGGCTGCCCAGCAGTAGGAGGCACATGGCATCACAGCTGCCAGGGCACTGGCAATGGGGTGCAGAGCACAGGCCACAGTGGCAGCCACCTCTGCCCTGCACACAGCATGGATGGGGGGGCATGTATCCCCTGTGTCTGCCCCAGGGGCACAGGCAGCATCAGAAACCCCTCCAACCCTGGACAAGCCACCCAGGCAGCAAACATCCCATGACCCACCCCGGGGGCCCCATTCATACCCCCTCTGTGGGAACCTCGATCTGCCCCCCTTGTCCCTTCCCTCCCCCATGCCCTTTCCTGTCCACACATTTACTTGCTTAGCTGGGCGCTTTTCCACACACAACCAGGCTGGACTAAGTCCCCAACTGTGTGCAGGCTCTGGCTGCTTGTCTCTGTCTGTGTGTGCCCCTCCACCCATTATAGCCACCCAAAGACCATGCCCAGGCTGCCTGCATTTGAGGAAACTAAGCACTCTCAGCCTCAGCCTTCTGCTACCTTTGGTCAGGGTTACCCCATTTCCCCCATTTAAGCTGCTGAGCAATAACAGGAAGTATCTGGGCCACAGGGCTCAACTGAATCCCAAGATGCTAGATTTCAAAAAGGCAAATTTCATCCAACTCAAGGAACTGATAGGCGTGGTGTCATGAGAGTATATTTTGAATAATAAAGGTGCCCAGGAGGACTCAGAGTTTCTAAGGGGCATAGCATCAGAAGCCTAACAAGAAACTGTCTTGATATGATGGAAGCACAAGAAGAATGGCAAGAGACCAACATGGCTGCACAGGGAGCTTCTAAAATGCCTCAAATGGAAAAGGAATGCATACAGGTAATGAAAGATTGGGCACACCACCAGGGAAGCATACCAGGAAATAGCAAGAACATGCAGGGACAGTATCAGGAAGGCGAAGACAGAGGATAAGCTGCACCTAGTAAAGGAGGCTAAGGACAGCAACGAGAGGTTCTGTAAGTATGTTGGCCAGAAAATGACCAAGGAAGCTGTGGGTCCTTTATTAACAAACTTGTGGGAACTCCTAACTGAAGATACAAAAAAGGCGGAGTTACTCAACAGCTACTTTGCCTAAATCCAAACAAAAGCTGCAGCCAGACACCTAATTAAGGATTATCTAGATAAGGAAGGGGTTAAGCTAAAGGAGGAAATAAGAGATGGTCAGAGAGCTTTTGTTGGGTCTGAATAAATTTGAAACTTTCATTATACTTCATGTAAACAGAGTGGATCATATTCAAACTTCATTTTAAGAGAGTTTCATGGATGTCACTGAGAGCAGAAGTTAACTCTTTTGACAAATCCCATCAATATTTACATCATTCTGGAACATAGTTCACTCATGCTGAATTAATTTCAACTGCCTGAAAGTTACACCTCCCTGATTCCTTTCCACCTATCAAGCCCAATTCTAATCTTATTTCTGCTGATTTTCCACTTTTACAACTCCACTGGTGTGAACAGCCACTGGTATACTTTGAAGTTGGAGGGAAACCAGGCCCATTGCTTTCATATCTAGACAAATCAGAAGTTACGTAGTGGAGTTGCTTCTGAAATTATTTATTCCTTGTATATATTTGTTTTCATGTAATGGCATCTGCACATTTTCTGACTTCAATTTAACATAATTAGCAGATGAATTCATGTATGACAATATGATTGTTTAGCTTTGAAGCCTGTGATTGTGTGAGCACTCATATGCATTTAATTTTCTCTGTAAAGTATGCTGGTAATGGTTGGGAATGGTTTCTTTTGTTTACAGAGGCCTGACTTTGAGTGCTTGTTTTTATCTTAATGTGGGTCTGGAAGAAATCCAAGTTATTCCTTACAAACTGCAATGCTAATTAGTTTAACATTAGCATCAATCTTCTTTTTTATGGTTATTTCTTTCATGTGTACTAGAACTAGACAAAGATTATGGTGGACATCAAAAGGCATGTCCCTCATTGTTTCTGATATACTCCTCTTTTCTACATAGTCTGTATAGCTCTGCCTATGCTGAGGGTGTATACACAAGTTCAGGGGGAAGGCATTTTTACTCATGACACTTTACACAAAGCACCATGAGTTAGAGTACCATAGAACCTGACTCAAGGGGCATGCCCAGAAAAGTGTGCATGTGCCTCTTGACCTGCCTCAAATCCTTCTGAGGCGGGGCAAGAGGCACGCACGGGAACAAAAAAATGTTCCCCATACTGCAAACTTGCAGCACGGGGAGAAAATTAGACCCCTGGATACCCAGGGGTCTAAAAAAACTGTAGTTTAAAAAAGTAGGGCAGGACACAGTCCTGGACGGTGCCCTTGTGCAGAGGCTGAACACCCTGTTGGGGGGCCAAACCCTTTATGTGGGGGCCATCATCCTGTGGGAGGATAGCAAAATATGTATTCATGAATTCATGAAATGTATTTAAAGTTCACTTTATTATTATGATAAGATACTTGCTTTAACACTGTAAGATATATCAATAAACGTTTGTCCAACTGATCACTGTCTCTGTCTCATTCTCTCTCTCTCTTTATCGCGGTCTTTTGTTTTACTTGTGGAAGAACATGGATTTGGGGGTATTTTACAGAGTGACTTTGGGGTTTTTTTATCAGGGGTTTTTCAGTTTTCCAATAGGGAACACCAGAATTCCTGCTAGGGAGGCCAGTGGCCCAACCGTGCCTGATCAGAGCTGCCACCTTGGATCCAGCTGGCTGTGACTGACAGCACAGGTGCTGGCCCCAGGCTCTAGCTCCCCCTGGCTGCAGATCCTGAAGGAGCCAGCCACTGTTATTTTGCTCCAAGTGGCACAATTTGCTCCACACCAAACTGCATGTCCAAGCATATGTGCTGAAGCAAAAAGCCTGGGCTCAAATTTTCACTGCTTGTATTTGAGCTGCTGCAAGTGCACGTGATTCCATGTGTGGACAAGCCCATGGGGAGAGCTCAGAGCCTGGCTGCACCAGCCTGGAGGTGGAGGCACTCCAGCAGCCTCCCCGGAGGCTCACACAGGGGAAGGGAGAAGGGATTCTCCCATCTGCCATGTGGGCCCAGCCCATCTCCTCCCAAGACCCCACCAGAGGTAGCTGGGGGGGCATGAATAGGAGGTGAGGGGTGGAGGGCTCTCTTCCCCCCATTGCCCAGCTACACAGAAAAGACAAAGAGTTTTTCTGTCTCCTCTCTGTGACAGCCCCAAGGTCAGGGGTGGACTAGTGGGCCAGGGATGTTGGCAGCATCACCTGAAATTGTCCCACTCAGGCTTTCTGCCCTACAGCACCCCAATCTGATACTGCATCAGATGAGGGTTAACTTTTTTGCACAATCAGCCATTTTAAAAGCTCTCTGCAGCCATGAATGTTTGTTGTGTTATGGCTTCAAAGAGCTTTTAGGGGCCTCATTACATGAAAAATCTAACTTCTGTACACACTCAGAGAATAAATGTGTGTTGAAGGACCCAATTTAAAACAGGGTTTATATTTTGGCTGTCCATTATAGGTAAATAATATGATTTTTAAATGTTTAAGATAATCAGACTGGGTCTCCAGGGAATATTGCAAGCTTCCATATTCTTAAAGAAATTTCCCCTTTCTTTAGTATTTTAGTATAAAAGTCACTTATCCTACTATTTATAGAGCTTCCTTGGATTAACTGTGCCAGTAGGCAAGCCACACTATCACTGTTAATTAGCACTGTGAAAGTGAAAAAGGTTCAATGGTCTGGGCAAGCATCCAGAAGTCTGACCAGTTATCTGAATTTATTCTAATCTCTGGTTTATAAATAGGAAAGCCAACATTTGTGTGAGCTTTCCCAAAAAATCTGGTTTTGGTTGGGTTGGAAATATGTGCAAAAAATTTGGTTATTTGTTAGAAAAGCATTTTCTGATTCACTTGAACACTTGAAGATCTGGTTCATCTGCCATCGTTGTGGTAGAGCAGATCCTTCAGCCGCTGTCTGTAAGCCTCTCAATCTCTTGCGATTTGTTG
>JAGPOW010003642.1:86835457-86886804 GCA_030014935.1 Caiman crocodilus | reverse complement strand
AGAGCAGATCCTTCAGCCGCTGTCTGTAAGCCTCTCAATCTCTTGCGATTTGTTGCCAGTTCTTGCCTAGTTTTGCTTCGACTTCTTTTCTCCAGCGATTCGGCAGACGTCCTCGAGGTCATTTACGGTCATACAGCCACCAGAAGGTTGTTCGAGTTGACCAACAGTTGTCTTCTCTCCTCACAACATGACCAGCCCATCATAGCTTTCGTATTTCTGATTCAATAAGTATTAAAAGTTAAGGAGTATTTCAATAGTAGGTCTTTTGGGGATTTTTTAATAAAGTTCTTGGGAAAAACAGAACAGCAGCAATTCTCAGATCTATTCTCTCTCTCACTGTTACCGTAGTTCTTTATTTCTTCCTTTGTAGTTCTGATTTTTTAGAATCATCCCTTATTAAAAATTCAAAATCAATTCTGTTTTCTTTCATGCTGGTGGGAATCTGAAGATAGCAAGAGCAGAATCTGTCTCAGTAAGACAATCTGGACATTTTAATGTACAGAGAAGGTTTGGGAAGAGAATCATCTGCTTAAGTCCTTTGCCTTCATTAGTAACATAGCATGTACTCACTCTCTTCAGCCAACTAGTGACACATCTTCAGTATCTGGGTCAAGAATTTAGTGTATGAGAGTATAATGAAAACCTGCAGATGCTTTTGTGTGAAACTCTGCTGGTTGAAAGTGTTAGCAAACTTTCAACTGACATTTGAGCAGCTGTGTTGTTTGGGCATGATGCTGTCCCCTTTTTTATTTGCTGTTTGCAAACATTTGGGTTCACAATTTTTCTTCACACAGATATTTGTAGAATTTACACATGCATAGTCCAGCTCCTATAGAAACAAGAAGTACATTATTTGCTATTCACTGCTTACTATTTATTAATTTTGACCTTTCGAAAAAGTTTGACCATCTAATCAGTGAGGTCAGTAGCACACCAAAAGAAAAGTATCTGAGGTAAAATTTGTCCAATCCCTAAAGACCTTGATTATTGAATCTTTGAAGGCAAATTTGGAATAGACACAGATGGAAAAGCAGCCTATTATAGAACTGGAAAATAAGTGGTTAACTTGTTTTTTATCCAAGATATTTTTTCAGTTCACTTTTCACTGAATCCAAACTATTTCAGGAATTAAGCAATATGCTCTTTCACTGAGGTGCAAAGATCAAAAAAGAAAGGGTTGCAGAATCCTCCTTAATTGGTCCCATGGTCCAAAATATTCTTTTTAACCCATCCCTATTATAACCCTACTTTTACTTTCTTAAAAACAGAACCCCAAATCACACCATGAATAGTGAGGTTACTCAAAAGATGGTTTCAGATCATTATTATTATTGTTGTAACTGTAAATAATCAGTTGTGCTTTTAAGGAGAGGAAGATCTTTGACTTTATTTTTCCGTTCTCATTTCTTGATGTGCCAAGTGATAAGATTTGAGGGAATAAGGATGGAGCTCTAGGGTTTTAATCTACTTGTTGTGCTCATCTACAGATGGTACTTAGAGCCAAAGCTTGCTCTGAGTTACAGTCTACAGGGGTATATTGCTGTCAGAACTTGGCCTATAGGCCCTGAATAATGCTTTAAATCTATATATTGCTTTAAGATGGGGTTAAATGTGCTCTGTGCTGAAGTGTAAAACAGAGCACAATTTATTAGTGCACAATACAAGGGTAGAGGAAAGAAAATCTTGCTGCAATGAGGCGTCATCATTGCATCATTGCAGTATAAATCTCGAATAATTCCATAGAGTTAAACTGATATTAGAATCCATTCCTCAGGATAGAACAGATACAAGGGAAGAAGGAATAAATGAGGATGATGGAAAGAGACATAAGCACAAAGAATTATATGAAAGTAGGCAAACAAAAATAACTGTGGGGTCTAAAGGAATTATCTAACTGAAGTATTCACCAGCTTCGCTGTAGGGGTTTAAGTCTGATATAGTGATAAGGTTGTGCTAGGCTGTAATTGAGTCCTACACAACATCCAAGTGTGGGAGGGCACTGAGTGGGACCTCTGTGCTTTTACATAACCTATCTGCTCTTAATGTTCTTGAATTCCTTGAACCCAGGGTTCATGCTAGTTCTACTGTACTGGGTAGCACAGCAAGGACAGAAAGGGCCAGATGTTACATGCCCTACCCTAGCCAATAGACTTAGTCAAGGGCAGAGATGATCATAAGATGCTTTCCCCCAAACACCAAGGTATTTTCATGTGTTCCTGACAGCTCAAGGAGGTGTTCTGGTTCTATAGCAAGGCACACTAGTTTCTACCAGCTGTCTGTAGAATCATAAAGAGATGGCCTATTTCATTGCTTAATAAATTCCCTTGCTTTCTTAAAATCAATATTCATATTGAAAATGCCTGTAGATTTACAAAAATGCTTTGATTAACTTTTTATAGTTTCATTTCAGTTGTTTAGAGAAACTCATAGCCAAGAAACTCATCTGCATTGTTTAGAGAAACTCATAGCAGAACCAGCAGCAACAACAACAAGGACTATCTTAATGCCAGATAAAGAAGTCAGAAAGTCACAGAGAAGCAGGGTTGAAAGGGACTTCCAGAAGTCATTTAGTCCAACCCCCTGGCTGAGGCAGAATCATCCCTAGCCAAACCATGCCATGCAAGTATAATTTAAACTCTACATAAGATTACCCTCAATCCTGACACAGCATGGACCTAACACCCTAACCTGCCACAGGTAAAGCAGGGGAACTATGGCAGCCAATGTCCTGCTATAAAATGTTGTCAATATATGCTCAAGAGGTCCCAGTTAGAGGGGCCACACTCCCCACTACAGCGGAAGTCAAAAACCCACATAGTCTGTACCAATCTGACCATGGGATAAAATTTCTTCCTGCCCCCAAATGTGTCTGACCGTGACAGGTGGGCCAAGACCCTTTAGCCAGAAACCTCCAGTTTTGCTCCTAACAAGAGAATCAGCATGCTCCCATGTAAGTCCCAACCTTAGCTGTAGCCAGCACCCAATGCTTCTGGGGAGGCTTAAAAACATGCTGGGAGTGTTTACACTAGACAGTTAATGCACAGTGGCCTAACAGCACAGTGCAGTAGTGTGCTGGGCAAAAAGCATGCTAAAACACTACTGCGCCGTAGTATTAGACTACTGTACAGTAAGCATCACTAAAAACTATGCACCAGCACTACTGCACAGTAACTAGTTACTGAACATTTAGTTAGTACCTCATTAAGCAAGTACTAAAATAAACGCACAGTAAGTACTGTGCATTAATGTGCCCCCGAACACATATAGCAGAAAAAAGCCAGGGCGGGGAGAAAGAGCAACCAGCAAATCCCAGAAGCATGGGAAATACCCAAGATAGAAAATAGACATATCATGTGCAAAGACTGCACACCCTTGGTAGCGATCAAAAGAACAGAATGTGTGGCACAAAGAACTCACACATTGTATGAAATATTATCTGGAGCCATGTTTAAATGTCAGAAAAATTATATATCAAAGGAAGTATTCTTTTTTATTTTCAAATCACATTCATTTCCTATCACTAACCAAGCTGCATTTAGCCACAAAATCTATTTTTAGTGAAATGCTTTTATAATTGAAACCCACATCATTCAGTGTAATTTTTTTTAAATGACTACTGCAATCGCAGTGAATAAGACATAATGGTATGTGTTCCAATTTTATAGTGCAATAATGCTAGATTTCATTAATAAAAGGATTACTTTATTGGAAAAAACGTCTGCAGTTAAATGAAAAGATGGGTATTGAGATTCTGAAATTTGAATCATGAACTATACAACAGTTGTTGCCATTCATTAGGAGAGAAGCTAGAGGATATGTAGCTGCTCATATGGCCAGTATGATAAAGAAGGTATCACAAATATAGTAACCATTTTATTGTTGTTCAAGCACACTGACTTTCTCTTCTGTTCAATCCATATACTACGGCATTGGTATGCCTTGCTGGTCCAAACCATTTTTGACACAACTGAAGAAAGGGGTGCCCCATTAATGGGCGCACTTGTGACTAAATAGAAATCCCAAATAAGGACCCCAGGAATGGTTCACATGTCTCTGAAATGAACCATGGGTGTGTACAAAAGTTACTTTTCTTCACCATTTTAAAGCGCTTTATTGCTGTGACTTAACAGAAGTGTTTGACTTTACAGCACATTAAAAATGGGTACAGCACTCTAAATTAATCCTTGTTAAATGAGGAATTAAATTTGAAGCACTGTATTTTACAGCACTTTAGCAACCTACAGCACAGAAGTTTTAAATAACGTCTGTACTATGGTCAAATTTCTGATCAGTGGAGAAGCCCCAGGAGGTTGTGGAGTGCCCTGTGCCTCCTATCCTGGAAAATTCAAGACCTCCTTCCCCACACCAAACACTGCACTTCTGTCATGTTTAAGAGCATTGTAACTTTACAATGCTAGAAAAAATGCTGTAAATTACAGCACCGTAAAATTGTCACGGGCCACTTCTGTAAATGCACCCTGTGTCCATGCCACAAAAAAGTTGTATGTATGTATAAGGGCTAAGAGTTTGCTGCAGTTGGACCTGTGATCAGCTCAGAGGAAACTGCTCTCTTACCTAAGAATGGTTGCTAGCATTCACTGCATTAAAGATACAGCAACAAAGGATGAAATCACTCCTAAGCCAAGAAGTTAGTTTATTTTAAAACTGACTATGCAGCTGTGGATATGCTGAAACTTACCCAAAAAAGGAGGGAAACCCCCCATGTCTTTTATGTATAGGTCAGAGGACTGAGCAATGGTCTCAGCATTAAGAAACTAGATAAAAGCACAGTCCTTGTCCCCAGGACAGAAGGGACTTTGACCATTTTGGTGGTCAAGAAAGTTAGAAAATGGAAGCAGTTGTTTTCAAAAGATAAGTCACTCTTTAACTCCTGTAATACTGCAATTAAATTTCAGGGCTGCCCTAAAATGCCCTTGTTCCATGCCTGAGCCTCCCTTTAACAAAACCTGCTTTTTATAACTTGCGTTCTTCCCAGAGTTTCACACTAGCACCTGTTCTGTGTAATCTGACTTCTGGCTCTCTGTGATAACCGATTTTTTTTCCTAACAGTCAAGATAAAATGTACAGGGACATTATTTAAGGCAATTTCAAGGCAGTTATAGCAAATTCTACCTCAAGACATCATGCTTTTGGATATTTTTTTTTTGATGAATAGTCATATATACGTTACATATCTAAGAATATTTTTCCTCTGAATTATGTATCAGATTCCCTTTGCAATTTAAGTCCAGTTTATGTACCTTTTAAAGGCTGGCTGATCATTTAATCAAGGTGAAAATATTTAATGCAATGTATGCAACCTGAAGAAAACTACTCTCTTCCACTCCAAAAAGTTGGTGCATGACTAAGACTAGGTTTTACTATATATGGTATAAAACTGATACCATTATCCCCAAATGCCATTAGCAATGACATAAACCAGGCCTTCTAAACTCCCAAAAATAACTGTTTCATGCATTAAGGGGAAAAAAACATGGCCACTGATCTCAGTGATAGTCTTCACAGAACTAAAGGAGTCTGAACCACTGATGTTTTAAATAATAAAAGGATTGTTCAGTGCAATTAAGACAAATAAAGTTAGAGATAACTTAGAAGCAGACAACTGATGTAAAACTGTACCATTTTGAACCTCTGTCTGTGAAATGCAAAAGGACTTCCCAGAAGGTCTTGAACACCTGCAATTTCTACAGACTTCAGAACATCTCAAGGAGCACTCAACATCTTTCAGACCTTCAGCACTTCAGGAATGCTCTCAACGTTTCCAACCCCAAAAGCAGAATCCTACTTCAGTTCTGGCAGTTACCCAACCATGTAATGGCCTTTGTGGAATATACTCAAAAGTTGTGTTTAAGTAGCCTCACATTGCTACTGCAGACTTGTAGTGGGTTGCTGCAGTGCACAGCTCCATATAGGCATACCAATATCAGGGTAAGCTTTTGAAACCTATTCCCTGGGCATCCAAGGGAGGGAGATATTTAGGACCAAGAGGAAGCCAATAAGTAAGAGAATGTGTGATGGCTCAGTGACATGGATGCTGCCCTACAAAGGAGGGGGACCTTGTTCTAGTCTTAACCGTTGCCTACAGTTGTACAGAAACCTCCCAGCTACTCCCTCTCCTTTTTATTCAATGAATATTAAACACAAGGTTCAGTGTCACTTTTTTTCATTGTCATCTAATCATACATGTAACTATTGAATAACTAGTAATGCACTACCCAGGAATTGATCGCACCTCACATTTTTTGCTATTTACATTATTCTACTTCTACCCCAGCTGTAAGCATAAATACTTAAGCACAAATAAAAAAATACCACAACAAAGAGATGCTGAACACAAGAGGGTGACGTGGTTTTATAAATTGTATTTGGTGACTACTTATAAAAAAGAAATGCAGTTTGGGGAATCAGTATTGGTTTGCAAATGCTTCACCAGCAGGGAAAGCCAAGAATACATTCCTCAATAATTTAATAATAAATAAATTTACTTGCAATAATTTAGCCAGTTCTACTTTTCACTTAGTGATTATTTGATTGGCACTATCTTCCATGGTGCTTTGTACAGTTGAATTCCACAGGATCATCCTTTCCATCTGATCAATTAGATTAAGCTAATTGGCAAACATTTCTTTTTCTTCCTTGATTACTGTGTAGATTCTACCATAGGACATGTGCTTTTGGTTTGAATTTATTTTTAGTTTCTGGAATATATCTGCCTGCCACCTGGATGATCTCTCAAAGTAATGAGCAATCTCATCCAATAAATCTTTCTAATATGGTGTAATGGACAGTTTTCTGAAAGTATGTAGGCCTCAGAAGAGCTAGATATGTGTCTACTAGGATTTTGCATTGATTGCTACTTAAATATGTTTTAAACTGATTATTTGGGTGCACCTACGCATTAATTAATGCATCATAGTTATGGCACATTAAGTTTAGTACTTGATTTTAGGTCTGTTGGAAACAGCACCATTGCATTTTGACTTCTGTTTCAACATTTTGAAGAGACAGTGTTTCATTTCACTGTTTCAAAGCACTGTTCTGTTTCGTTTTGTCAACACTGTTTCTCTGTTTCAACACTGTTTTGATGCATTTTGACGTTTCACCCGTAGGCTGTAATGGAGAATCACAAAAATGCTTATAAATTTGTCATTTCTTGCCTGATTCAAATGAAAATCGCAGGGATGGTAGCCGCTTCTGAGAGCATGACATCTGTCTAGTTTCAAGGAGATACATGCAGGGTTTTTTGTGAAACTGTACCTGAAACTGATCAAAGCAAAAACAGTATCACTTGCCGGCAATGGCAGCCTGCTGTCATCCTGCATGCAGATCTGGGGGACCACTTCCCCTGGGAGGAGTCTGGCACAGCTCCACAGCCCTCCTGGGAGGCATGAGCTTCTGGACCTGTGTATGGAATGACAGCCGGCTGCCACTGATGGCTGGGGCCAGCACCAGCATTGGGTTCTTCCTGGAGCTTGGCACGGGATGCGCCAGGCAGACTCGGGTGCTGGTGGCCCCAGCTAGCAACAGCAGCATACTGTCATCCACATGCTCCACAGCCAGTGAGTATGGAGCTTTTAAAAAAAAAACCCACATTCACTGACTCTGGTAGCAGTGATTGGGGCCTCTCAGCACTTGTGGCAGAGCGTCCCTGTGCAGCATGGGTCAGCAGAGAGCAGTGGGGACCCCTCCAATCCCGCATGGCACCTGTGTGGCAGCTGCCTCATGATGCAGGTGCACCATGGCTCAGCAGAGTGCCATGCATTGTCCCAGAGCTGGGGCAGATCCACGTGTAAGCTGGAGCTCCCAGTTCAATTCTCCAGCTCTCTAATCATTCCCCAGGTCTTCCAGGGAACACAGCCTCCAGATCTGCACATGGGGTTTCAACAGGCTGCTGCTGCCAGCTGGGGAAATAGCTCAGAGCTGCCACCATCCCCAGCTGGAAATGGCAGCCTGCTGTCATCCCGCATTGTCCAGGGGCCTGTGCCCCCTGAGAAGAGGTGGGGGAAAGATTGGGGAATCAAACTGGGAGCTAGATGTCAGTATCAGAGCAGTCTTTGCCCCTCCCACTTCTTAGTTTTTGTTTAGCTGCAAGCCCAACTCTGAGACTCAAAACTTTTGAACTGTTTTGAGTGCCCCCATTTATGTCAAAGCCTTTCATTTCATTTGTTTCACTGTTTCAAGCTTGAAAGGCATCAAAACAGCTTTGAAACAAAACACCCATCAAAATTTTGCAGAGCCCTAATTGTTTTCAGTGACGTTACTATGCAGTAGCCTAATAATACTATGCAGTAGCATATTAGCACTGTGTCTGCTATGGCACACTACTGCACAGTATTATTAGGCTACTGTGCATTTAGCATCTTGTGTAGACACACCCTTTGTTCTCTCTTCCTTTCTTAAGCCTATATCTTGGACAAGAAGTATTCTGGATCTTTAGTGGGTGCCTTCTTTAACTTAGCTCTGGTAGCAGTCACTTCCCAATTAATTAGCTGAAAAATGCAGATTCCCACTTCCTTGCAAGGAGTCAGCTGAAAAGTCAATAGGAAGAAGAGAAAATCAAACCTGTTAATGAGATGATCATTTAGGACAATAAAGCTTCATCCTTCTAGGCCCCTTTTTAATAGCCCATACTAGATCAACAAAGCACTTGAACACATGCTTAATTTTAGGCACATGGCTGAATTTCATTAATGTGAATGGAAACTAAAATGGCTTTAAAATAAAGTTAAAAATATGCTTTATGCTTTGTTAAGTTAGGACCTCAGTGTTCCTTTCTGTATATTTCAGTAACACCTTAGTAATTTTTTTCATAGTTTCAATACTCACAGCAGCTTACTTTTTTATAAATATTCTAGATAGATTATTTTATTTAGCATTAGTGCTCATTGTTTATAAGTCACCACTAAACATTTATTCATCTGCCCATTTTTCAGGTAGGGCTATAATGACTACATATCTAAACAGAGAAATATATTATTCATCAGTAGAGCAAGAAACACCAAAGGTATTTTTTCTCTGAGATGCTCTGAGTGATATGGAGCACCATTTGTCATTGCAGTGAAACCCTCAAGTACAACATGTAATTATAATTTTATAATTGCACTGATTTTAAAGAAAATTGTGACATTTCATTGTCTACCCCATTTGTTCTTTTAGTGATCCTGTCATGTCGTAGGCTAAGAAAGTTGCAAAGGCTAGAAATAGAATGAGTTAATTTACTAGGTGTCTGGTACACACATTCAATATGAAAATGCCATTCTGCTACAAATAGGTTGGGTTTTTTCATTTAAACTATCACTCAAACAATTATGATACAAGTCATCTATTAAAAGAACAAAATACTTAATGCTAGCTGCAACATACTTGGCTACATTGTGCAGAAGCTTCAAATAGCAGCCTTCACTATTTATAAGCTGCTTCATACTAAATGTGTTTTTGTTCTAAATGTTTGTGAGTAGCAGTTATTACAGCAATAAAGAAAATTCATCATCTCTTCTAGTGAGCAGAATGTTTTCATATTAAACCCTAGAGTCATCTTGGCTAGCTTCAGTTTTACAATTAACATGGGTCACAGTGCCTATCCTTCTGCTTTCATGCTGTTGGTCTTATTTACATTATTAATCTCAATTTTTAACATATTTCATTACTTTGAGAGATTAATTTCCTATGCTATTTTAGCTTTTCAAGGAAAGATAATAAAGACTGTGGGCCTCTACTGTCAGTGGTGCAGCTTCTATGACCAGATTTGTTAAATTATGTTCTGCTGCACACCCCTACAGTTCCAGCTGTATCACATATAAAAGCATTGTTGGTGAAACCACCAGATACACAGGATATGGACTGCCCAATTAATAGTGAGTGGGGAAATGGCAGAATCTTTGAAAAACAATGCTAGCCTTGAAGCAAAAGGTTTACTTGTTTTATTTTCATCAGTTATCAACACTTGTAATTACTATATCTTCTCACCATACAACATGTGTTTGCCCCCCTTTCCCCCAAAGCCTGCTGCTAGAAGTTGAGAATTATGGCGAGAACAGTTTCTGCTGCTTACGGGGGCAGGAGTGAAATCTGCATGTGACTTAGGGAACAGAACAGTGGGCAAGCTCTGCTCAATGGCTGCTGCTCTCAGTGAGCACATCTTGTGTCAGACAGTACTATCCTACGGTAGAATTAATTAGTTTACTCCAGCCTAACAGGAGCAGATGTGTAGACAGCGACTCTTTACTGTGGAGCTCATGGGCAACTTGTGTCTTCTGAGTCAGGGGAGGCACTTGCCTCCCTAGCAACCAGTCAGCAACTGGGCTGGCCCCCCTGTGGCCAATCACACCAACCAGGGGAAGGGGTCCCCCTGCAGCCCTCCCCCAGTCAGCGTGATAAGCCGCAGGGGGACCACAGGGATTGCTTCTCCTGGTGCCCTTCCTCCGTGGTTGGCACTCTCAGGGAGGCACCAGCGCTCTCACCTGCCCCCTACCTATTACCTAAGCAGGGAATGCTGGCTGTCAGGGGGTACACCAGCGCTCGCAGGGAGTGCACATGCACCCACTATGCATCACCACTGGTGGAGCTAATCAGGCAACTGCAGTAAGCATCTCATGTAGATGCACTCAGTTATTTACTACAAGAAAAGATCTTTTTTCTGCTTTTCTCTTTCTTTCAAAAGCAAGGTGCATATGTATTCCATGGTGTGTTGTATGCAAGCAAATATGGTACATGATTATGTTTACTATGTTGACCATACAAAATTAGAAAGAATTGGCAAAATTTCCTGTAGACTTCCAATGGCTGTACTTACATTAATAAGAAGGCAGAATTTATAATTAGAAGTGACAAATAACAGCCATAGCAGAGAGATTTTGTCTCTCACTAACATTTATCTCACATGCTTTGCATCTCATCAGTACTTGACAGACTTTCGCTATATATACTATTTATGTTGCATAAAAAGTCTAATAACCCTAGTTTAGCGCTGGAATTTCTTACAGAATGGTTTATAATACACACACAATTCTTAAAGTGAAATATTATAAGAGAAGGCAAGGAGCAGGTCTCATGAAACTATATTCATGGTGTAATTCTGTCATTCAAGTACAATAACTCCATTGAAGTTTATGGAACTCCTTGCATGAGTCACATTTTAAAGAACTAATCCCAAGGCATTTATATACTATATAAATAAAAGTGTGTGTGTAGATAATGATGCTCATTTTGAAATTTAATTCCAATATGGCTCTTATTAGTTATATACATAATTGTCTTATGAAGTTTGATCAAAATCTTATACAACAACCCTAAAAATGCCCTGATGGGGAAACAAAGTAATTTAGCACAATAACCAAGACCTAAGTATATAGTGGGTGTGTCCAATGTTCCCTCCAAGCTACATGTGTGTGTGACCACACAGGATTTAAAACCCTGCCACATACAAACTTATTAATGATGCACACCCACCCAGAGAGGAACTGGGCTGCGGCAATGAGTTGCGCACTCTGCAGTGGAGCATGGCGGAAACACCAGGGCTGTCACAGGATACTTACCAAAGGTAAATTCAGGCAGTGGCTGGGGCTGAGGAACTGTTCCCCGGCCCCGACGCCATGTGCCTCCTCATTCCCAGGGACAAGGCCAGGGCTGGGGGGTAGTACCAGGGAACTGCTCCACTCCCCAGCTCCTCCAGCTGCATGTACCACCTGGGCAGCTCCTCTCGTCCCTTCCCTTCACTCTCCTGCAGCATAGGAAGCCTGGCTCCCCTTCATTGTGTAAGCAACACCTTCCCTCTCTCTCCCTCCAAACAAACTACAAACCATTATAGTTCTAGTTTAGTGCTCACCATTAGTTTCACTTAAAATCCATCATTGCAAAATACATTACATAAGGATACTTGTCTATTAGACTGAGCATAGTCCAGATCCATGTAATGGATTTTGTACCTTTGGGTATGTTATCTGTTAGCTATTAGGAAGAGACTGTGATCTTCCCCAGGACAGTATTGCAGGGGGAGGAGGGACCAATTCGGGACAGACTGAAGGGGTGCACTCATGGACCAAAGCAGCATGCTCATGGATCACCTTAGAGGAAACATTGGGTGAGTCTACATGTGAATATTAATGCAATGCAATAAACTCTGGCATGGATCATGAAGCATGGTCACAGGCACAACATTTACATGTACACCTGGAACTGCAGCATGTTGAACCAGGGTGACATGGCCCCAGCTGGCAGTGGTTCCTGGGTGTCGCGGAAGCGGGGTCTCTCCAGGTGGCTATGGAGGGCTTCCACGGGTTACACACCGAGTGAGGCACCCGGCTGGCGGTGCCAACCCAGGTGTGTTCGGGGCCCTGGGCAGGGGGTGCGCGAGGGAGCAGACGGCTCCAAAGACGTAAGTAGAGTAATAAAGAAACTTTACTTACTTAAATTCAAAGGCCAACTTATTTACAGGGAGTTGAGATGTGAGTACAATTCACTGGTTAGTACAATCCTGGTCGGTACAATGCGGTACAATGAGATTAATCGACGTGGCGGCTGCAGCCAGGTAGAAGTGTACTGCAGTACTTGCTATTCAGTAATCCTCTCTTTACTCTAGAGGCCTCTTGGAGCTTGAGCAGGATCAGTCTGCTCTCAATTAGCAGCTCGAGAGTAACACGCAAGGGGCTGAGTAGACAAGTAAGCACTTAAGAGTAGGCTCACTCTCCTCATGCCTTCTCCTCAGCGCGGGCGCGAGAGACAGTCAGACCGTCTCAGCAGCTCTCTCTCCAGGGAACGCGCGCGCGAGAATCTGCGTGCAGTTCCTAATATCTCTTCATCCACCAATCAAAAGGCTCCCTTGGTGGATGCTTCTAGAAGTATGCCTATAACCTTCAATCATTTTTAAATGGGTCAGAGGCACTTAACTCTTTCAAGAACATATACTTTCTGCTACTTCACTACTTTTACTATGCTATCAGTCATGTCACTTAACCTTGCAACAACACAAGTAATATCAAAAGACTAATAACTTTTTATCAACTAAGGGGCAATAATCTGATGGGAGTCACAATACCATTTTAGCACAGGGGTCAGCCTGCCAGCCTGGGGCAGCTCCAACTTGACTCAACATGCTATGGAGGGGCTGGCTGGGGCGCAAGGGTGTTTTAGAGTCAGACTAGCCAGCAGGCAGCCCCACACTGAAGCAAATTCATATCCCAGCCATCTCCATCAGCATCTACACGTGGGTTGCTGAGGAGTATATAACTCCACCATAGGATAGTACTTGTATCTGGCAGTACTAACCTACAGCAAACTTAATTAGTTTACTCCAGTCTAATCACTCTGCTCTTGTAGACTGGTGATGCTTTCCTGAAGAATTAGGTAAGTAATTCCATAGTCTTTGGCTATCCCTCAATATGAGGATTATGTCTCCCAGGGGGAGTAAAACTACCATCACATGACCACCGCCTACATGCAGATTTTTGACTAGGGACTCCCAGAGATCACTGTTCCTAACCCCACTACCATTCATCTGTTGCCACAGGACTTGATTCATGGGAGATGTTAACATCCCTGGCAGAGGACTGCCTATGACATCTTTTAACGTGGGGAAGCTGGTGCACACAAACTTGACAGGAAGGAGACCTGAACCCACTGACAAGGATATGCAAGACAACTGAAGCTCTCCATCCTGCTGCAGCCCTCATCCACCTTCACAGTTGCAGAGTACCAGAAGGACAAGGCTTAGACAACATAGCTCTGAGAGTCATTGGAACACACAAGCTTCTCTACCACAACAAGGTTACAGAGTCCAGGGAGTGGACTCTGTAGTAAGTGTCTTGTGTAGATGCCCCTAGAAATATCTTTCCTGTGAGTGTCATTAAAAATCCAGCAACAAAAAATGTTTGTAGTATCTAGCTACCAATATACAGTAAAAGCCTTGTTATCCAGCATCTCCTGGGAATGGGGGATGCCAGATAACAAAATATGCTGGTTAATTGAGCAGAACCAGGCCACCACTTCTCTGGCCATGTCTGGGGTGTCCCTCCGCCCTTCCCTTTGCATTGCCGCCTCTCCCACCACATCACCACCCTCCCACAGGGCCCGCACAGCTCCACACAGCCTGTTATGCCCCTGGGCCATGGGGGCCATGGTGGGCACTTCTGATTTCACTTTTCAAGCATGCCAGCTTATAAAGTGCCGGTTATCAGAAAGTTTATTCTACTTAGAAAAGGGATACCATGGTAATGCAACTGCATTATGTATGAAGTTTGCAACTGTACACACACTGAGAAACATGCTGAAGAAACATTGATATTAAGGGAAGTAGACTTTGTGTAACTGGTAATACACAATACTAGCTCTTCATGAAGCCTCAAATAACATTGCTCAGAATGTAACTTTTAGTTGTTATGGTGAATATATTCACTGTTAATTTAGAAAAAACCTGCTAAGGCATTATTCCATTCTAAGTATAAACCTCTGTGATTCTCTGCAGCTCCATTTGAAAAAAGTAGCTGTTCAAATGTTAAATTTGGACTGCAGGTGGAAAAGTAGATTTCTTTCTCACTTGTATCATGTAGTACAGTGACCTGGTTAACTAACAAATGTCTCAAAAAGACTCTACATAAATGAGGATATTTATTTTTCTTTCTTTTTTTAATTTAACTCCAGACAGTCAACCCTGATAAATCAGTCTTAGAGATTTAACTCACAATTCTGCAAGCTTCTGATCACATTGGCCCCCATCCAGCGAAGTACTTAAGTTCATAATGAACTTTTACATGTATTTGTTGTCCATTTTAGCCTGCAATTAATACTGTGATGTATTCTATTGACTGTGACTATTTAAGAAAACATACATATTCTAGGGTCCCAAACCAGAGTTGATGATTTCCTGAAATGGCTTCTCTTTCTCCCTCCCTTTCCAGCTTATCTTCAAGCAAACAAGTTTAGCAAAATCATAGAACTGGCATTTTCAAGGAAGCACCTAAGATGAAAAAAATTAAATCTTCCTTGGTACAATCAGCCAGGATGATCTCAACTGAAGCCCTAAAAAGATCAACTAAGACTCTGGAAAATATATTTGAATCATCCATAGCCTATCCACCAATCAATTTCTCATCTGGCCAGGATGTTCTCATTTGCCCATTTCACCAAGCATTCAATATACCATTCACACAAAGAAGTTGTACCTTTAAAAGCCCACTACCACCATGCTACACACTTTCCTTTCCTTATGCTATTATCAAGAAAAAGAGCAACTTCCTCAGCACAATGAAAAAAAATCAAAGCTTGACAACAACGAGCTTAATGGACAATGCTTCTTTACAAAAACAATGGGCCTCACAAATGGTTCCCACCAAAATGATGGGAACCTCTCTCCCTGGAAAATGTTGATCCTAAAAAAAGAGATAAACTTTGTGTGGCTGCATGCAAAATTGAAGAAAATATCCAGGGGTGTACTTGGTAGCCGTGTTGCTCTGAAACAAAAAGACATACAAAAAACTAGAACTCTTGGTTCCAAAATGATAGGCAGCATTTTGGAACCAAGAGTTCAGGTTTTTTGTAAGAAAATATCCAAGTATTCTGTAGTATAGAAAATTGAAGCTATACTGAAATATCAAATTTAAACACCATATAGCAGAAAGAAACAAAAGCAATAAATTGGGCAAATCAAGGAGAATACTGAAAACTTTAGGGTGAATTAGAAAGGGCAGAAATAATGCTTGAATTCAGCAGGGAAAATATTGTCAAGAAAGAACAGGAATTAAATTTTCTAAAAGCTAAAATCAATAGTAAGACTGGACATAGATAAATTTCTTCACCTAATGACAAACCCTATGTGTTGGAGATAGCAGTACAATAAACAGATGTATAGAGAATGTAGGCAGAACTCATTTTGGCAGAACAAACTTTTTTGTGATGCTATTTAGCACTGGCAGAAGAAATAGCAACTGACACAGCTATATTTAAATAGCCTGAGGTTTTACATAACAGGGAAGACTTTTAAGAATTACAAATGACTAAACAACTAATTAGGTAACTGGGCCAGACAGAATTAGTCCCAAGCCTGCTATGGTTTTATAATAGTTCTAGCTCGCTGCTTTCCAGATCTTCTTACAAAGCCCCTGTAAAGTGAAACAGAGGCTCTGTATAGTCATAATTATTAGTGGGCTCCTAAAAACTATTTCCCAGATGTTCTGTTTCTCTACAATGACAATATTCCCATTCAATGTTGGTGATGATTAAAGCTCATACCAATTCCTTAATTCATTAAAGATACTGTTACAGGTTATCTTTAGAGCATTTTAAACATGTGTCACAGACGGGGTCCTACAGGAGGGCCGTGATCTCCTTAAGGCCCCTTCCCATGCCAAGTTGGTCCAAGGGCACCCTCAGTTTCTTGCCCGCCACGTCTCTGATGTTAAAAAATGTTAGGAAGGCTGCCTTTTATGCCATCTTCGTCACTTCTCATTGTTGTGGACTCCCAGACCCCTCGTGGGTCCCACTCTACAAGTGGGTGCTTCCAGGGCACCTTAGCTTTAGGGGCTATGCGTGGCTCCTACCACCCCAATACCATGCCTCAAGCCTCGCAGATGTACTGGACATTATTCTGTCCCTCTCTCCAGTGTTCTTCTCTGGAATGCTGTCCTCCTCTGGGGCTCTTCTATAGTGCTGCCCTCTCTTAGGGCCTTCTCTGCAGTGCCGCCCTCTCTTGGGGCTCTTCACCACAATGCTGCCCCCTTCCTCAGGGCTCACTGCACTGCTAACCCCTCTCTAGGGCTCACCGCACTGCTACCCCCTTCTCTGGCGCTCACCGCACTGCTACCCCCTCCTCCGGGGCTCACCGCACTGCTGCTCCTTTCTCTGGTGCTCACTGTACTGCTACCCCTTTCTCCAGGGCTCACCACGCCTGCACTGGGCTGGGCTTTTCAGTGACGCCCCCTTCTCTGGAGCTTCTCAGCTGCCCCTCTCTGGGGCTGGGGTCTATGTATCCCAAATGCTGCACCCTCACTAGCACTGGGGTCCTCACACTCCACTGTGAGTTCTGTATGAGGATGCTGTGCCCACACTGGTGCTGGGGTCCCCACTCCACTGTGAGACCCCTCTGAGGCCTCCTCCAACCCCAAATAGCCTCACCCAAACCACTGGTGATAAACGAACAGCAACACAAAATACTAGCCCTCCAGCTATAACTCAAACTGAAACCGTCCAGCCATAACAACATTCACTCCTACTGGAGACCCTTTATCTCTCACAAAGTTAGATACTGCTCCTGGGTCAGGCTTCTCTTCTCTCCCATAGCAGAGACCTACTTCTTGTCTGGCTGCCGGCAAGGAACTGCCAGCCTGGCCTCAGCCCCTGGGCTTTATAAGGGCCAGGCCCTGCCCCTTCTGGTCGGCTGACCTTCCCTGGTTGCCCTGGCAACCCACAGCTGGGTTCCTTATTCCCTCACTGCTAGGGTCCCCTCCCTAGCAGTTTCTCCTCCTTAGGAGCAGGGCACCTAAGTGCTCTGTGACAATGTGGAATATTATGAAGCTAGAGAAGTTTAAGAGTAGCCACAGGATAAGGCGCTATGCTGTCTCAGACATATACAACTATGACTTAATACTAGAGGGCCTGGCAAGAACAGGAACCAGGGTTTCATCCCTCCCTTAGGGTGAAAAAGGAGGGGAGAGGGGACTTGTAGCTTGGAGGTGGAGAAACCAGCATGGACACTGTTATTGACCTCCTTCTGCATCAAGAGCCAGACAGAGTTACAGGTGGAAGGGGAAAAGTCATGCAAAAACAACTGTTTGAAGTGGATGGAAAGGAAGGGAAAAGTAAAGAGAAAGGAATGGGGGGAAAATAAATAAATAAATAAATAAAGGACTAAAATCTTGTGTGTATTTCACTGAATTGGGATTGAGTTGAGGTAGGGAGTTAGTACTCACACCAGGACAGAACTGAGTCCCAGCAGCCATGGGCAACTGGTGCCTCCTGACTGTGGGGGGTGGGGGCACACACAGGCACCGGCAATAGCAATGGAGCTGGTGAGCACCCACGAGTGCCGCAGGCAGTGGCAGGGCAGAGCTGGCAAGCACCTGCAGGTGCCGCCAGTGGCAACAGCCCTGTTGGGGGGCACATGCCCCCGCATGCTCTCCCTATGCGTTGCCTATGCCAGAATTGCTGGTACTGTCTGCACAGAGGTGGATGCTACAGCAAGGAGCAAACTGGAGAGCCGCACCTCGGTTCTCTGAGTCGTCACGCTGTGCTAAGATGACACTCTCTAGAGGTAGAAGGGGCTGTTGGCTTGGGGCCAGCACCACTTCACTGGGCAGTAAAGTTCAGAAGGGTTGAAGCAAGGAATGGGGACTATGGGAACGGTGAATTCTGGAAAACTGGAGGAATGAAAAGAGAATATTTTAACTTCCCACAGCAGATTAACTATACCCTGGAATGACCTGGTTACAATGAATCAAAGATAACCCTCACCTGAAATGGCACAATTTTAAAACATTTAGAAGGTACTTAGCAAGAGCTAACACCCTTTAAGGGATGAATGCTTCCATTTTAAGTGCCTTTAGGATGGTTTAAAGGTAATCTGTAACACCATCCTAAGAAACTTCAGAAATGAAAAGATATCCAAATTGTTCCTGGCCATAGTAACATTTTGCTAGGGTTGTTATTTTCTAAAATATTACCTTCTAAAATTCTAAAAACCTTCTAATGCAGGATACTTGGGAAGTATTAGTCATTAACAACTCTATAAAGAGTAAAATCTAGCTGCTTTAAGAAAGAGTAACTAAATCAGATGAAAAAAAGGTTCTATACATCATTTAATGCAATTCTTGATACTTTGTAAGAAATGAATTACCACCTAGGCAACTGCTATGACAACAAAAGTGATACAACAATTCTTGAAGAATATTATTCTCTCTCTCTCTCTCTCTCTCTCTCTCTCTCTATATATATATATATATATATACAGAAAAATCCTTTTGTAGTTAGCCTTATGCAAGTCCATGATGTGAAATACTGTAGTCCTTAGGCTCAGGCATCTTTCACGATTACATGGTTATATGAAGAGTTTTTAAAATTTGCACGGAAATTTCTCAAAGCAATTACCGTTTGGAACTCAATTGTTTTGTATCTATATACGAGAGAGAGAGAGAGAGAAAGAGATAAAATTGGGACAAATATAGATAGATAGAGCTATATTATTGGGACAAAACAATAAACTTGTTGTTAAACTATACAATTATAACTCCTAAAAGGCCCTTTAGACAAGGTACTGTTCCAAGAGAGTAAGAAAGAGGCCCCTCTCCCTCCAGTACAATTAGAGACAAGATGAGACCACGATAGACAACAAAAATAAATATGGCAAAGGCAGGAAAAATGAGGTAGGTATCACAAAAAGTTAATGACTGCAGCACTTATTTATTTGATTTGATTAATAAATCTATTTTAAATAATATGTTTAATGAATTTGATTTAGTGTGATGATCCATCACAGTGAGCATGGAGGCTCAGAAGTTGGGTTTCTAAAAAGGTTAAATGATATATTTATGTTAAAACTCAGTTGTGAGTTAAGTGGAAAAGGCTGGATTGGATATAACCCATTAAGAAAACAGGCAAGGCTTTATATAGCCTGTGCCACCCCTGAGACATTGTTTCCCTGAGACAATGCATATATATTTTTATCTCTGGAAGCTAGCAAAAATTTAGCTCAGATTCTTCCCCTTTTCCCCCTTGCACAAGCAAGTCTTAGCCAAGGGCCACGAGGTTTTACTTTTGATGGGGATTTTACTTTAGCCTGAGAGTTCCGCTGAGTATAGAAATGATCTACTCAAGTCTGAAGAGCTAGAGTTTTTCTCTCATTCTTTTTTGCTCTGTGACCCAGAGTGTGGTGTGACAGGTAGATAACCCTGGAAAAAATACCACCCTTAGTTGATTGATTTCTGGTGTCAAGGGCACATCTACACATGCATTTGATCCAAGATCAGTTTATTCGTGAGTAAACCACTAGCGAGTAAATGCTCCTGAGCAGGTGTCTACACATGCAGAGATGTGGGAGAAGATTTGCTACTTTTAGCAGCAAACTGGTGCCACTTCCTTTGGCCCAGCAACGAGACGCCATGGAGAGCTCAAAGACAGCAGCCAGCAGCCCTCTTGAAAAGTCATCCCCACTCTCTATTCCCTGGCTAGCTACTTCCCTGGCCAGAATCAGCATGCACAGCACAAAGGCAGCATGTAGCAGCTCTCTCTTCACTGCCTCTGGCATCCCACGCCATGGTTGCCCCTGGAAGCAATGAAAAGAGCTCCAGGATCCTGCTGGCCACTGCACTGGCCCTGCAGGCCCACTGGGATGACTGCCAGCTAGCCCATGGCTGTCTGGGCCCTCCTGGCTCCCCCACACACAGTGACTGTCTGCCTGGCTACAACACACAGTTCCCAGGACCACTGCTGCCACTCAGCTGTCATCTAGACCTCTTCCAGCTGGCCAGACCCCAACAGGAACACTGATGACAGGCTGCTGGACACCACCACTGGGGCCACCCTCATCCCTTTTAGGCTGCCTCTGGGCCCGCAGGGCCATCCAGGACTCATGGCTGCACATCATCTGGCAGACCTGGGATGATAAGCAATGGGTAGAGGCATTCTGCATGATCCAGACCACCTGCAGGGACCTCCTGGAGCAGCTGTATCCCTACCTGGAGTGTCAGGACACTGACATGCAGCCGCCTTTCCCCACGGACACCCAGCTGGCCTTCGCCATCTTTCTGGATGTGGAGTAGACTGTGCTTTACTGGCTCAGAAGCAGATAGGTTTGAAATTTTGTCACTCAGCTGCTATTACTTGTGTGCACCATCCCTTACCCTTTCACTGTGGGGAAGGAGTTGGGGAGGAATATTAGCTGGAAGGAGAGAATGGAGTATAAAGTCCTTGTATATGGAAAGGGTATATAGCCTTACAAATTCAACAGGCTTTCTAACCCCTCTGTGAGAGTTGAGGGGAAATGTGGGGAGAAACTCAGAGATATTTCCATCTTGGTTACCTAATCTCCCACTAATAGGTGAGTATGGCAAAGGATTTTTGGAGCCTGCTATTGGTAAATATCAGTGTGCAGACTAACTCACCTCACAAAGAGTTTATTCAGGTCATGACCAATGATGGTAGTAACATAATGATTCAAGATGTGGAAGATCTGTATTTTTTTACCCTGAAGGAATTGGAATCAAGACCTGCCAGCTATCAGGCAAGTGATCTAACCACCATGCTATAGGACAAGCTAAGTTAAGGCAATCCTCAACCCTGCTAGGCCACTGGGAAACCAGGAGTGCAGGGCAGAAGGCTGGGGGGAGAGTAAGCAAAAAAGGAGACTGCCTCTGTAAGCAAGTGGTTAGGGCACTGTTTTACAGTGAGCAAGGAACACCAGCTTCCAGGCCATCCTCCCAGGGATCAGGGGCATAAAAAATATGTTTTATAGTGTTTCAATTGTTATTGAATCAAACAGGGAATTTTCCATGCTGACTATTACAGTCATTGAATAATGACACTGTAATAATTTCCCATGGTTTCTTAACTACTCACAAACAAATACCCTACAGATATTATTATTATGAAGGATTAATGTAAAGCAAGCACAGATTTTTTTTCTTTGCATACTTTGTGAGGGTTGATATTTTAATGCCTAATTACCATTTGAGTAGAAGCACTACTGGAGAATTTTACCATACAAGTTTTCATCAGGTACAAATACCAATATTTTAGGCCTGGGATATTTTAACCAATAAAGAGATGTAACTAGTTATGAATAAAATCTTTCTATGCCATTACTGAAAAGATTGGGAATTTAAGAAAAAAACAAAAATTGATTGACGGTCAAGCAAAGGTAATATTCCATTGTTAGCAACTATTCTCCTTTTAGATTTTTTTTAAGCATTCATTGTTCAATTCTCTATAATTATCTTAAATCCATATAATCAGCATCTCTCTCTCTCTCTATATATATATACATATTTTAACCACCGTTTTTAAGCTTCTTACACTCTTGCAAACAAGTTAAAATTATTCACAACGGAATTTGATCAGCTCTGGGCTGTACATTTCACATTCAGCGTGTGTGTTCACAACACCACTTATTTCTGCATTTACAGATTTCCTTTTCCATAGAGAATGAGCAGCATTTGATAGATTATGTACTTCATTAAAATGGTGAGTAATGAAATATTGTCAGAACAAATTGTCTTTTATCAAATATTTCATTTAATGCAGAGCGATGCTTCAGTCATGTATTTTCATTAGGATTATTTTAGTTTTACCCCTCATAGATTAGAATGGAGATTATTTACTTAGGCAATTCATGCCCTGCTAGCTATGTAGGATACATAATTTTGCTTGTATAGTCTCAATTAGTGATATTTATTATTTATGTTTCAGCATTTATACTTTAAGCATTTTCTATTAGTCACTGCTTGAAAAATTCAAATAATCCTGGGAGCAGGAACCAGAGCCCACTATTCCCTCTCTCCCCTCTCCTAAGCAACAGAGGCAGGGCCTCTCTGTCTTGTATCCTGAACTGTTTTTTTGCACCTTGTCATTGGTTAAGAAACAAAAATATCATGGCAGTAGAAATTGGAATGCGGGATTCTACTCTGCCAGAGAAGTGCCATAGCTAGACTCTGTCTTGCTATCCAGTGGCCCAACTAGCAGAGAAAGGGTGAAGGGAAGTGGAAGATATTGATTCAAGTCCCCTCACAATCAGGAAAGCTCAGGACCTGGATTTCCCACAAGGACTCTCAATATAAGTCTGCGTGGCACCACTGAAGGTGAGCACAACTGAATTCAAGGCTGTTGACACAAGTTACAGCTGAGCTCTTCTCACCTACAGGTAAAGGTGTCTCTGACAACTTAAGAGGCGTTTTACACGTCTCTCAGTGATAAGAGGATCAAAATGCAGGACTTGTATGCTTAGCAGAAATACCTATGGAAATGTGCAGTCCAAAATGGAGCACTTCCTAAAGCATTCAGGTGCCTAATGAGTTCTGTGGATGCTGCAATAGGGCCAATTTAAATCACTCTTTCAAATGCAGATGCTTAAGTTTGTCTAATTTAGATGCTTATGGATCCAATCTAAGCTCTGGCCATGCATCTTCTTTGTTTAAAAAATTAAGTAGCCTTCACTCTTTTCTCTTAAAACTGGCTACCTTTATTACATATTTACCTTTAATAAAGCAGCTTAATGAAAGAACACTCACCCAGAGAAATGGGAGCCTTGGATTAAATTCCTTGCTCAGTCTGGAAGAATGCATATTACTGGTATCTCTTATCGTCCTGAAGAGCCTGGATGCCTCACACAGAGTTCTAGATTTCACTCCTGGGTCAGGTGCCTATAAGTTATGTTACAGCACTTAACTTTCAGGTGCCCAAATGCAATGTGCTGCTATTGCATTGTAGTTTGCATTCCCTCCCCTGGAGAGCTTACATCTCTAATAAATATGGGAATGAAGTGAAGCAGCATTTGATAGCAGTAGGGTGGCCTGTCAAGGTTACCCCCATCTTCTTAGCTTCAGAAACATGTTAAAAACCAGGCTCATTTCCCTAATCACTAAACTACACAATGCCTTATGGACTTCATAACTCATCAACAAAGAACACATCATAAATATAAGACCTAGTGTTTATTTTCAGCAAATACTTATAATTTGCTTTCCATAAGTATGCCCACTGGTACAATTTGCAGGCTTGCATGTTTGTTGCCAGTGTACATAAAAGTGCTGAATTAAATTGATATACATTTTAAAATCAATATACATAAATGACTTCTTTTTATTATTTGCCTATCATTGGTGCTTCTCTTAAAGAGATTTCCATAGCACAAAGCACAAACAGGAGTGTAAACACACTGCCATATTTCAGTGCTTTTACAACAGAATAGCATTAACTGCTATTCTGAAAAGTCCACCATAACCATTGTTAAACTGCTGTCTCTATATTCCTTTCACACTAAATGGAATTAATTATAGTTGCTGCAAAACTTTTTTTTTCTCTCTGAAAGATGAGAAGGAAGGGGAAAGTAGGGCGTTAGGAAGTGTGGATGTGAGGAGCTAGTGATGGGATCTTGGGCTCTTTAGAACATGCTTTCTGTCTAGTTGCTGAGCAGAGTTCCTGGTTTCTAAATTGGTCGAAGCAAAGCTTTAACAAGCCAGAATGTTTAGTTTTGTATTGTTAAAGTAATGTTGTACTTTTTGGTTTAAAGCTTAATTTATTTTTCATTTGGTTTGATTTGTTGTTTAACAGGTTTAACTGTTGAGGACATGTTGAGTTAGCCTCTAAGGCTAGGGACAGACATTGACAAAATGCTTGAGTATGAATTGCTTAACCTGCAAAGCTTGACCCAATTTGGAGGTGGATAAACATTCCTTTTTCATTACAGAAATTCAGCCACATGTCTGCAGTGGCTCAGGTGAGAAGCCAGGTGGGAGGGGGGCGGGGTGCTAGAGCAATCCTCCCTTCCCTTGCATGGTACTGAGCTGAGGTGTGGGGAGTGTAGCTAGGCCCTGGCAGGATGCTCGGAGTAGCTCAGCAGGGAATTGATAACAGTGTTTCTCAGCCCTAACTCATTGTTTATCATCCCATTAAGAAAACAAGAGAGGGACATTACCAGCTACATGGTGATTCTGCCTTTGTCACACCATGGACCAGAGCCAGCATGTAGTCAGCTAGCTGATAAACAGATACCTCTCAGCAAGGCAGAGGGCAGGGGGGAATTCCTGCTTAGCAGGGTGTGGTGAGAGGGAGCAGAGGAGCAGCCTGCAAATCTCTGCCAGAGCTGCAGCCATGGAGCAGAGGTGAGGGACCAGCCCTGCTGTGGAGCAGAAAGCCCTGCCCAGCCCAGAGAGCATGCTAGGATGCTGGGAAAGTCTGGTTTATATTAAACCAGCAAGGGGTCTGGGATAGGTATTGCATAAACCGGTTGGAGCCAAATCAGTTAAGTCTGATACTACATTCAACCAGATTTATCTCAAACTGGTTTAATCCATTTTCAAACTGGTTTCTATGCACTTAACCTCTGTTCTGCTACAGGTTAAAACCAGTTTCTGATCACTTAAACCAGTTTATGTGTAATGTCTGTCCCTAGCTTGAAAGGGATGGCAGGGGCTGGACAACAGGAACCACAGCTTCAAGTTCCATAATCTAATAAAGTGCTTCATGCTCTCCACCTCAGGTAGATTTATCTCCATTGTTGTGTCCATAATACCTTTCTTAATCTCAGAACACTTATAGGTTATATGTAATATATTTAAATAATGGTAACCTGTCAAATAGAAGGGGCAAGGCTACCTGGGATCAAATAATGAGGCACTCAGTTTCATGTTCGGGTATCTAAATAGGAATGGTCCCATTTTCAAAGGTGCCAAGAACTCCCCACAACTCTCTAAATATGGATTTAGGAAGTGATCTGTGCCTTTATTCTCTGTCCTCCAGGCCAACATATCATATAGCAGAGCTAATATAAACTGAAAGCGAAACAAACAAAAGTAACATGAAGGAAAACTACTACAGGAAGAAGGTTATTAAATGAAACTTAACTTCACTTGTGAGATGAAGTACATGAATTCTTGAAGCTAGAATAGTTGAGAGCAGCAATTAAACTGTTCTAAATTATTTTGGCAGATGTTTTAGCCCCAAGATAACCTGGAGCATATAGTTTTCTTCAGCTGTGTTAAGAGTAAACTCACTGAAAATACAGCCCAACATTTTCACGTAGAGAAGGCAAATGTTCCATCTGTCCACCATTTATTGAATAACATTCCACACCAGCTTCTAAAGACATTCTCAGATTTGGACCCTTCAATAATATGAAACGGATCAGCTTTGGAAGTTCAAGAGTCCATGATATAAGACACACTGTTAAACAACTTTTCCTTTATATTGTAAAATACCTCCAAAGTTATACTGTGCACCTAACACAAAGAAACATGAATGCAGTGCCATTCAGAGTCCTTCCACTCCTGCATCTGATACATATTTCTCTGCAGGAGGTTTGTGATGCTCATTAAAGTACAATGAACGCTTGTAGAGTGCTTGTTGTGTTATAATGAGCATCTGGACAGAGCTTGGGAGAGAAATGCATTCTTTCTGTGCAGGGGCAGAGAAAGGGGAAGGTTATACTTCTAACTTGTTGGCACTGAATGCTGTTAATAGTGTTCTCAGTGGAAATACTGTTATTAACAAAACATTTTCTCCATCCTTTTTATTTTTTTGTGGTGTAAGAGAACTGGCAGGAAAATCAGGGAGCTCCATTGCTTGCATATTTGAATTCCAAAAAAAGTGATGCAGTTTCCAACTGACCTTTTGCAGTACAATATGACAAGCTAACTTTATGTTGTGGTTCTGAAACTATATATTTAAACAGGGTGATCAGATTGTTTTCAGGAAGCTCTTTTCCAGTGCAGTGTCTTCACATTTAATTTCTAAATTTTTTTAGGCATTTTATCTACTGGCACTTGTAGTCACTTTGCTTAGAAATAAAGTCATTCAAGTGGGATTGTATCCATCATCTCAACATTAATTACAAGATAATGAGGAGGAAGTTGCAGAACGTGTCCAATATGAGAAGCAGAATATGGTTTCTGGATGATAGAAAATGCTGTTTTAAATTACAAAAACATGTGGAACCCAATGTATACTACTGACAGGTTCCGAATTACCAACCCACTCACTTCCAAAATGGAAAAATATTTCATCCAACAGAGACATGCTAAAAAAGAGATATACTACATAACTTAGTCAAGTGTAGAAGAAAGCAGATACACTCCCATTTTTCTTCCAATACTTTATTTCCCAACATAATTACATACACATCCATAACCTATCCACCAATCAATTTCTCATCTGGCTAGGATGTTCTCATGTGCCCATTTCACCAAGCATTCAATATACCATTCACACTTCATTTTAAAAGTCTTATTCACCTACCACCACTTCTTATTGGAAATGTTACACTTTTATGGAGGTATTACTTTTAATGGATGTATTTCAGTAATACACTGAAATCCTCTGAGGATGGTACTATATCTTTATATTAATATTAAATGTACATACTGACATAAAGTAGGAGTAAATCAGTGTTGTTATTTATTTACCTTGTTAGAGTAGTAGTGAACAGATTTTATTGAGGTTAAGATCTCATCTTATACATTTCTTCACCACTACAGTGTAAAAGAAAGACTGTTACTCTGAAGGTATGTACAAGCATTGCATTTAGATCAACCTAACCAAGGTACAGGTGTTCACAGGGCTTAAATCACCCAGAAAATGGTGCACCTGATCTGATCTGATCTCAGGAGGTGAACTAACTTTAGATCATCCTGGGCTAACCCAATCCCAAACGGGTTAACTTGGTCTAATTGAATTCCTGCCTGCTTTCACAGCACAGCCACGGGGCCCAGCCAGTCATACCAACCCAGGGTCTACGCTGCTCCTATCCTCCTTGCCAACCCTGACCATATTTTTAGCACCCCAGATATCCTCCCCAGATGGGGCAACCCCCTGCAGGCCTACCAACCTCCTTCCCCCCATCTCCACAGACCCACCAACCTCCCCCAGACCTACTAAGTTACTTACCTCAGGCTACCCACCCCACTCACAGCAGCAGCAAACATTTGCACACCCTCTCCTGGTTTAGGTTAGCACTAAACTGGGTGCCGTGAGTGCTTGTTTGCACCCTAAATAGACAAAACAGACAAAGGATGGGAGAGAGAATATCTCTGGGTTGTACTAGTAAATATCAGAGTAGTGTTGGTAATCTGAATATTTCAATTTTCACACAGTTGGAAGCTGGGAAATTTAGGTGACAGGACATTTTTACTGTTATACATAATCTTTACCTAACACACGAATGGATAGGCCTGAAATGTCTCAAAAGCTTTCTATAACTCTGCCTTTCAAGAAGCATAGCAGTACCACCTAAAAGTTGCCCCAAATGCTTCAGTTTGTTCCCTGAGCTGTTGCTCTCACTTACTCTAAAATAACTGTGACCCAGAAAGCATATGGAGTTATTACATGTAAATGACACACCAAGCACTTTTAAACCTAAAGGTCCTTGCAAGTGTTTTCTCAGCTAATCCTGTAACAGGTTGATGTAGATTTATAGACCTAGCAAAATTCCATCCCCTTCTTGTTGCAAGTGTTTCAGAAGCACCCTCAAAACTCACCTTTAACCCATGCAGGAATTTTTTTGATATTCTTACATCACTACATTCTGAAATCAAGATAAAAATAATTATTAAAAAGTGCTTGAAATCCCACAGACAAAATTATTGGATTTGCATTGGCTTTACCAAAAGCAGAATGCACCTTAGACTTTACTACAGCGATATCAGGAATACTTAGAACTGAAACACAATAATCTGGGTGGCCAAATTCATCCCTAGTGTAATTCCATTGTTTTAGTGAAGTTTCATCATCAGGAATGAATTTGGTGCTTGAATACTGTCAGAAATGCACAAGTTATTTTTTATCACAGATTGCTGCATCCTTCACAGGTAAAAGAGGAAGGGGGCAGATCAGCTCATGTTGAGCTTTTACTATTCTGAATAGTAAACAGCAAGCTAGAAGAACATGGAAACACTGCAGAAATACTCTTCGTGTTAAAAGACACTGAACAAAGAGTACTCCTAACTGAACCTCTAGAGGTCTTATTTTCTGGGCTACTCTTCTTCTCCATGTAGTGAACCATACCAACTGAGGCTACTAGTACCTGACCCACATTTATACAATTTCATATTGCAGATGCCAATGTAAAAATAATAGCAGAAGAATTTGGCAGTTAGTTTAGCTTAAGTCTTTTGAGAATCCATAATTTAATTATTCCCTGGGAAACATATTTTCATCCATTGGAACATGCCTGTAGGAAGCTTTTTTTCCCTGTCTCCAGGCCAATCCTCAGCTTGGTTGGGTGATCTAGTTGGGACTGGTCCTGCTTTGAGTAGGGGGGTTGGACTAGATGACCTCCTGAGGTCTCGTCCAGCCCTAATTTTCTATGATTCTAAGTTGCAGGAAGCCTGATCAGTGTGGTCATCTTGGAACCTTAGAAAACTAATAGCGCGCTATACTATATATCCAGTGATATTAAGATCTTTGCATATCAACTGTAAAGACTGCCAAGGAGCTACTAACATAACCTTTACTTTGTCTGTCTTTATTTTTCTTAGAACTCTCTTGTGTAGCAGCATTGATGGGAATGCGTGAGGAGATCTAGGAGATTCTATCCAGGTCTGTAAGGGCGTCAACGTTCATACAAAAGACAAAGAATGAACTGGAGACCAAATCATACAATGGAGGTTTCATCACAGTTGTGAGAACTAAACTGGGACCTCATGGGATCAGGTGGGAAGCCTCTCATAGGCCCTTTCAAAAATCTCATTAGGACTAAAGGACTGCTAGTCTTTTAAATATCAGCAGCTCTATAGTCAGGCCTCTTAGAATAGGTACAGCTCTGCCAGCAAAGGGAGTTTTTCTGTTGCCACAATTACTCCAGTTCATGAATGGCAGCAGCAATTCCAGCAATACTGTGTCACTAGGGGGTTTGCTGGCAAAGTTATATCAGTTCCGGTTGTGGTGTTTGCCATCTTTTCCTGCTAGTGGCTGTCATAACTGTGCTAACAGAACTTTGTAATATAGACAAGGCCTGAGTACAGGAACAGAGCACAGTGGATTTGTTAGAGGGTTGAAAAATTAATAGTTAGCAAATATGCTGCTTTCCCTATTGAACTGCAAGAGAAGTCAAAATGATTCAATTCATGTACCCTCCGAAATCTTCCCTAAGTTGATATATAAGTTTCTTTGTAAATTCCTTCCTGCTACTTTTTAAGATTCGTTGAACTTTAGTCAACGTGACACTTCTGCATAACTCATTAGGCATGGAAATGTGGGGTGCTAAATTCATGCTACTTACTGTATACGGAGGTCCAACCTGAGGAAAACTATATGAAGAGCTGAAAATTGTATGAGGTGTGAGCAACAAACCTATTTTGTCTACCAAGGAGTTACTAGAATAACTGCTGCTTTCTCTTCCTTAATTTTTTTAGAACTCTCTGAAGTAATACCATATTTACTAGATTAGAAGACAAGGGCTTTTTTCCCTGTTTAACATGGGGGGAAAGCACCTCACTTGACAATCTAGTACAAGGTGGCAGGGAATATACAACTGGGTTGGAGATGGAGCTGCAGCTGCAGCTGCTGCCTGGCCCCTACTGCCCCTGCCACTCCTTCCCAATAGCCTCAAGCTCTTGCTGCCCCCAGTCTCTCCCTGCCACACTACGTCTCCCTATCTCTCCCCCTGCTACGCTCCCCACTACCTCTGCACTCTGAGCAGGCTCTGTTCTTGCTGCAACCTGGAGTCCATGGAAGAGAGCACATGCTCCAGCCCAGTCCTCAACTTGCAGAGCCAGCTCTGCCCTGCTGCCGTGGGGCAGGATGGAGTCATGCTCAGTGCCCCAGGCTACAACAGAAGTGGACCCTGCTAACATAAAGCAGACATATGTGGGGTTGGAGGGGCATAAAGGAGGCAGAGACTTTCCAGGGGGAGATGAGAGGGGAGATGGGGGCAGAGACCCAAGGCTGTGGAGGGCAGAAGTGGCATGGAGGAGGGAAGAGTCTGTCCCCCACTGCCTGCCCCATTACTGTCCCCATCATTACTTCACCCCTCACTGCCTGCAGTAGTGGAGGGGACAAATTTAAGGTAATCCTCCAATAATTAGATTCCATACATGGAAAATTGCAAACAGGTATGGTGAGGTAACCCTCACTGCTGGAAACTAGATTCCATCTCTGATTCTTAGCATTCCCATTCAAGATCCCTAGAGAGCCAATGCTTCAGAAATCCCAGAAAGTGCTCTAATGATATTGTGATCTCCTGGTATATACCCAAAATGCAGAAGATTTTGCCTCCATGAAAAATCTACAGATACAGTGGTGTCCTTTTACTTATTTAGGTAGGATACTGCTGCCACAGTGACTATGATTTATATGGTTTGGTTTGGAATCAGTGGCAGGAAAAACTCACATGTTTTCTACATGGCTTTTAGTTCTAAAAGACAGATGTGAAGAAAAGGCTCTTGTGTTGCTCAAGAGTCCTCAAGTCATCTAACATATCCCTTATCCTATATAATTTCCCTACCTACTAATAAACTGTCAGTGGCTTTTATTTTTAATGGGATTGGAGAAGAAAGGTGACTTACTTTGATTTTCCACCAGTCTAAAGACAGGAATATATTCTAACTGATTAAATTCATCATTTCTATACTATATCTGCCTGAGTGTAGTCATTTATTCAAACACTGAAGTAGTCTTGCATTTATTACTACTGACTTTTAAGTGCATTAAGTGCTTAATGCCAGATGGCCAGAGGACCTGCAGATCTTCAGGGACTCAAATTAAGTTGTTTAATAAACAAAAGTTGATCTGGAATCTTTTGAGAGCTAAATATCATTGTTTGTCCTAGGTTTGTTTCATTCAAATAAACTCTACAGTCCAGCTCTATGTTAAAATGGATTTTTCTTTGTTTACCCAAAGACCAAGTATGTGGCTGATATGGAGTTTGTTTATTGATTCTTAACTCTCCTGGTAAAATTTTCCTTTGACTAGCCTATTATCTAGATACAAAAACATCACTATGCTTTCACATAACCTAACCTATGACTGATGCTAAAATCTACATAAATACTCATATGGTGCTGTTGAAAAGTCAGAGGCACTGCATGGTACATGTAATGTTTAGCACCAATAACAAAACTCAGAAATCCTTTTTTGCAGCAGATATGTATCACTGTAAAAATGTATGCTTTTAATGTTGAGAGTTGCAAACCAGTATCTATGATCTAGCAAAAAAATGACGTCCTTCTAAGTAAGGTAGGTCCAAATATTAAATAGCAAATGAAGTCAAATAGCTATCTAATATTCAACATCGATCGTCATTTATATTTGTGGGGGAGAAATAAAGTACCTGAAACAAAAACATCTTCCTCTCAGGAGAAGTTATTGGTTCTAGTGGGTACAATTAGGGAAAAGACTCTATTCCCTGGCTGTGTCTACATGAGATGCTGACTGTGCCATGATTACTGTGCAGTAGCACTGCATGGCAGGAAGCATGATGCAATGCTATTGCACTGTAGTCACAACTAGCTGCAGTCAGCATCATGAAAAAGCTGCCCCTTGGTGCAGCAATTCCATTTACTGTGCAGTCATTTAGTATTTGTTTATACAAGTACTAAATGACTACACAGTAATGCAGCACTGCGTTAAAAACAAGTACTAAATGACTGCACGGTAATGACTGCGCAGTCAGTGTCTCATGTAGACACAACCCCTTTGTAAGAAACTTTTCCTGAGAAGCATGCCAGAAAAAAAGAGGGAATGTGAGCTGGGACTGCGTATCATGTGGAACTAAGTTATATAAATAGTAGAACTCCTTCCCATGTTTCTGTTGTTAAGGTAGCCCACGGAGCACATTTCTATGGGGTAGAATTATAGGGGAGGGAAGCTAGATTTAAAGGTATGCATGGTGTTCTAACAAAATGAATGTTGGATAGAGGATGGTACTCACAATAACAGTGCAGGTGATGAATCATAGAAAATTAGCATTAGAACAGACCTCAGAACGTCATTTAGTCCAACCTCCTGCTCAAAATTGGTTATCCCAAACTACATCATCTCAGCTATTACTGTCTAACCGGGTCTTAAAAACCTCCAAGGATGGAGGCTTCACAACCCCTCTGGGTAACCTGTTCCAATGTTTTACTACCCTCCTAGTGAGAAAGCTTATTTCTAATATTTAATTAAACTTCCCTTACTGCTATTTGAAAACATTTCTCCTTGTTCTGTCATTTGCCACCACTGAAAACATCCAGCTCTATCCTCTGAAACTACCCTTTAGGTAGTTGATGACTTCTTTAGTGTCTGATTTGTTAAATTCATAAGAGCACTGACAGTTAAAAGTAGGGAAGCTGTCTTCTGTCTGCAGTAAGGCAGGAAGCAGGGCAAGGTAACACTATAAAAACTAAATGGTTGAGAGACATAAGCTCTAATAGGAGACAGCCTACTTCACCAGGCACTTGACTTCAGACTAACACAGCTAACTACCTGTCTCTGGTAAGATCCATAGATGCCAGGGTTGGAAGGGACCTCAGCAGGTCATCGAGTCTGACCCCCTGCCTAGGCAGGAAAGAGTGCTGGTGTCAGATGACCCCAGCCAGATGCCAGTATTCTTTTAAAGACCCCCCAAGGTAGGGGATAGCACCACCTCCCTTGGAAGCCCATTTCAAATTTTGGCCACCCTTACTGTGACAAATTTTCCCTGATATCTAGCCTAAATCTGCTTTCTGTCAGTTTTTGACCATTGTTTCTTGTTATCCCAAGAGGTGCTATGGTAAACACAGCATCTCCAATTCCTTGCTGCATTCTCCTAATGAATGTCTAGGTGGCCACAAGATCACCCATCAGTCTTCTCTTGAGGTGGCTGAAGAGGTCCAGGTCATAGATTCATAGTTTCATAGTAGCTAGGGTCAGGAGGGACCTGAACAGATCATCTAGCCTGTCCCCCTGCCACAGGCAGGAATGAATGCTGGGTTCACAAGACCCCAGACAGGTAATCATCTAACCTCTTTTTGAGTTTACTCAAGGTAGGGGTGAAGACCACTTCCCTAGAAAGTTGGTCCAGATTCTGACCACCCTAACTGTAAAATATTGCCTCCTGATCTCTAACCTAAACCTATTCTCCGTCAGCTTATTACCATTGTTCGTCATCACCCCAGGTGGTGCTGGGGAGAATAGGGCTCTACTTATTTGCTGCTGATCTCCCCTGATTAGTTCGTAGGCAGCCACTAGGTCCCTCCTCAGCTTCCTCTTGCCGAGGCTGAACAGGTTCAGGTCCCTCAGTCTCTCCTCGTAGGACCTGTCCTGCTGCCCTCTCACCAAGAGGGTGGCCCTCCTCTGAACTCTCTTCAGGCTGGCCACGCCACATCCTTTTTAAAGTGTGGTCCATAGTACTGGATGCAGTACTCCAATTGTGACCTAACCAATGTCACATAGACATTGATAGAGAGTATCACCTCTCTGGACCAGCTTGAGATGCATCTTTGGATTCACGACAAGGTATAGCTGGCCTTGCCGGCTGTGGTCTGGCATTGGTGGCTCATGTTCATCTTGGAGTTAATAATGACTCCAAGATCCCTTTCTGCCTCTGTGCTTTCAAGAAAGGAACTCCCCAGCCTGTAAGTATGTTGTGGATTCCTTCTCCCAAGGTGCAGCACCCTGCATTTGTCTACGTTGAACCCCATCCTATTCTCATCTGCCCACTTCTGTAGTTTGTCTAAAATCTAATTGCAGCTTCACTTTCTCTTCACATGTGCCCACCTCGCCCCACATCTTAGTGTCATCAGCAAACTTGGACAATGTGCTTTCAACCCCCTCATCCAGGTCACTGATGAAGATGTTAAACAGTGCAGGTCTGAGGACTGAGCCCTGGGGGACCCCACTGCTCACACCTTGCCAGGTTGAGTACAACCCATCTACCACTGCTTTCTGGGTGCACCCCATCAACCAGTTTTTTACCCATCCAACTGTGCAGGCATCAGTGCCACAGTCGCTTAAATTATTAATGAGAATGGGGTGAGATGTGCACAGATGTGCTCCTTGATGATTTTCTCCAAGATCTTCCCAAGGACTGAGGTGAAGCTTATGGGCCTATAGTTACTTGGGTCCTCCTTCCTTCCTTTCTTAAAAATGGGGACCACGTTAGATGGTTTCCAATCCCCCGGCACCTGGCCAGATGACCACGAATGCTCATACAGCCAAGCCAAGGGCTCTGCGATGACCGCTGCCAGCTTCCTCAACACCCTTGGGTGGAGGGCATCTGGACCTGCAGATTTAAAAATCTTCCAGAAGATCCCTACCTACATCTACGATGACCCAAGTCCTGACAGAGCTATCCCCGAGATTGTCCCTAGCTCTGGTAGGAGGGATGTCCCAGTCCCCGTTCAAGAAAACACAGGCAAAGAAACTGTTAAAAATACCGGCTTTCTGATCTGGCATAGCCACAAGGTTACCATTTGAGTCTTGCAAGGGCCCTACATTGCCTGGTGCCCTCTTCTTGCTCCCAATGTACTTGAAACTTGAAAAAGGACTTTCTGTTATCTTTAATCCTGGACACTAGCCTGAGTTCCATCTCTGCCTTGGACTTCCTAATAGCCCTCCTACACTCCCAGGCCAAGAAGAAGTACTCCTCCTTGGTGATAGCCCCTCCCTTCCACTGGTTGTATGCCACCCATTTAGCCCTCAGGCATTCCTGAATGCTCTTGCTGAGCCATGGGGGTTTCTGAGGTCCCTCAGTCTCTCATAAGATTTGTCCTGTAAGCCCGTAACCATACAAGTGACCAACCTCTGGACCCTCTCAATTCTATCAACATCTTTCTTGAACTACGGCACCTAGAACTGGGTGCAGTACTCCAACTGTGGTCTGACCAATGCCACATAGAGGGGAAGTATCACCTCCTTGGCTCTATTTGTCATGCATCTGCTGGTGCATGATAAAGTGTGGTTAGCTTTGCTGATGATTTCATTGCTCTGCTGACTCATGTTCATCTTGGAGTCCACTATGACTCCAAGATCCCTTTCCGTGTCTGTGCTGCTAAGAGGGTCACTTCCCAGCCAGTAGGTGTGCTGGATATTTTTGCACCCTAGGTGCAGCACTCTGCACTTTTCCTTATTGTACTGCATCCTATTGGGTACTGTCCACTTTTCTAAGCTGTCCAAGTCTGCCTGTAATCGTTCCCTACTGTGATGTCTATAGGTATTATAGGGCTTGCTAGTACTGCCCTGTGCTCATCTGCCTACAGGTGGTGACAGGGTAGACCTTGGCTCTGGATCACCAGGTCTGCCAGGAAGTGGAACTTATGTTTTCTCTCCTACCATGACTTTGATGCCCTATATATTCCTGAGAGGCAATGCCTACGGTAATCCTGCCTGGTCTTGATCCCTGTGTCTTCTGTGGGGCTCCAAGCCTCCTCTTTACCCCAGCCTAGCTTCTCTAAATGGTGTTTTATGATATTCTTCCACAGCCAGGTTGCAGTGCTACCTTTTGTAACCTTATTTGTCCCTACCTCAGGATGTCCTAGTGCCTTTTTTGGGTATATCCTTCCTGGGGCTGGGCTTGGTCTGTGCTCAAAAATCAAAATAAACAGCAAAAAGAAATCATAGAAAACCCCGGCTGCTTCTCAGCCTTCTTCTCAGTCTCTGGCAATGTCCTCTTTTCTCATGATCAGATGCTCAACCTCCCAATCATCATAATTCATGCAAACAGTCCCTTAGTCCATTCTTTGCTGTGTGCTAGCCTGCCCTGCACCCCTAAGAATGTTTACAGTCTCTTCGGAGTTTCTTCCCTGTTCAGGAAGGCTCTATCTGTGACTGTAAACTTTTTCCTTCAGGCACTCCTCCAGATCCTCTGTTGGAAAACTCCAGTCTGGAGATTCTCTCAGGCCTTGTGAACTCCTTTGCTCCAGATCCTCAGCTACAGTTCCACTTTGGAGATTACCACTAGTCGCTTATTTGCAGGTCTCTGCCTGCCTCAGGGTCACTCCTCTAGCATTCCTCAGGCACATTCTGCAGTTTCTGTCTTCTGAGATGCTCAGACACTCCTCTCTCCCTGCGGCCTGCGAGGAACTGACCCCCCTCTGCCCATCTCCAGGGCCAGAAATACCTTTAAGCAGCCTCCCTCCGCCAAACCTGAGTGGAAATTGGGTGGGTATTTTCCTTCTGTTCCTCTGATGCCCATCTAAGAACCCATTAAGAGACTTATCTCGACCCCTGTTCAGGAACACTCAGGTAAAAAACACATTGAATAGCTCAGCCTTATCCCCCCTCTCTTTCACTAATTGCTCCTCCTTGTTCAGTAGGAGTCCTATGCTGTCTATGCACAGGCTTTCCTTTTACTCCCTACATACCTAAAAAAAATATTATTTGTTGTCTTGAATTTGGGTTGCCAGCCTCAGCTAGCTCTGTAGTTGCTTTGTCCTTTTTAACTGCCTCCCTACAAGTGCAGGCCAAGTAGGTATACTCCTTCTTGGCAGCTTCCCCCTGCTTCCACCACCTATATGACTTCTTTTTTGCCCTTAGGCTCCCCTGGATTTCCCTTTTTAGCCAAGGAAGATTTTTGGTTCCTTTCTCCCTTTTCCCTTGTACTGGGATTGACTAGACTCCTAAGCACACTGAAGTTAGCCTTCCTAAAGTCAAGCACTTCCACCCTACTAGTTATCTTACCCACCCTATGCTGTATGGTGAATTCAATTGATTGGTGGTCACTGTCCCCAAAGTGACTATGAATCTGCAGCTCTACTACCTGGTCTTCCCTCATAGACAACGCCAAGTCCAGTAAGGCATTCCCCCTAGTGGGACTATATACCTCCTCCATTAGGTGAAGGTCCTGCATGCAGGTTAAGAATCTATGTGAATGTTTGGATTTGACTGACTGCTTCTCCCAGCAGATGGTAGGGTAGTTTAGGTCCTCCATGACAACCATGTCCCTAGACTGTTCGGCCTCTGAGAGCTGCCTCAAGAATTCCAAGTCTAGATTTTCCTCTGGCTCCTAAGGTTATGTTTATTCTGGGCATATGAGTCTCTAACTCTGAACAGAGGCCCAAGAGTTTTGCATTGTTTGAAGGAAGTCAAACTAAAAAGATTGATAGCCTCTGCCATCATCCAGTCTGCTTTTGGAATGCCTGAATTTTGCAGCCAAAAAAAATCTCGTGCTTGTATTGTTCTTGTAGATCTTGCACATTGTAGATCTTGCAAGAACATAGCTTCACCCAGAATTATTTGAAACAAGACATTTCTGATTGCCATGAATTATCTATTTTCTTGGAAGGACTTTGTCATTAAATTTGGTTACCTTAAATATCTTTGTGAAGCCACTTGCTTTTTAGCAAATATCTATCAGAGTGTTTCTATTTTTAAGATTGGTTATATATTTGCAAATAAATCACTGTGGTTTAAATTCTGCAATACATTAGTCATTTATCTATTCAGCCTGATCTGTTAAATGAACCTGTTCAAAAGATGTTGTGACTAGATAAAAAAATCCAAAAAAATATAAATAACCCCACCCCAATCTCCTACCAAGAAGTCACCCTACCATAATCAGTTAATTAACAAACGTTTACCACTCTATGAAGATACACCCTTTTAAGTCTCCTCTTTGGCCAAGCATGATGGAAGAGAAGCAGGATTACCAAACCCAAGCACTCAAAAATGATGAGTCCAGGGTTCCAAATCCTGAGAGTATCTTGAAAATCATGATTTATAAATTCACCCTGTGTTTTTGAGCCTATGTGTTTCATATTTTCAGACTGTGAGGGCTAGAAAATTATGTCTAAAAATGAAAGTCAATATTCTTACAAAATCTCAAGACTTTATGAAATGTGGGTTTAAGAAAACTACTGAATTTATTGAGACCAAAATAAAATAAAAATGTTAATATCATCAACTAGGGCATGAAATGTGCTCTGGTAGAATTGAGAAGACTCTGTTTCTGTTACTATAAAGAAGTGAGCTCCAGAACCAAGAGCCAAAGGCTAAAAGCACCCTGTCAGAAGCTCCTTCACAGTTCAACCAGGGGACTGTCAATTTGAGCCCAGACACTGGTCTTTATCACTGCAGTAAGCAGAGGTGTAGGAAAACCAGTTCTTTTAAAATTAGGATATTTTCCCTACCATAAAAGCACAATTCTTCCCACAGATTTTTTTTAGATCTCTCAGAATAGAAGTTTTATAAAATTAGTATTCATTTCAGTTCATTTGTATTCATTTTTTCCAGTTCTATCATAGTACCACTGAGAAGCTTCAGAATCAAGGCCCCAAACCCTGGCCCTCAGGTCATACCTGGCCAGCAGAACCATGTCTCCATCAGCAGGACAGGAAGACAAGGGCCTCAGTAGAAGGACTCAGGTGCCTATATACTAACGCCAGGAGCATGGGAAACAAACAGGAGGAGTGTGCATTATGATCTAGTAGGGATTATGGAGATCTAGTAGGACTCCTCACATGACTGGAGTGTAGCTATAGAGCTACACCCTGCATAGAAAGGACCAGGTGGGGAAGAAAGGTAGAGGCATTGTTCTCTATGGGAAAGAGCAGTACACCTCCTTGGGGGCTGACATCAGGTCCAAAAATGGACAACTTGAAACCCTGGGTCAAGTTGCGGGGGGACGGGGGAAGGCGTGGTGAGAGAGACCTAACTGTAGGTGTTTATTACAGACCACCAAACCAGGAGGAGGAACTCAATCTGGAGTTCAGCTGAGAATTGACTGAGGCTGCATGTGCACATGACATGGTCATCATGGGTGATTTTAATTTTCCAGACATCTCCTGAGAGGAACACTCGGTCAAGTTGTGATGGTTGTGATCCTTCCTGACCTGTGTCGAAGAGCTCTTCCTGACTCAGGAGGTACATGGGCCAACCAGAGGTGACACTTTGCTAGACTTGGTCCTGGCCTAAGGAGATGACCTGGTGACCAACTTAAATATAGAGGGAAGTCCAGGTGACGCCAACCATGAAACCATCATATTCACTGTCTGACATAAGGCAGAGAACTCGGATAGCAGGATTGAAGTCTTGGACTTCAAAAATGTAAATTTCAACAAGCTTAGGTCACTAGTAGGGCAAGTGCTACAGGACCAGGGACTGAAGGCAAAAGGTGTCCATGAAGAATGGTTGTTCCTTAAGGACACGATCCTTGAAGCACAAAGGAAGTGCATTCCCATGCAGAGAAAAGGTAACAGAAAGGACTGGGAAGCCCTCTTGGCTAAACAGGGAAATCATGGTCCTAATAAGAGAGAAGAAAGAGGCTTATAAACAATGGAAGCTTGAGGCAAACCAAGGAAGACTATTCCACGATGGCCCACATTTGCAGGGAACAGATAAGACAGGCTAAAGTGGTGCCCGAACTTAGATAAGCAATTGGAATCAAGGACAACAAGAAGTACTTCTTTAGGAAATAGGGAATAGGAGGTAAACAAGTGGGAGTGTGGGGCCATTGCTCAACAACTCAGAATAGCTAGTTACCAGTACCCAGGAGAAAGCTGAACTCCTGAATGATTACTTTGCCTTGGTCTTTCACCAGACCAAGGGGAAAGCAATGCCAGGTAAAGTAGAGGATGAACATGGTAGGAATAATCACCTTCTTACTATCAACATAGAATTGGCATATGACCAATTAATAAAATTAGACATATATTAGTCAGCAGGCCTGGATGATCTTCATCTGAGAGTGCTGAAGAAGCTGGCCAAAGTAACTGCAGAACCCCCAGCAAAACTCTTCCACAACTTGTGGTGCTCTAGAGAAGTTCCTGAGGAATAAAAGAGGGCCAATGTTGTGCCCATCCACAAAAAGGGCAGAAGGCAGGACCCAGGTAACTATAGGCCAGTCAGCCTAACTTCCATCCTAGGGAAAATCATAGAAAAGTTAATCAAGGAATCTATCTGCAATAAACTTGCAGGAGCTAAGATTCTGAATGATAGCCAGCACGGCTTCATCGCAGGCAGGTCTTGTCTTACCAACCTCATATCCTTCTATGACCAGGTAAGTCACCACTTGGACACGAGAGAGCAGGTTAACATTTTATACCTAGACTTCCAAAAGGCCTTTGATCTAGTATCTCATGATGTCCTCACAAGAAATTGCAGGATTTGGGGCTTAACTCCGAGACAGACAGGTGGATAAGAAATTGGCTGCAGGATAGGACCCAGAGTCATAGTAAATGGATCTGTGTCATCCTCGCAAGAAGTGGGGAGTGGTGTCCCACAGGGGTTGGTGCTCAGTCCAGTACTTTTCTACATTTTTATTAAAGATTGGGATCTGTGGGTGAAGAGCTCATTGGCCAAGTTCACGGATGACACCAAGTTATGGGGAGGCATGGTCACACTTGAAGATAGACTACAGTTACAGGCAGACCTAGACTGGCTAGCAAGTTGGATGGATCGGAACCTGATGAAGTTCAATGTTGAGAAATGTAAAGTGCTCCACCTTGGGATGAGCAACCCCCAACACACCTACAGGCTTGGTGACACCAAAGTGACTAGCACCACAGATAAAAGGGACCTGAGGATAATAATAGAACACAGTATGAATGTGAGCTGGCAGTGTGATGCTATAGTCAGTAGGGCAAATAATACTCTGGCATCAATTGATGCAAATATACAGAAAAGCCAAAGAGGTGATTCTTCCACTCTACTCAGCACTGGTGAGGCTGCAACTGGAGTCCTGTTCACCAGGGCACCCAAGGGGAAAACCAGGAGTAATGGCCACAACCTCCTGGAAGATCAGTTCAGACTCATCATTAGGAAAAACTTCAGTCAGGGTGTCCAGACTGTGGAATAAGCTCCCTCCAGAGATGGTACAATTGCCTACCCTGGAAATCTTCAAGAGGAGACTAGACAGTCACCTTACTGGAGTCACCAGACCCCCAGCTAACTTTCCTGCTTGGTGCAGGGTACAGACCCGATGATCTTCCAAGGTCCTTTCCAGCCTTACAATCTATGAATGTCATCTGGCCTACCAGACTCCCCCTGAGTCCAAAAATTTGGTAGGGAGGAAAGGAGACATTGTTAATTGCTGCTTCTCTGGTGCCAAATTTTTGGATCCATGGGGAGCTCAAAAGGCTGGATAACATGGCCCTGCATGCAGAGTTAGGGCAGCTCATGGCCAGATCCTGACATGCAGGGCCTGGACAAGACAGCAAAGCCTGATCTGGGTGCATATGGTTGGGCTAAGGCAGCACAGGGGCTGATCCAGGCATGCTGGGTCAGAGTGACACAGAGCCTGATCCAGGTATGCCAGGCCTGATTGGCACAGCATGGGGACTAATCTGGGTGTGCACAGCCTGATCCAGACACACGGTCTCAAGCCCGCTCACTGGATATCTGTGAGAAATTTGGCAGATCTGGCTCTCAGGATTCAATTGAGCATTACTGAATAATATTAAAAGACATTCTGGACCACAAAGAATTTACAATCCTATATCATACATATGTGCTTAAGTTGTCTCCTTTTTTTTTGTTTAATGTAAGATCTTTCATGGTCTTCTGATATGTCATGTACCATGGTGGATGTTTCCTCATCACAATATATTTTGGGTCACAAATGGAAGAAAACTTCCCAATTTATACTCATGCCTTAGCAAACAAACAACTAAAAATCTACTTATATTTTATTTTGAACATAGAGTGAAATTAACTGTGCATCCCAGTAGTCCTCTCTCTCTTTCTCCAACTCAGATTTATAAAGATAATCAGATATGAGACATTTTAGTGGCTTCTTCCTTCATAAAAACCCATAAACTTCAGATGAATCTGAAGTCTCAAGGAGCCAGAAATTATGCAGGAAACATCACTTAGCCGGTTTATGCACCAGAATGTAAATGAGGCCTCTTTTTTTAGTCCCTATTACTAGTAAATCTTAGGCATTCAGTTCTTTCATTTTACTTTACTCCCTTTTTCTGTTGCCATAGTAACCTGAGTGGCATTCAGTCTGCAGAAGAAACTGCCATTGCAGGTGGTTTGCAGATATTTTATTTAAAAAAATCATAGGACCTGCATTTTCATCAAAGAGCTGGCAATAAAATCACATGGCTTTACATTTATGGCATTGGTTTTTATACTTTGATTACTCAGATTTTATAAAGAATACTTTAGTGCTTTAGAAAACAAGCATGCCTATACTTTCATTCCTGGCAAGCCCTTTGTGTATATTTACAGCCTTCTCTATAACAGTCAACTAAAATATTGAATCAACGTGAATCAACTTGGTTGAAACAAATGCATCCTGTGGACCTCGTGTGTGTGTGTGGGCGCGCACGCGCGTGCACACCTATCAATTGTCTATTTGTATACTGATATAACAAAATGTGATTAATACCCAATTTGGATCATATTAATGCAAGGATGTAATTCTGAAGGTATTTGGCTAGAAGAATTTTGGAATTGGATTACTAATTAAATTAGTAATGAATAACGTATTGTTTCTGGTATGTCCATCCAAGGAAATAAAAGTCAAACATGTACATACATATATATGTAAATGCATGTGCACACACACACACACAGACACACACACAGACACACACACATACACACACATATACTGCAATTCCCTTCCCAAGGAATAACATTCTTACTGGTTACAATAAGTATGAGGGAAAGGACTCCTTGGCTTACAGCTTAACTCACCCTTAAAAGTGGTTCTTAGTGGATAAAGAATTTTACACAATTAAAGAATCCTAAAGTACAGAGAAAAATCTTAATTAATGTGTTTGCTCTTTTTGGATAGGGACCATAGATAGAGAGTCCCCCTCAATAAAGGAAGGAGTAGACATGTATGGGAAGGAATCCCTTTCAATAGAAATATCAGGAGCATGATATGCTTCCTGGTGTCCGTCCAATAATTTCTCTGAAGCAGAGTTTAGAAGAAAAGGTTATTCTATATAGCTGCTTATTAATATTGAACTCATTTACATAGTATCCAGGAGCCTCACAAACATTATGAGGTAGAGAACAGAAGCATAAATTGGATTAAAAGATGATGATTTAGCCAGAAATTGAACTCAGATTTAATGAGTTCCATTAGGTTATCCTTCTAACTCGTAACGTAAAAGAAACCCCCTGATCTGAGAATTTACAGCCTAAAAGCACAACACAAGGGAAGAGACAACAAGCAAAGATACACAAACAAATTAAACAAAAAGATCACCAGCAAAATCAGGAATACAATCCAAATCTCCTGACTGTCAATCTAATGCCTTTGCTGTTAGGCAATGCTAGGGTCTGGAACCAGAAGGAGGTGTTAATAACCACCCTTTCCCCCTGCTCAAACTTACTGCTGGCTGCAACTGTGGACTACAAATCCCAGAGGTACCTAGAAGCAGGAAGAAGAAGTGATGAGTAACCCTACAGAGTCCTGCTGCTGTAATTCTGGACTGCAAATTCCAGAGACCTTGGGGGAAGTTGGAAGAGGAAGTGAACAACAAGGGGAAGTGAAACGCTAGTGGACCCAGCTTCTGGCCTAAACCACTGCAGGCATGTAGCTGCATTTCCTGAACCAAAGGTAAATGCCTGTTCACTTCTATTTCAATTTCACCTGTGCATTTTAAACTAACCTGCAAAGACTGAATTGATTCAGCCTCAGGCTTTTTGACTGTCTGTACCTAGCCTAAGGCCTAAGTTCTACTTTGCTGCTAGGATATGTATTTTTAGACATCTCAGTCTCATAACGACATTCTTCACCCCATGCAAAGACCCAAATCATGTTCAAATATCTAATTTTCTTAGAAAGATACATTGATACTACATACAAGTAAGTGTGGCCTACTATCAAAAGCAATTTGATACTACCTCAGTGATGTCTAACTCCATTTACACTCCTTTCCCATTCAGCTTTGCCATGGAAGCGCAGAAGTGGTGATAAAAACACACACATACCCTGCAAACTATAAATGGCCAAAAAACCTAAATTAGCAACTGTTTGATACTAAACTGAGAGCACAGTGGTAAGGGCACCCACTTTTCTTTCCAGTAATTAAGGCAACTGCCAAGGACCCAAGAGACTCTGCTTCAAGACCCACCTCTCCCTGAGAGTATGTAACCCTACCTTTCCACTTCCCACAACAGCACTCAGATCACCATCAGGCCACAGGTGAAGGAATACTGAGCGCATCCTTCTATTGAGCATTATAGGGGAGAGAGAGAACCATAGAGACACACAGAAAGCAAGCAAGAGGTAACCTCTTACTGTGTCTCAGTGAGGTAGACCCTGCCTGGACACGGTGGAATGAGTGCTCCTTTCACTGTTGTCTATAAACTTTGCAATGCACAAACACTATAAAAACTATAGAAATAGTAGTGAGAGCAGTGAGCAAGTTTCTTCACATGGTATTACATCTACTTGAAATTCCTTCAAGTTCATAGTATTTGGGTAGCCTTCAAGTGGCAGTCATTACTGCAGTACTTCATACAGGAAAGGATTTTTCAAAAATGTGCCTCTGAATCTCTCCTAGGCAGGAGCGTGTGCCTGTGTTAGAAGGGAGGAAAACCCTAATGGATTAATGAGACCATACCTCAAACTCTGACTTTCCTTACAGAAAAATAAAGTTTACATATGGATCATAATCAGCATTCTCCACTCCTGTCACCAACCAGCTCTACCCTATAGAAAACCCATGGATTCTCTCCACTGTTACATCTCTTGTGAAATTACATTTCTCTTGTAACACCTTGCATCACACGCTCAGCTAGGTCAGGAGGATGGAGTGGGCATACTAAAAATGAGTGATCAGTTTTTGTTTTCAAATCACCCTTTACACTTGGCCAGGCACCTTCCATTTGCACTGCTGCAATTTCCATTGTCCTTTGCTACTGAAATGCAGTCATAAATAGTACTGTATAGTATAATGACAGGACTCCAGACCTATATATTAGTCTATGTGATATATTTGATGTTAAGGAATCACTGGGTAAAATGTGTAAACAGCCTTGGGAGCAGTGTCCAGAACTCCAAGCCCCACATCCTATCAAGGCAGTGGTCAACTTCCTGGCCTACTAAGTGAGATTCTTCCTTGTTTGTGTGCCTTCATAACTATCCTGCAGGGGAGCAGAGGAAGGGTTCACAGTGCTGTAAACTGGTGTTTAGACCACTCAGCCAAGATATAGGAGATGAGTTTAAAAAAACCAAAAACACTTAAGGGTAAAAGGGAACCTAAAACCCAGGTCTCCCCTCACTGGAACAAATGTGGTAACCAGTCCTCTAGTTATAACAGACAATACGATGTTGTTGTTTTATGTGATTTGGTGCAGTTGTGATGTGGCCTGATGCTACATAGCTGCTTGGGTAGGAGCCCTACTTATATAACTAGGGGAAGTAGAATCCCAACCAGGTTCATTTTAGCAGTTGTTAAAAATCCTTACTGAAATGAATGTAGGACCATGTGCATCCTAAGGTTTGTCTCTGAAAGTGTGTATTTTTCATTGAAATTAATGGAGAACTATGGGGGTTCTGCAAGGCAAAACAGAATTCGCTTCAGAGGGCACACATGACGCCCATTAAAAATACGTGAGAACTCGGTCAGATTTCTATCTCACTTTACATGCCTAAATGGCAATTTTCCATGGTGTATTTTTGGCAGTTACACAGTTTTCAGTCTTAGTACCCGTGCACTGTGGACATACAACCACTCAGGTACTGAGTACTTCATTGTCTATTCTCTGGCCTGGCAGGTACAAGGATATGTACGCACAAACCTGAGTATAGGTCCTGAAAAGACAATGAAGACCCTTTTGTGCTTTCATCCCAATAGGTGCAAGGTTAGGGAATTTACTCAAGTGTTAGAGTTTCCTAACCCTGTATCCCTACAACATACTAGCACAGTGCTCAGACCACAGAACCTGGATCCTAGCCTGGACCCTGACAGCTTCAAAAGGAAGGTGTTTTGTAATCCTTCTTTTGAAGCTGCAAGTGCCCAGGCTAGGATCCAGGCTCTGGTATTTTCTAAGGCAGTATCCATTTTGATGAGTCCCACATCCTCTGGCAAGTGTTTGTCTTCTTGGTCCCACATATCTCTTCTCCTGCCTGCCCAGGAATCCAGCTTCAAAGGGAGGCCAAGAAAAGGAAAGGAAATTGTATCAGTTATATGTATGACTTCAATCAAAACTGTGTCCTTCAGCAAGTCTTAGGAAGAGTATAAAATGAGCATACCATTATTTTTCACTTTTGGAAATGTTTTTAAAAAGTCACAAGAGATCCATCATATAAATCACAGTTGGAAGAACTGTGATGGCCTCAGCTGTTTGATTATTTTTTATTATTATTATCAACAGTATGGCAGCACTGAGAGGCTTCAGCCACACTGTGTTAGGCCGGGCACAAACATGTAGCAAAACCACAGCTCCTGCCCTGGAAAACTTCTGATCAAAGAGTCAAATCCTACAAAGATTCATGCACATGTTGTCCACCTGAGGAATAGTCAGATTAAGCACACACAGAAAGCTTTGAAGATGCGAGCTAAAGTTTAAGGTGAAAGACAAAAGACAGAGCACAAGGTGACAGTGAGATAATGTGTTACAAAATGAACAGAATTAGCAGCATGCAGTGCCTGTAAAGGTGTAGCCAATTAAATATGTGAAGCACTTATCTAAAGCAAATCACTTACCATTGTCATCATTATCATTTGATACCTTTTTCTCATCTATTGTCCTGCAACGTATCAGAAAAATTTATGAAATTGTGGCATACAATTTTCATGACTGAGAAATGAAAATCTCCATCATCTGCCTCAGTAATGTCTTGCTAACATTTTGTGCTGACTATTGTTATAGAAATGCCCTTGAATTCAATCCCACCAATCTGAAGGGAAATAAGCTTCTTTCCTGCTGAGTTATACACGTGACAATTGTTTGAAAAACCCATGTACCAACCAGTGTAAACAATCTAAATCATAATAGGCAGTGAGATTATCAGCTGTTTCTAATATTCACTGTCATTTTCATTAGAGGTGGTTGGAATTTTTAAAACATTGCATTTAAAAAATGGAAGGGTCTCCCCCCTGCACACTTCATTTTCCACTTGCTCTATCCCTTACACTGAGCTTTTCTAATGAACTTTTTAAGCTGGACATAAAGTAAAGACAAATCTGACAGGAGATTCAATGAAAGAGCAACACTTTTTTGTTTCTTAGGGAAAGCATTTCATCAACAGAAAATTGATCTGCTGTGATCAAAGGAAGGCTTTCAGGTGGCTTTAACAAGCCTTGCTATGGGCCATTCAAGACCACCATATGTCTTCAGTAAATGAGTCTACAGTACAGATAATCACATGCCTCATAGACAAATCAAAAAACTATTCCAGTTCAAATAGCATTAACTCTCCTGATTAAAAGATGAAATTCTGGTTTCCACATCTTAAAAGGTTTTCACATCTTAAAATAGGATGTAGTAGAAATAGAAAAGGTACAGAGAGGGATATCCAAGATAATCAGAGTTATGGAGCATCTGCTATACCAGGGCACACTAAAGAGGCTAGGACACTTTAATTCAGAAGAGAAAAGTCTGAAAGGGCCATGATAATCAGCATCCTGGAAGATGGGATGGAGTTCACCCTCACCAAGTTTGCAGCTGATGCAAAGCTAGAGGGAGTACTAGATACACTGGAAGGGAAGGCTAGAATTCAGAAAGAGCTCAACAAATTGGAGGATTGGACCAAAAGAAGTCTCCTGGGCCACATACCCACAAGTGGGGGCATCCGATTGCTTGGGGGAGAAAAACAGTGGCACAAATTCATGTTGTGGCTTTTTGCCCCAGTGCAAGCCCCTGCATTTGGGAGCCTGGTGTGGAAACCAGTTGGGAGCTGGAGCATAACTCTGGCTGGCCAGGCTCTGGTTTGGAGCAGCACATGCTGCTGCCATATGTGTTGCTCCACTTTTTTTCTGGCATGGTGTTTTTTTGACTATGGGAGATCTAGCAAATGCCTGCATGTGGGGTGTGTGTACTTTGCAGCACTGCAGCTGGGTCTGTGGTGCCACAAACCACACGTGTACTTATTTGGATGCACCCACAATGTTCAATCAGGAGAAGCGCAAAGTTCTGCACTTAGGACAGAACAACCCCATGCACTGGTACAGGCTGGGGACCAACTGGCTAAGCAGCAGCTCTGCAGAAAAGGACCATGGGATTATAATTGACAATAAGCAGTGGGAACTTGCAGGCACTGTGTCAACCCCATGCATTCCAATGGGGGCTTCCAGGCAGCATGTCCACCAGAATAAGCAGAATATAAGACAGCAATGTGTCTTTGTTGTGAAAAAGTCTAACAGCATACTGGGCAGCATTAGTAGGAGTGTTGCCAGCTAATCAAGGGAAGTGCTTCTTCCGCTTTATTCAGCACTGGTGAAAAAGAACTCTCAGGGATGTATCCTCTGAACCAGTGACAGTGGATGCCAGGGAGAGTATTAGAGTTATTTTCAACCACTCTGGTGTGTTTTGTGATCCTTTGCAATCCTTTCAAGGGTGCTGTGGGGTGCCATGTAAAGTTAGCACCATTGGGTATGCAAACAATTCACATGCAAAACTCAGAGATTTCAAATAGAAATCAATAGTGTTGACAACATTCTGCCTTATTGTGGTCTTTCTGAGAATTTAGCAACCAAAGAATTGCTCTATTATTTTTCTGTAGTCAAAATCCAAGGGAAAACGAAGACCTGGCATTTTCTGAGGAGGGCCTTCAGCTTATCCTGGGTTGCTTTCAGTCTATCCAGGTGTGCCTCAAGTCTAAAAAATGTTGAGAACCGTTGTTCTAGATATACCATGTTTATACACTCCCCCTCTAAAGCATTTATCTTTGCCACTGTGAGAGGCAGGATACTGGGCTAGATGTACCATTGATCACCCAGTATGACTTACATTCTTACATTTTTTTCTTATGTTTAAAATTTCAGAATACAACAATCCCACTCTCCTGTCTATGATTGCACACTAGAAGAGACTAAAATATATATTTTCTCTGTTTGTTTTATCAAATCTTTAAAAGTAAAACACGTATTATTGAAAGAAAAAAACAATATAATTCTATAAAACAACTGAATAGAAACAAAGCAGGCAACAAAAATAATAAATGTTGACCTTGCATCTTTCGCTCACATAAAACTTGTCCATTGTAAAGTTCTAGCTTTGTATTTCTAGTGAGGGAAGCTTGTATTGCTCCCATCTGTAAAAGTTAGACAATAAAACTCTATTTCAAGCTGCTGTTTTCTTTTCATTCTTATGTGTGCATGTTATACTGTTTAACCACTAAGATGATTATACAAAACAGATTCTGAAATAAACCTCTCAAATTTTGTAAAATAAATAAGCTGTTGCATTTTTCAGCTGAAAATGGCTGCGGTAGGAAAACAATAGACTGTGGTGACAAAAGAAGATAGCATGTGTTGGTATGGTGATCCAAACTGTTATTTTTGATTGTACATCTATAATTTACCTATAGTAGTAAAGAGTTGTTGAAAGATTATCCAACTTCTGCATTTTCCACAGTTTCACAATGTGTTGTTTCTCTTCATAGAATCTCTGCACAGAACTGGAAGCTAACTTAACTATGTTTGATAATACCTTGAGGATGATTTTATTCCATGATTGTCTTATCTGTGGGTCAGAAGATGGCTGACCTGTTTGATACAGGATCAAGAGATTCTGCTGCAACTTTGGCCTGTTTTTCTGTGCAGGGTGGGTGGCTTCAGATTCTTGATGCAGTCCATAAGACATTGTTTCTGCCGCTTCCACTTTTTCATCTCCTGTTGTTGCTGTAAGGTTTCAAAGTACTGAGATCTTTGCACTAGACTCTTCCTCCATTTGGGGTGGTGCTGGGCGATAGTCTCCAGCGAGTTGATGTTAGTGTTGCCTTTTTTCAAGATGACCTTGAAGACATCTTTGAAGTGCTTTCGCTGACCTCCTCTTGAGCATACACCTTGACTGAGTTGGGAGAATAAAACTTGCTTCAGGTATCTGGAGTCAGATATCCAGATGACATGGCTGGCCCAGTGAAGTTGATGTTGGATGGTCATACCTCAATGCTCAGGGTGTTTGCTTGCAAGAGGGTACTAATGTTGGTGCATCTATCTTCCCACTGGATTCAAAGGATCTTCCACAGGTAGTGTTGAATGACTTGAAGTGTCTTTTGTACATTGCCCATGTGTCAGCTCCATACAGTAGGGTAGGGATTACAACTACTTGATAAACCATAATCTTGGTTTTAGATATAATGTCATGATCTTTGAACACCTGTTTCATCAGGTGTCCGAAGGCTGCACTAACACATGTGAGGTGATGGTAGATTTCTTTACTGATGTCAGCTTTCTCCAAGACATGAGCCACCAATGTCAGACAGTGGTTGGGAAGGCCAACTGAACCCTAGCGTGCATTCAACGATGCATTTTGAGCTGGTCCAAGGCAGTGATTCTCCCCCTTTATGCGGCGTTGGTCAGGCCGCAGATGGAGTACTGTGTCCAGTTCTGGACGCCGCACTTCAAGAGGGATGTGGACGGCCTCGAGAGGTTCCAGAAGAGGGCCACTAGATTGATATGCGGGCAGCAAGATAGGCCTTATGAGGAGCATCTGAGGGACCTGAACCTGTTCAGCCTTAGTAAACGGAGGCTATGGGGGGACCCGGTGGCTGCCTATAAACTGCTGAGAGATGATCAGCAGGAAATAGGGCAGGCTCTTTTTTCCTGGGCACCACCAGGGGTAACTAGGACCAATGGTCACAAGTTACTGGAGAGCAGGTTTAGGTTGGA
>JAGPOW010003642.1:86793608-86826471 GCA_030014935.1 Caiman crocodilus | reverse complement strand
ATTACTGACCCCGAGGGAGTGTTGAATATGTGTGTTGAGGGCACAATGTATAAGTGGACAGTCTGCCCGCAGGGGTACTGCAATGCCCTGTCATTGGCTATTGGTGCCATGAACAATACCCTGAAGAACTTTCATGCCTCACACACCTTTCCACCAGAAGAGGAATTAAGAATCTGGAGTTATGTTGATGACAGCACTATCATGGGCCATGACAGCTCCATCGTTAACAGCATAGGCAACCAATTGGTAGCCCATCTTCAAAGTGAGGGATGGACAGTTAACAAGGAAAAGTCATGCCTGCATCCTGTAGCCAACATCACATTCCTTGGTACCCGATTTGTCAGCCCCATCCGCCATGGTATCTCGCATGATGGTCCCAACATCGATCCATTAAAGAAAACTTTGCCAGTAACTAAACATTTTCAGCAGCTTTTAGGTCACTTAAATTGGTACCGGCATTATGTCAGTCCTAGCCACCTACCACTCCTCGCTAAATTGCAGCGACAAATCCGTGACAAGTCCTGAAAATCCACGCCTTGGACGGAAGGGGATCAATGAAACTTGCATCAACTGTTGACTGCTGTCAAGGGTATGCAGCTCCATGCAATCAACCTCAGTGAACCATTGGTCGTGACCCTTGGATTCACCACCAACCATGTGTGGGCTGTCATACATAATCCTTGCAATGATCTGGTATATACCACTAGGAAAAATTCTCCTAGCTGGACAGCTAGTGGAACCATTAGCAAGGGGGCACGGAATGCTCCGCGCTCCTGCAGCCACTTTGTTGCCTTTACTAGATGCAGAAAAAGTCAACCCACATTTTCAAGGAGAGCCTAAGACGTGGAACACATTGGTTCTCACCCATCATTATAACTGGTGTTGCTGGAAATTTGAAGACATAACACCCAACCCCAGTCCAAAGGATGAGAAAAAACCCCCAACACTGTATGGAACTTCTGCCTCGTCCTGGATGGCCTCGGATGGGACTTCCCAACACGGTGAAGGCTATGGGTATTATTGTAAAGCTTGTCATGACACGGAAATATTTCGAGCTCACCCAGACAACAACTCTGCTCAAAAATGTGAACTGTTAGGATTTCTTAAGGTGTTGCAACACTGTCTAACTCATCACAGTGTTACACTTCCAGTTCCAATCATTGCAATTGACTCACAATACATTTATAAAATCCTCACCGATACTGCTTTGCCAGCTGAAAATTTAAGTAATTGAGAAGACATTTGGGAAACATTGACTAAATTTACATGGCTTCTGTTAGTTAAGCATACTAAGTCACACTGCCCCGAGACTGATCCAGTGTACGAGATCATTGATAAACTCTTAGAAGATCCATTCCGTACCAACGCAGCTGTGCCTATCACCGCTACTCCCGGTTCTGAAGTAAGTCCGTTCCTCACGTGGCTTCATGAAAATTGGGGTCACCCGGGACCATGGGCCAGCCATCGATGCTGGCATCAGACCACTACAGAGCTTACTCCATATGTGACTGGGAAAAGGTAGTGCAAGCCTGCAAAATATGTGCCAAAGAAAAGTGCCATCAAACTAGATATCGAGCTGGAGCTTTTAACTCCTCACAATTCCAGGCAGGAAAAGCCTGGCATATAGACTTACTTGGACCCCTTCTGGGATCCAAGCCGCCAAATAAGGGATTAGTCATCGTTGATTTGGGGACACGCCAGCTGCAGGTCATTCCTCTGCAGAAAAGCAACACCACTGCCATTATCTCTGCCTTAACTGCTGCATTTGCCACCTGGCAACCTCCTCATAAAATTCAATCTAACAGAGGACCCCCATTCAACTCTAACGCCCTGGAAAAGTTCGCCCATCTTCACAACCACAATCATGACGTCCTTATATCATTGAACACCGCAAAGCCCCTATGGGACGAAACTAACGCTAAGAAACCTCCACCCTGGGAACTTAAATTCCATCCTGATGAGTTAGTGTGGATCTCGATACCGCACCCTCGCCAGTCCCATCCACAAGTCTACAAGGGGACAGTTCAACGGTCAGAACAGTATCCTAATACCCATTCCGTCCTGTTAGAAGAAAAGTCTGATCATCCTCCTATCATCGTCCACCACAACTGGTTGACTCGTCGCTCAACCATTTGTCCAGTTTCTTGTAGCGAACCCAATTATTCCTCCCTTTTGTTGTTTTTGTCTCCTTACAGGTCTGGTGGTGACAAAGCGGCAAATCTACAGCTGCTTGATCGTGAGATCCACCAAGCATCTAGCCGCAGCACATCTGAGTCAACATAGAGATGGCTGCCTGTTCGTATGTTGCAAGCAGGGGTTCCTGCTGTTCCTGCCAGGTTCTCCAGTGAATGGGACCAACTCCACAATCTCTAACTCGGTTTTGTCCCTTTTGTCATGTATAAAAACTACCTCTAATCTAGGTACTTAATTTATTGTGTCATGGCCAAGGGGGCATGTCATAACCTAATCAAGTGAGTGTCCCTGACACAATAGACCACCCCTCTAAATGATTGGCATCATCATAAATTTGGTATATTCCACCTAATTAAGTATTCCTACTTGGCAAACTTTCATGGGCTATTCTAAAGGTATAAAAGTTTGCGTTGTTTCTGCCCAAGTCGGAGAGCTCTGAACACGTGGTAAGGTACAGAGGACTTTACCACACGGTAGAGAAAAGCTGGCAGACTGATCACCCACCAACATCTCCCCATCTGTTCCCGACGTATTCTTTGTCCTGCAGGCCCATTGCGTCTACAGTTTCATCTTGTTGACTTGTTGCGTTATCTTCTTTCTGTAACTACGCAAGCAACTTTACTGCCTGCGAGACACAGCCAAGGTACCCTCTGGGGTCCATTCACAGGCCCAGGACAGCCAGATCAACAGCCCTGGCAAAAGCCACTCGGGAGCGCCTAATAGAGCAAAGGCGGGCACAAACTGGCAGCACAGACTGATATTGGTCATCATATCAATCAAGCTACCCATTAACAATAGCATGTTACTAGCAGCCACAGGTCATATTAGCTTATTAGATTCTAACATTTTCTGTGAACAGGCACAAGAAGGTAGTAACATAGCAAAACTGAATACAATACTCCTCTTTTCTGTGCCTGGCACCCTGCTTTTATAACCAATATATATATATTATATATATAATATGTTTCTGGCAACCTAGGTAGACCATTTCACAAATGTTTGTTGCTTTTTAATTAAAAAAAGTATTAACTGACTCCTGTAATTCCTGGACATAATATAATGATCCTCACTGAGCTGTATTACTAATTCATGAGATACGTAGGCATGATCCAAATTCTATTAACATCAGTCGAGAGATTTTCCTCTTGTTTTGGGTCAGGCATATAAAGAGAGTGTTTATGGGAAAACTTCTATACAACAGAACAACATGACATACCCAGTTTATTGTCTGTATCATGTGCACCCTCTGTGCAAGATGCTGCAAACTAGAAATGAGAATTTTTGTTTTCTTTTTTCTTTTAACTTACAAGGAGTAGATGCCCTATATTTAAAATAATGGGGACCATGGGATCCCATTTGCTTTTTCATGGCTTCAAGAAATCTCTTTCTCTCTTTCTGCCTTTTCAATGAGAAGTCAGTTGAGGAAGAACAGCATTTAAAGCTGGACTATTGGTTATCTGTAGTAAAGAAAATATGTAGTGTGGTTACTGATGTTATATTTCATGATGAAGCAACACATGTGCCAGCATGCTCCCCCCAGGACCTCAAAGACATAGTCAGATTTTACAACTTACTACATATAGACAGGCAGGAGAGAACACTAAGTTCCATTAAGTGTGTCAAGAAATAATTCATTTGGACAGATGTAGCAGCTGCAGTTAGACAAACCTCTCAGCCTGGTTCCCAGCAAGGTTCTTTTCTTACTGTAGTAACTGTGTAGCCAAATCCTTACTAAATCTGACTTCTATCCATGCAGTCACATACTGTGCTGAGCACGGGGAACAAGCAGATGCCAGTAGGGTGGAAGCTAGAATACTCCAGACAACCATGCATTTGTGGTGACAATTTTGTTTCACTCATTTGTGAATACAAAATTGAAATAATAATCTTTTTTCTCTTTAAAGACTAAACGTGAATACGTGTGTGTGTGTTGTGTGTGTGTCTGTGATTTAGGATGAGTTTATTCATGCCATTTCACTGTAGCAAAGCTTGTTTATGGTGTGTTTTTATATGCAATGCTAGGACCGTGCGTGTGTGTGTGTACATATACACACACATCCCCATCATTGCATATAAGAACACACCATAAACCAGCTTTGCTATAGTTAAATGGCATTAATAAACTCATCCTGAATCAGCATCACAGGAACAAAAGGGAGTAGAACTATCATAACAGTTGCACATAAAAGTCTTCATATCCAACAGGATTGCGGTTCCCGCAGCAATTTCAGTATCAATTATTTGTATCTCTTCAAGCTTGACAAGGCTTCTCAGGTCCTGGATGATCTTCTAAGGCTGTTTCAGAAATTCTCCCACACGTAGCTCAGCAAGAAGCAATATAGATATTTCCTTCTATCTCAATTGTCTCCCAAGGTACAGTACTGACAACCCCTATGTGGATAGGTAATGGAAAGTTGCAGGGCACGAGCCCAGGTTTGTTTGTTGTTGTGTGACCATCTCAGAAAAGCATGCACTGTGCAGCCATTCCTACAAAAGACATAAGATATGACAGCTGCTTATTCTCCTTCCCACTGCAATTCCAATAATACTCATGAGCTAAGTTTGTGGGGTCAAGCAAATGCTAAGGATCTAAACATTGCACCGTTAGACTGGAGGGTGTGACACAATTGCACTGATACAAACACACAAATCAGTTAGATGCATACACACGCATCTAGATGCATACCAGCTCAGGCACATACACATTCAAACCAGCCTACTAGGTACATGCATACCTATCACCAATTCAAGCACATACACTATACACCCGAAAAGTTAGACACAGATCACTAATTTATATAATTCATATATCATGCACACAATGCCATAAATACATATATATATATATATATGTATATATATGTATATATGTGGCATAAACACACACACACAAACATACACACACATACACTTACCAGTTCACACACATACAACCCACCTACACATACACACAGGTAAGCTTTTAACTTGGATCATATAGTGTGTATGTGTGTGCTTGGTGTACCTGGTATACTTGGGGGAAGGTTCAGGTGAGAGAGAGAGTTAAAGTATACGGAGTAAAAGTTGCCAGAACCAGGATTAAAACTGGTAGACTACAGAAGCCTGGGCTGAAGAACTGATGCTCAAGGGTAACTTTAGGTTAATTGTTACCCTGAATTGATCTTAATTGATTAAAAGACAATGCCCAAAGCCTATAGAACAGGGAAGCATGCTGACACAGAGGCTGGAACTGGACCCAGAGCTATGGGGGAGCTGAAAAGGTAGGTGGGGAGAGGGAAAATGGGACTAAGGAAAAGCGTGGGTGTTAAAGAGGGGCTCTGGGTGTGGGGAACCAGAAGATGGCTCTAGGGCAGCTAGAGAAGTTGCAGGGAGTGGCATTCAGTGCTGGGAACTGGAGAAAGACTCCAAATGCTGGGAAAATTGCAGGACAACCACAGGGAGCTAGGAGGCTACAGGGTGGGATGACTATAGAAGGTGTGGGGGAAATCTGAAAACAGAGAGACAGACAGCAGAAAATCACAGGAAAAACAACAGGAGAGACTGAAAGGTGGCAGGGGCAGTGGGAAAGCATAGAAAGGCAGCAGAAAGTCACAGGGAAAAGCCAGTAGGAATTGAGAGGAGATTGGGAAACTAGTTAAGAGAGGTGGGGGCTGAGCCTGAGAGAGAGAGAGAGAGAATAAGGCTGGAATTTAAGATAAGGAAGGGACTGGGATTCAGTAAAACATGACCCAACTCGGAGTTGCAAATGACAGTAATTTTATTGAACAGGGGAGATGGTGACACAATGTCTTATTGATTCCCTTGCACCCACCCACCCACCCACCCACAATGGCAGTAGGGGTTAGAGAGGCTCGGTGCAGGGGCTGAAGCCCACTGAAGTCCAGGAGTAGAGAGAGACAGGGAGTGAGAGTCCAAATTGGAGGATGAGGTGTGCAGGTAATATCTACCTATCCAGGCTGGAAAGGGGTCCTTGTTCAATAGATATTGTCTAGAGTGGGGTCGCTGGCAGCACCTCTGGGTGGATAGGTGGTGTGGCATGGTGCTGGTCCAGATGGAGAGGGCGTCCCACTCGGTCTGTCTTCACTGCCCCTTTTTATAGGGGCAGACCTTGTGTGACCCTAGTGACAGGAGGCATGCCCAGGCTAGGGTCAGCCCCCATCATACTGAACATGTGTGCTTCATGCAGGATGTGCAGTTTTGGGTGTCTATAATGGTAAGAGTTGCTGGTTCTGCAGGGTCTTTTGCCTTTCAAATGCTGAGCTCTTGTCTCTGTTCCTGGGTGAGGTCCATGGTTCCTGGATGAATCAATGTGACGTGATGTCCCAGTTGCTACAGGCCATTCAGTAGAGGCCTGCTACTTTGTATTTCAATCATTCCCAATCATTCTCATTCATCCAGAAACCAATTTACATGGGAGGGGTACGTGACTCATACATTGCAACATGGGATGCCCAGGCAGAGGACACAAGATGGAGGCTTGACATATAAAATGGAAACTTGACATGACTTTGGTTCACTTACAAACACAGGCCTATTAAACTGTATCCTAAGTCTGAGCTCACTTGTAGTTATCTATAGGGAATAGAGAGAGAGAGAGAGAAAGTCAGAAATGGTTGGGGAAGGGGAGGGAATGCATTTTAAAATAAATTAAAAAAAAAAAAACTGGGGGGTTTGCTACAAGTTCAGCTACCTGAGCAACCATAAGACAGAAACCTTATGCGACCAATGACACCTGAACCAATATCTGAAAAATGAACATGAATGGTTTCTATAAAATGTGCTCTACAATTAGTTCATGCACTACAAATTGGTAGACAGGTTCAGAACCACATGGAAGACAATGAAAATTTGGAACTGTAATTGCCATTTATAGTGTATTATTTGACTGAGTGAATCTCAAATGGTTCCGATTTTTGGTTCTCTGATAATTAACTTCAAAAAGTTCCAATGGTCATTTAAGCCTTCAAATTTAGGCCATAAATTTAGGTAATGCTTTCTTGTGACATTTCTGGTATAGCATTTTCAGATTACATGGTATCCCAGAGATACTTTGCCCTTGCCCTTAATGGCTTTTCTGCACTTGGCATTTAATATTCATTGGTTAAAATTGATAATTAGCACTCAAAGAATTTCTGCCTCAGCGGTAGCAGAGTCTAGAGCTAGAGTCCAAGACCTTCTTCTTGCCAAGGAAACCTCCAACTTTGTGGGCTACCCTCCTGGCATGCCCGTGCCCTTTTGGCCCCACATAGCTTTACATCTGGCCAGCTTCAAAATGGAGATGGGGCAGGGGTGGAAAATTTTCAGGGCAATGCTCAGACCATACCCTGGTGGTAAGTGCACTTGGTCATGGGTGAGGGATACAGGTTCAACCCCCCACACCCGTAGTGAAGACCACTGCCTAGAACTTCTGTCTCCTACTTTCTGGGAAAGTTCCTTAATCAACCAATTCTTCTGCTAAGAGATTGAGGGTGCTTCCAGGCAACTACATATATTAGCAATCCTATACTACTACCAGTGGGAATAGAATCCAAGCTCCCTAAATACAAAAAATTGCACACACGTGTAAGTGTCATTCTGGAGGGTAAAGGTGCAACAGGATTTAACTCATAATCTTCCAGGCTTGTCTTTAACATGGAAGCAAACCTTGACTCTTAGGAAGAATGTTATGCTGGTGGTGCTAGCTTGGAGTTACATAAGGGCTGGTGTAGAGGTAGCTGTAGCAGAGGGGAGGCTAAAGAAGCCAGAGGAGAGTGTGCTGTCTACACTGGTCCTCTGATTAGTCAATACCTGAGGCAGAGTTGTTCTATAGAAATTGGGCATTGTAAAGGAGCTAAGGCAGGGATGTCAAACATGCAGCCCATAGGCCAAATCTGGCCCACAGAGCTGAGTCATCTAGCTGTGACAGGGGACCTTCCCATAGCAGCAGCCAAGGCTTTGGGTGAGATCCATGATGCTGGAACCCCAGTGCTGGGCTTCTGCCCACAGTGCTGCTGGGGCTCCAGTGCCACTGCTCTGGCCTGGGTGCTTGGCAGTCAAGTACACAAGAGCAACAGTGCTGCAGCCCCAGCAGAATTGCAGCTTCTTCCTACAGTGGCAGCCAAGGGCCTGGGTGAGAGCAGCATTGCTGTAGCCTCAGCAGCCCAACAGGGAGAAAATGAACACCACGGCTTGTTCCCAGGGAAGCACGGCTTGTTCCCAAGGGGCTGTGATGTCAGGCTTCTTCCTGCTGGGTCCCAGACTAGTCAGAGCAGGTGTTGATGGGGAAGAGGGAGGGGAGGCATGGGGGGAGGAAGGTATTGGCCCAATCTGGCCTGCGGACTAGTCTGTACCACTCATCTGGCCCCTAGGGCCAGACAAGTTTGATACTCCTGGATGCACAGACTCTTGCATCCTGTTTGACCAACTTATTTCAGAAAATAGTTGTATGTGTAAGTTGTGCAAACTATACATAGAATACAGTCGGACTCTGTGTTACTGATTTCATATCAGTTAGAAACCAACTTTGAAGTCTTGGACATTTACTATCATGCCAAAAAGAAGCAATGTTGGTGTCAGAAAAGGACACTGGTCTTAGAAGAAGGAACAGCATTATCTATTTAATATTTATATAGATGTCCTCTTACATGAAATTAAGTATGTACATAAAGTTATCAAGCAATTCTCTTGCACTAATTTCCGAGACAATTTTCAACTTAAGTTTGCATAGAGTGGAAATATTTTAAAGTTGTAATGCATCCTTTCAAGTGTGCTACCTGATCCAGTTACACAAGTTCATTGAGAGATATGACTAGCATTTGTCAAATATAGTTGTGTATTTATCCTTTCTCTCCCTGGGGGAAATCACGGATATTGGCATTGTCTTGTGTTATTGCAAATGTAGAGACACCTCTGCCCCCCACCCCCACACACATCTATACTTGCTGGACTGCAGAAAGTGGATATACCTGATTTTCTAACATTGGACTTACAGTATACAGCTAGTATGTGAGAGATTCAGGATTTGAGACTTCAGCCTGATGATTTTGGAATTATTTACAAGAGTCGAACTACTCAAATAGAAAAGAATTAGAGAAAACCCATGCTAGTAAACAATTGCTGGGTGGTTAGGGCATGTATCTATACCATAGAGTCTATGCTATGGTAGTACCAGTGCTCTAATTTAAGCTTCTTGCACCCTGAGTGCCCAAATTACCAGAAAATTGATGATTCTGAAACCTCACACTCTCTCTTTCTCCATGAAGATTCTTGCATTCATCCTGATGCAAAGCAGGAAATTCTTGAAACCTCATATACTTATAAGACATGAAACCAATTTCCACCAACATTACGAAGACTATTAACACACATTTTGTTTTTAATTGAACTCTTATTTCAATCCAATCTCTTTCTGGAACTGAGTAAGCGTTAGCATCGTTCCTTGGCCTTTTGGCTTAGATCATGTGTTTATGAACATTTCAGATGCTGCTTTTGGAATAGGTACACAAAAACCTTAGCCTAGCAGAGGTACTGCTTTTAATTTGGGAAAAAAATGCACCATTACATTTACTGTAAGTCCTGGGGTCAGAGAGATGCATAAGTTCAACTAAAGTACAATATTTAAGCAATTGAAGGTCAGACCTTTCATTAAAGGAGCCTTGACTTTTTTTTTCTTTAGAACAATAGATATTTCAAAAACAATAATTTGATGACCACCTCTGGGGTCATTGTGAGCCATAGGCCAACTTTCACAGTTTGTCCTCTTCACTAACAAAATTTCCACACAGACTTACTGGAGACACTCAGTCTATGATGAGTATAGTCTAGGGAAACACAGACCTAGAACTGTCTGCTACTTCATTACTGATACATCTGAATGGCCATTGAATTGTCCCCCTCCCCACAGCTGCTTTTTTACTGGCTTTGTGTTTGTTTGTCAGCTCTGCATGATTCCTCCTGTACTTTGTTCATGTATAATGCCAGTTACAATACTTTACCTCAAAGGCTTCTTTTGTGATCTGTGTCCTGGTGACTCTTGCCCACAGTGATAGCACCCTGTGACAAGGCAGCATGTGTAAATGAAAACAGCTTGTGTATGCTCAGCATATAAATGCTCCCCAATAATGGAAAGGTTACTGTTTTACCATGCAGAGCATAGCATATACATCTTATTAAGAAACAAAAATGCAGGAAGGATGTATCATAGTACAGATGCAGTTAAAAAAAGATCACCGTGCTTTGGGGTATTTTTTCCTTGCTTTCCCCTACTCTGCATTTATACAGACTAAGCAAAAGACTAGCAGATTTAAGTACTATATATAAATGCAAGGCAAGGAATAACGCATGTGAAGAAAAAAAACACCTCCAGAAACAGATTCAGGTTTTGTGTGCAATGCCTAGAAGTAGATAATCTCTGCTGAGTAAAGATAGCCATTCAGATTAGATCAGTCTACAGCACTGCGAGAGGAGGAAAACTAGGAATCATTTTGTAGCCACCAGATGCTTAGGATTCCATATATTCTGGGGATAAATCTTTCAATAGCTCCATTGAAATTGGGGTATGTCAATAATTCAGTGTATTAGTTGGATGCAAATACTGGACAATAAGGTATGGAAAGAAAACTGTAATTGGGAATGCCAGAGCGAATGGGGTTCTATCTTTTGACTGAGTCCATTGTTGAACTCCAGGCTGAACCTCCGACCCCTTACTTTGGAGGGACACAATAGGCTTTGATATGAGATGGTGGGAAACAGACTTAGAGACTCATTTCACATTCAGCTGCAATTCATCAGCTTGGCTGGGACTTCTAGCAGCTTTAATGACCACTGCAATTGATGGTTAAATCAATTTGTGACGGTGACAGCATGGCTGGCCTCTAGACTGTAACAATCCAGGATTACAACAGGCAGAAAGGGCCCCCTTATTCAGATGTGCGTGGTTTCTGCTCAGCTCTGAGTGGGAACAACAGTGGGACAAAATCTCACAAAACGAAGGCTGGAGAACATGCACAGTTGACTACACAATGCTACTACTTTTTTGTAAAAGGATGAAGTGAGTTTAAGAAAAAAAAAAGTATAGTTACAAATAAAAATATACAGTAGAACACAAAAGGCAGTGATATTTAACTATATCCTTAGGGAAAGTGGCAACCCAGAAAGAATTTCACCTTTGTTTCTCCAGGACCAAGTGGGTGGTCCTCTGCAACCCCCTCTCTCATCCTCACTACCCCCCTAAAAAACAGCAGTGTCTGGATTATGATAAAGCAGGTTTGAATTTGTAGCAAGTGGCCTGGAAAGAGGGAAAATGAAAAAACAAATATATCACTCTGACAGCTACCACAAGAAGGAAGGACTGCTCCCTCTTCTGTTTCTCAGGAAAAAGTACATTAGAAATGCATACATTATTATTATTATTATTATTATTATTTTCTGAGTGGCTATTGCAGTGAAAACAGTACCATCAGAGCAAAAGGGCCTTTCAGTTACAGTACAAGTCATTTTTTTCTTTACATGAAGTTGCAAGGCCTGGACTGACCCTTCAAGTGTACTTTTGAATCATGTTAATTCTCTTTACCCTGATAGTCTACTTTCTTCTATACCTGATATTTCCAGCCAAAGAATATTAGCTGTAGAGGGACCTGGAAAAGACATTAATATTATTCTACCTCCAGGTAATTGTATGTTTATGAATTCAAGTGCTGACCAAGAATAATGAGATGTATTATATTGTATACATAACCTAAGGTATTTGTGTATTTTGTTTGGGACCCAAGATATTTAAATAAAAGGTTTAGCAAAAAAAAAAAACAACAACAACCAAAAAGCTGTATTTTCTGCATCTTCTTAATTAGAAAAACAGATTATTTATCCAATATATACAAAATAGTATTCAGCTACATGTCCATGGGTCCCTTTAGTAAATCAATATTGTGTCATCAGAGAGCCAAAATATTTAAACATTTATATGAAGTTGTTAATATGAACACTAGAAATGATTTGGATCAATAGCTTGTAAATTATACAACAATTAATTATATGTTCCCTTTGTCGTTATCCGTGACCAAAGCTGTTTCTAGGAACATGAAAGAGATGTTTCAAAAAGAAAATGCCTGTTGACCTGGGAAGCCTAACAACTTCCTTTACATTATGTCTGGAAGCCTCTGATTAATAATAAATTCTGGCATATCCCCTGTTAAATGTCACAGTCTAAATGTTGCATAAGAAACAACTGTCTGGTTCCTCTAAGCATGTGAATCAATTGCTTGATGTTAATACCTGAAAAATAGTATTCTCAAATAAAATCCTACATCTTGCATATGTAAACAACAGATCTTTTCTAAAAGATCTGTCTAAATATTGAAGTAATATTATTACTTACAGAAAAGAGGTCTGGCACTAGGTTCAAACCTTGCCACTGGCTGGAGGAGAGGGGTGGGGAAAAAAAAAAAATCACTTGGTTTCTATGGTAACCATGCCAGTAGAAATAGATGTGTGAGCATACTGAACATGCAGAAAGCCTTCCCAAGGGAGGTCAGAGGGTTTGAAGGGGGGAAACATGGGAGCTTCTAGAGAAAACACAGAGATTTTTTATGCTGAAGCAGTGCCTTCACATTGGCTTGTGATGTGATCAATAACCAAAACATGCTAGTTAAGAATATCCCCTTGATCTAAGTAATTTGTCGCGCACATGTGTGTGTGTGTGTGTGTGTGTGTGTGTGTGTGTGGAGGTGGGATGTAACACACACAAACACATATGTATACATAGACATGTTTATATAGATACTGTCACAAATTGTAAATACTGTGTGTCTTTTTCCTTCAAAAGCTTTTGTTGCTGTAAATACTGGTGCACACATACAAGCCATAAAAGACAACATAAACTGGATGTTTCACACAAAACCATGCTTTTAATGTGAACATCAAAATAAAGTGAGTGACAAGAAGAAAATATCTGCAGCCCATGTTATTTGGTTTTCTTAATGATGGTAAAGGGGAGAGGAGCTCATCATTACTTGTGGTATAGGAAGCAAGCTATACGTATAAACCAAAGTGTGCCTGCGGGATTCAGTCTAGTTAGAAACCAGGCAATCAAGGTCAGTTCTCTGGAGGTAAGAATTGTTCAGCAGCCTTTTATTTACGTCTGTTTCAATCCCCTTAGTTCATTGTTGGTTGCTGCAAACTTGCTTAATAGGCAATAGATTGGCACAGTGTTAGAACCTGATTGAGGTTTCCATGAATCAGGTGAGTCTTTATTACACACCAGCCTTCCAACTGTGCAAAAAAACCCAAACCTCTAGCAATGCTACAAAGTTGGATTTTTACAAATGTACAAGCAAACCAGTTTTGATGGTGCTTGATGTGCAATGTAAACTATGCTTCATTTCAACGGTTTTAGCAATGAGCTGAAATGTCAAAACCTGCAGAAGTATGGTGAGAGAAAGGATTCATATTCAAAGAGGATGGCTGCTGTCAGAGTAGACGATTTACACTCAGCCTTACATTAACCACTGGACCATCTGTTGTTGCTATCAGTTCCAAAGATTTGGGGATGACCTAGACAAAGCCAATTGATTTAACCATCTCCTTATGCTAGAGGATGTCAATCGAAAGATTCCTAGCAGAGAGGTGAGTGCGCATATGACTCACTACACCAGTTTGCAACAAAGAGCTTTGATTACATTCCCTGCACTGCCACCTGCAATCCTGTAGTAGATGGACTCAAGGTCTGTGTCTTAAACTGCTGTGGACTTCCAATACTCTTCTTCCAACTTGGCACCGCACCTCTGTTTGTGGTGGGATGAATACTTCCTTTGATCCTCACATGACCGTGTTGTCAAGCTGCACCCATTAGTCCTCAGAATCAGTAGCAGCAGCAGAACAGAGGGGCAGCAGTCAGGGTCTCCACCTTTGTGAGGAGAAACGCAGTCCATGTTGCAAAAACGCAGTCCATATTGAGGCAGCACCTGTCAAGTGCCAAAAGAATGGTTTTTCCAGCTAGCATGGCATGACAGTTGTCCTAGCATGCCTCTTGGCCTACCAGCTACATTCATCTTGGTGGTTCCAAATACAGTTGCATGGTAGTAGCAAAGCCTTACAGATATTTGACCCCAGGCTTCTCACTGGGGTTTTCTGCCATTTCAAGGATGGAAGCCTCTGGAAGACTAATCATTTATGCAACATGTTTTCTATACCATGACACAACAGCTAGCATGAAAGATAATAAGCACAGACAGGGATCATGTCTGTGTGAGATGCTGGCTATGCTGTAACTTGTTGCTGCTGCGCAGTAGCATTGCATGGCATGAGCCATAACATGACACTACTGTACAGTAGTAATGAGCTACTGCATAGTCAGCATCTCATGTAGACATGACCAGGTAGGCCAAGACTCTCCACCATCGGTAAAGCAAAGCAAGACTTTGTAGCATTGTTTTCAGAGGGCTGGGAGGGTCCAGAGATGGTGTGGGTACATTCTGTGCTGCTACTGTGATGGCAACACGTGTAAATGGCAACTCCTCCTGAGGTGTAATCAACCAGCCCTGCAAAGAATAGAAGGAATCTCCAATGAAAACCCTTGAGTCAAAGATCCATAAGGCTTTGCTGCTGAAAGACCAAGCAACATGCTGGGATACGTGCTCACCAGCCCCCCCACAGTGGAGCATTGGAACAGAGTAGGCTAAGGCACATTATGAAGTACTTATGAAGGCTCTGTACATTTGTAGAATATCAAAACACTTCAAATTAGAGAACAACCTGAAATGCTTTGCATCTTCATCTGTCCATATCCCAACAACCCAAACGGAAGACTCTACGACCACTCAGTGGTAAAATAGTTGTCTAAATCATCATCATTAGAGCTCAGTGTTAGCATTCAACTGAAGCAAATGATGACAATCCATGCTTACCAAAACTATTATTTCTATATCTTTCTCTGATGACTCATTCAGACTGCATTATTCTGGCTTCCTTAGTGTCTCTGAGGCTAAAAAACATGTTTGGAAACAAAGTATGATCCTGCCAAAACTGACAGTGGATCTCTAAACTATAAAAACTAGTAAAAACTATTGAAGTGCAGCTCTGAAAACTGTGATGTTCCTGTTAAAACTCCCAAATCTCCCAATCTCAGTGGGATTGGACTGAGATCGTATGCTTGTTGCTTTTCTCCCTAAAAAGACCTGGAATTGAACAAGTCACTTGTATATTCTGCAGCCTATCCTCAGTCCAGACTCTTATCTAATATGTTCTTCAATCCAATATCCTCAATGTTTCTGAATTAATTTTGTATTTTCTTCAAGACTCCAGGATTTAGTTAGCTGAATGTACATTTCAAACTTAGTTGGAATGGGAAAAATCACTGATGCAGACTTTTTTCCCCCTGAAATTTACAACAATTTCATCCACAGCTGCTGTATCTTAACCTGCATTCTTGAATATTTATCTTCTGGGGAAAACCTGGATTTCTTAGATCCATCATGCTAGCATTTTAATTCACCTCATCAGAAAAAACCTGTTTTTCATACATGACATCACTATATACATGTAGTGATCACTGGGCTTGATAATTGAACATGGTGATCACTACATATGGTGATGATGATGAAGTGAGTTTCATCACACTCAAACATTGGAACCAGGAGGGCCAGAAAGCCAACAACAGATAGAACGGTCAATGTCAATAGGACTACAATATGGTAACAGTAGTAGTAGTGTGTTGACAAAAGTTGTTAATAACCTTGGTGTGGGCTCTAGTATGTTTGAGGATAAAATAAACAGGCCTTAGAATAGAGGACAGTCCACATACGTTCCCTACATCAAGCATGATAGAAATCTATGATGTAATTTCTCAGTTCTACTCAGCTAGGTTTGTGAATAAATTGACATCTAAATCCTACTATACTTTTCTTACTTAACACATACATGGCCACACAAGTGGAGTTTTGTGGAGAAGCTGTATTGTGTTGAAACTACTAAACACTGAGTTCTGCCATTATCAAGCAGTAATTTGTATTGTTCCAAAAATATCCTGGCAGTAGAAGTTCCAGTAATCTCTTGGCATAAGCATTCTTGTAAAGTGCCTGAGTGGCATATCGACCACATCCAGCTCTTGAAGAGGTGCCAAGTAGTGTAAGCAATCAAGGAGAAGATACTGTCTGGGGAGAAAGAAAGAATTCTGAACTTCCTTCTTGTTTGGAGAAAAGGTCAAAGAAGAATCCCATGGAGAAAGTTACCTGGTAAAGAGCTCATTATAAGTACTGCTTCAGACTCATTCTCATCTGTTTGCCATGTGTCTCAGTCACTGCAGAAGCATACTAAAACAACCACAGGGTTGGCATATAGGCTGTTCTTGTACTGCCTTTCTTCCCTGATCATTTTCCACCAAATCCTTCTGACATGGAGTGGACTATTACACATAAAGAACCATCTACATTCTATGTGAAGGCAAGAACAAGAGAAAATAAACCCTGAAAACTAATAATGAACCAGATTCTCTGGAGTAAATCTCTATAGTACTAAGTCAATTGAACTGCAGAAATTTACACTAGTAGAAGATTTGCTCCGATATTTCTAACTCTTTTACAGTGGATTTCATTTCCTTCTGCCTATATTTTCTTTCAGAAACAGGTTAAAATACTGTCATCACTCAGACTATGCATTATTTCCATTTTTCCGTCATTTTGCTAAAGTATAGGCTGTAAATAGGAATGGATAAGCTGTTCCTTCTATAGCAACAAAAGGGTTTTTGTCAGCAAGAAGATAGCAAATTGTGGATATAAACATTATTACATACATATCAGCCTCCCCGCCAACACGCATACACACAGTAATAAATTATTTCTATCAAATTTTGACTTCATTTAAATAAACATTTGTTACAAAGGTAAATATAATCTAAACTACAGGCAGCTTATAACAAGTATGCTGTCTTCATTAAGATACTTTGGAATTCATATAAGACAATTTTAAAACCAAAAATCAAAAAGGTATGCTGAGAAAGAGAATTCAAGAAAAATAAGAACCTGTGTTCAATGTGTTGGATAGGATATTATATTAGGGCATCAGAACCTTAAGGCAGAGATGGATTGAATCTGGCTAAAGAAATATAATTTGTATCTTGTTATAATGAAATAATAGATGCCAACAACAGCCATGTTTAGCAGTCTTGTATTTTAATGAATCCCATGTAGCAAGATGGTCTGCTAATAAAGCAATAAATTGAAGTGATTTAGCAGAAGCAGTTTATATATTGTCTGAAAAAAAACTTGCATTTAAACATCTAATTAATGATGTCCAAGAGAGTGTTTTTAGCAATCTCCCATCAGTCAGCATGTTAGCCTTTTATTATTTCAGTGAGTAGGAAAATCTAGCTCAAAGGCAGGCAAAATATGGCCTGCAGGCTGGATCTGGCCCACCAGGCCATTCTGTCTAGCCCGTAGCGCCCTAAAAAATTTTGAAAATTAATTTTTATCTTCTCCAAGCTGCCTGTCAAAGATGACAGGAGACAGAGGCACTAAGACCCAGGGGAAGCCAGTGGCAGGACCCAGCAGCACAACAGCAAGGCCTGCCAAGCCCTGCCCTACCTCCACCTCCTCCACTCCCATCCTTCTGCCCTGCAACTGGAAGCCTTTGCTTAGCAGAGGCTTCTGGCCTGGGACCCTAGGGCTGTTCCTGCTTCCATCCACTACAGAGGGAAATTCAGATAAGGGGTGGGAGTGGGGTCCTACTGAGTCCTGCAATCATGCCCTTCATTCAGGAACCACATGTTGTCAGAGCCGTGCAGCAGCAGACAGGAAAGCAAGGAAAGCCTGTGGGGGGTGAGTGGGAGCAAGTGGGAACATGGCAGTATAGTGACAGCGGGGAAGGAGCACAGGACCCAAGCTGGTGTCCCAGGGCCATGGTCAGCAGGGCCCAGAACAGAGTGGTGGGAGCATGGGGACTGTATGGACCAGCAGGGACTGTATGGAGTCAGGCCAGGCTATGTCAGGAGGGAGAGTGGGGAGCCAGGCTGCCTGCATAGAGTCCCTAACAGCTTGGGCCCTGTGCTCCTGCTGCCCTGCTCTGGGCTCCCACCAGCTCTGGCTCTAAGGCCCATGCTCTCACATGCCCACTCACTGCCACTCCCCGCTACCTGTAGCTCCACTTCCCCGCTTTCCTATCTACTGCCCATTTGCCCACAGGCCACTCCAGTGCCACATAGTTCCCGGCTACATCACCAGACTGTGTAAGCTTGGGGCCTGCACTGGTATTTTGGTACCAGGAGCAGGGGGGAGGGAGTGTGTGTGCATGTGTCCGTGCAATGAGAGAGGGAGGGAGGGGAAGAGACAGTCAGAGAAAGCAAAGAGAGCTGTGTGTGTGTGTGTGCACGCACGTGCATGCGCATGCGCACATGTGTGCAATGATGAAGGGACAAAGTGTATGCAATGAGAGAGGGACACGTTATGTGTTTGTGCTCATAGGGTGAATCCCACGTGCATACCCCTCCATACTCATGCACCCACAGCCCCTTGAACTGCCATACACTCAGACCCCCACACCAACACCCCCACACACCCCAGCCACCCTTCCCTACACACGTCTCCTCACAAACCCCATACCCACCCACACTCCACATATCCACACACACCCATATGGTCCCTCAGTTTTCCTTCCCCCACAACCCCCCACATACCCACAGCTCTCCACAAACCTATATCCATACCCCCATGTCCTCCACCCCCCATAATATATAAGAGTAAGTCTTCATTTTAAGGTATTGTGCAATCACCCCTATGTACACTACACAAACACATGTAAATTAGGACAAAAATATTTTTTGGAAGCAAATTAATGAATGTTCTAGTAGATGTTTGATTTTTAGAATATAATTTGTTATTTTTCTGGTTCAGAGATGGCAAAACCCATTGCTGAAAGGAGTACATCTGGTGGCAAGGGGAGGGACCTCTGGTGGCAAAGTTCAGCGCTTAGGGGGTGGGGGACTTCCAGTCACAAGATGGTGGCCAGGTAGTGGAGCACGTGTCAAGGGGTGTCAATGCAGCCCTCAACAGCTCACCAAAACTCATTAAGTGGCTCCCCACCCAAAATAATTGCCCACCCTTGATCTAACTTAAACAATAAAGATTAATTGTCCAGGTTCCTAATAGTTTTATTTAAGATGGTCAGTTTTGATCTACCTGTTGAACAGGAAAAGATTTGGATTTTGGGAGAACTTGCTGGTCATGAGCAGATGCAGAGCTGCATGACACAAACTAGGCATCTGGGGCTGTGCAGTAGCAAATGTTTTACCTTGAGTAACCTGCAAGACTCCCTTTGTCTCTTCCATCTTTAATGTTTCTGAGATTTGGGAGGTGGAACGAATCAGACTTCATCAATTTTTCAAACCTGTCTTTTGATAAAGATTAAATGTAGATAAAACAAATCAAATTCGATTAAGGAAATGAAAATACTAAGTGACAGGATTTTCTGTATATATACAGCTGGAATCATTTTAAGCCTTGTGCACATGGAAAACAAATTACATTGCATTCCCAAGTAGGAAATGTCATAAAGAAAAGAGCGATACAGAATTGTATTCCTTGTTCTAGAGTCTTTTCATGACTTATCAAGCTTCATTCCTACAAACAGTTGGACCCTTGTAGAAATGGCCTCAGTTAGCTGAGTAGTCCCACTTACATTCATAGTTACATATGTAGATAAGGGTTCACAGGCCTGGTGTCCAAGTGGACCTCTAAATTACATTATAGGCAAAGCTTATATCTTCACCTATTACTAAGGTTCCTTGATGTTTTAAGCCCCTGTTATCAGTTGCTTAGAACATTTGCAGACCTTAAGGGCCAAATCCTATTATATTTTACCATAACTAAAGGGAGGGAGGGCAACAAGAACACCAGTGCCAGGCACCAACTTGTAGGGCAAGGCCAGAAAGAGCAGGCTTCTCTCAACTGGCCCAGCCATCACTGCTGCTCTAAGCAGTCCAGCTGAGGCTGTCACTCCTGTGCACTCTGTTATCCAAGGTGCAGAACAATACTATGCCTGTATTGGTGACGCATAGGGGGTGCACACAGGTGTATATTCACCCCCTGAGATTGGCTGAGACTGCTGGCAGCATCTGTGGGTGATCGCCAATCACCGCTGGCCACTGCTGACACTGCCAGCAGCATCTGTGAGTGGTTGCTGATCCCCAGTCACACTCACCACCACCCCCCGCTCACTGCTGACACCACCGTGGCCACCTGCAGGAGCTCCCTGCTCTCCGATGCCATGCCCTGCTGCCACCGCTGCCACCTGTGGGCAGTCACCATGCCCCTCCCTGCCTCAGGAAGCACACAACTTTCATGTATGCTTGTGTCATTTTACACATTTTATTAGAACATGAGCACTACCATTAACTAGGTCAGACCATAGGTCCACCTTGCACAGTATCCTGTGTGACACCGTACCAGACAGCATATACTGAAAGGTAGAGCGAGCAAAGTATGACTAGAGTATTTCCCCTGTTCCTTTCCCACTTGCAGACTTCAGCATTTAAGGTTCAGGAAGCTGATTCAGAGGCAATTCCCCTAACTCCTACATTCGTAGCTTCTGATATACCTTTCCTCCAATAATCTGTCCAATCCCTTTCTGAATCTGGCTAAACTGTCAGTTTTGACAACATTTGGTGCTAATGAATTCTCACTTTCATTATATGTTGTGTGAAAAAGAACTTTCTTTTGTTAATTTCAAACTTACTACTTACTGGGTGCATCTGCATGTAAAATTAATGCAACACAATAAACTCCAGAGCAATTCAGGCTGGAGTCAGCTGCTCCCCAGCACAGCATCTACATGTGCACCCAGGACAGCAGCAGTTTGAGTCAAGGTGGAGCAGCCCAGGGCTGGCAGTGAGTTTGGGGAGTCAGCCAAAGGTTCTGGGTGACAGCATTGGGCAGTGGAGGGACTAGCTGTTACACAAGAGTACTGAAGTATAGAGCCATGTAGCAGGCAGCCCCTACATTTTAGTACCCTTGTGCCTCAGCCAGCCCCCGTCACTGTCTATATGTGTTTCGGCGCACTTAATTACTCCACCATAACATAGTACTGTCCCCAAGTTAATTAATTTGGTGAAACCTAATACTGGTATACATGCAGACTATGATGCTTTACCACAGAGTTAATTATTCAACTCTGCAGCAAAATTTGCTACCAGGAAATCCCAGTAGCAAAAAAAAAAAAGTCACGGAAAAAAGTGGTACAGCACATGCCACAGCAGCATGAGCTGGCAGACGTAGAACTTCAATCCTCCTGGGAACTCTGGCTTCTGGCCACAGTGTCTTCCCTCCTCTAGTTCCACCCTGGCTCCTCTAGCACATGGGGAGCCACGGACCACATCCAGACAACTGAGCACGTACCTGTTGTGGTACCTGAAAGCAGTTTGAAAAGACAAAAGAGGCACTCTAAAAACAAAAAGATGTTCCCCAAGATTTTTGCAGCATGGGCTCTCAGTTTGATACCAGGAAATCCTGGTATCAATGAACTGCTGGGAAAAAGTAGCTGGAGGCTGAGTCCTCCTAAGAAATGCTCAGGCACCTGGCTAGACCATTTCTGTGGCTGCGCTATGCCCCTGCTGCCTTAGCATACTGGGACAAATAGAAGCAGGGCAAGGCTGTCCCAGGTAAGTAGAGACATGGGGGTGGGAGGACTGTGTGGGAGGGTGTTGTGGGACTGTGGGGGTGGGGGAACTGTGGGCAGAAGGACTGTGTGGGGGTGGCAGGGACTGCTCAGAAAGGGTGGGTCCCCTGCCCACTCTCCCACATGGTGCACAGCCCCTCCACAGTAGCAGCCATCAGGGCACTCATGCCCACTCCTGGAAGGGCGCAAGCCCAGCCTACTCATGCACTCCCAGACAGAATCAAGCCATTCTTGCTTTCACCCAGGGTTCTGGCACTGCATGCAAGGGCCACACGCCCTTAGTCTGGACCAGGCCAGGTCCTGCCTGCATGGAGCCAGCCCCCCCAAAAAACATGGAAAAACAAAGCAGGGCAGTGTACACATGGACACAGTCCTCCCATCCAGTACAGAGAACATCTAAATGTGCACTATGTGGTGCTGCAGATGTGTTTGCGGTGCCATGCTCATCTGGACACGGCCTTAGAGGACTAGGAAAGAACAGAAAGAAGTGACCACACCTTCTGTTTCCTGAATGAGGCATGGCCCTGTGAAAAAAATAGTGGGATAAAGTAATTAAAGCCTGTATCATACCACACATGCACTAGCAACTTGTGTAGACCTCCTTAAATCTGGCATTTCCTTAGTTACAAGTCTATGACTTTGTAATCTTAATATTTTTCTTTCAACATGGGTTTTTTTTTGTGTGTAATACAATATGCACCTTCTCACTTTCAATGCTCCTCTCACCATCAGTGCTGTATGACTCCTTTCCTTCATTATGAAAACAAATATTGGAAATTATTACCATTGTTATCAAAACCAGATGTACCACTCTCTGTGGCATGTACTTGGATAGTGTTAAATTCTGGTACTTGCAGTTTCAGTGGGGTACAGCTATTTAATAAAAATGGGCAGGAAAGCCAATTTACCGGTAAGTGCTGACAAAAAAACAATAGAAACCATCTCTTTCCAAGAGGTGTTCTCATTTTCATTTTTATGTTATTCTTGTGCACAGGCTTACTTCACAATCAAAAATGTGAGGAAAACAGTCTAAAACACTTTTTGCTTTATTGCAGGGTAACAGAAAAAGGAACGGAAGTGTTAGGCCAAGATGAAATAATCATGTCGATGAGTATGGGGGGAGTGGGAAAACGAAATCCTCTCTCTCACACATAAAAAGTGGTCTAAATCACTTCACTGAAGAAAGAAAAGAAGGATTTGGCCCTCGATAATTCCTTCCCTGCCTGAGAAAAATATGAAGAGAAATGGTATGCTGTTGAAATTCAAACCTTTTTTATCAACCATACCTCTGATTATTGCTTCAATCAACCCAGCTTGTTATGCTTATTCCTTCCAGGGACCATGCAAGATGGCTCTGAAGTGTGACTCCATGCATCTAGATGTAATGCAGCCACTTTAACATGGTACTGGGCATTTGCAAAGAAACACAACCAACATAAAAAATTATTGTATACCCATCACCGTGCTGGTCAGTGATATTAAATCATAAAATCATAGAATCATAGAAAATTAGAATTGGAAGGGACCTCAGGAGGTCATCCAACCTGCTGCTCAAAGCAGGACCATCCCCAGTTGTATCATCCCAGCCATGGCTTTGTCTATCTAGGTCTTAAAAACCTCCAAGGATAGAGATTCCACAACATCTCTTGGTAAACTGTTCCAGTGCTTTATTACCCTACTCATGAGAAAGTTTTTCCCTAATATCTAACCTAAACTTCCCTTGCCGCAACTTGAGACCTTTGCTCCTTGTTCTGTCATCTGCCACCACTAAAAACAATCAAGCTCTCTCCTCTTTGGAGTCACCCCCAGGTAATTGCAGACTGCTATTAAATCCCGTCTCAGTCTTCTCTTCTCTAAACTAAATAAGATCAGTTCCCTCAGCCTCTCCTCAGAAGTCATATGCCTCTGCCTTGTAACCATTTTGTTGCCCTCCACTGGACTCTCTCCAATATATCCACATCCATTCTGTAGTGGGGTGCCCAAAACTGGACACAGTACTCCAGATGTGGCCTCATCAGTGCCTAATAAAGGAGAAGAATCACTTCCCTTGATCTGCTATCAGTGTTCATACTAATGCAGCCCAGTATGCCATTAGTCTTCTTCACAACAAGGACACACTGTTGGCTCATATTCAGTTTATTGTCCACTGTAACCCCAGGTACTTTTCTGCAGAGCTGCTGCTTAGCCAGTCTGGTCCCACCCTGTAATGGTGCATAGGATTGTTCCATCCTAAGCACAGGACTTTGCACTTCTTATTAGACTTCATGGGTGTGTCCTGACATATGTGGACATTTGATTCCTGAGGGACAAATAGCAGCAGTGCACCTTGCGCTGCCACTTCTTGTCCCTGGGGAACACCTGTGCCACGCATGCTTTGGTGCATGGTAAGTTGCCCTGAGTAGGGTAGGGGAAGCTGAAGCCAGTACTGGGTTGGTCCCAGCAGCCTTAACTAGGGGCTTCCTGGGGCTGCAGCCGTGACAATTCTGTCATACAGAACCTGGCTGGCAGTGGAACATGGCTCCGGGTGGCCTGGCTCTGCTTTTCAGCAGCATGCGCTGGCTGAGTGTGCCTTGCTCAGTAAAATAAAAAATGTAAGCAGTTTTTTTTTCCTTAGGGTTTTTTTAACCCCTGGATATCCAGGGGTAAAAGAAAAATGCAGAGAAAAAACCCACAGCCGCTCATGCTTAGGCAGCATGCACATGCAGTACAGAGAACACCCATTCAGTAAGGGCCCCATGCTTTCCTTGATCTTCCTCTTGTTGTTATGGTGTTTTGTTGTGAAGTATATGGGCCTGTCTGCTTCACTGCAGAGCTCCCTTATGCTGTTCTTTAATAGTGTCAACATGCAGTTAGTGGTTAAACTTTCACAGAACTTACCATTGTCATAGCCTGTTATAGGAAAACAGAGTAGAGATGTATCTATCTTGTCTCCCATGTGCTTCCTGCTTGACCTGCTGTTCTTCTTTCTGCTACCTGCTTTGTGCTCCCTGCTCAATCTGATGTTCTGCTTTCTGCTCCCTGACCTATCTGCCACTGTGCTGCCTACACCCCCTCCCTTAATTTATTATATGCCACTTGTGACCCATATTGTGCAAGTTAGCCACACCAGGTGCATTGAATGAGACTGCATATAGATTCCATGGCCAATTTGTTACAGAATTTGGAAAGTGTGTAGTGAACGGAGCAGAGAGGGGGGTTGGGGGTAGAAACAGGATTGAAAGAAGGTGATTGAAGGCACAAGGCAGTTGCATGCCACCCTGGAAAATTAGATCCTATCTGCTTCTGGCATTGAGTTTCTACATGAAGGTGGGCAAATCATGTAAACCAAAACTGTCATCAGTGATAAAATTCAGGCTTCTCATTTTTTAGGCATACAATTCAAGATACCTGGGTGGGAAGAGGGGTTCTTTGTGGAAGTGTTGAGCATTTACAACTGTAGCTGAAATAGATGGGAACTGTGCCCCCAAAACAAAAAGTATTATAAAATGCTAACAACTATCCAAATTCAAGTCCCATCCCTCTTTGTTTGTACACCCAAAATGAGATGACATGATTTCAGCTTTAGCCTTTGAATTCTGGATGTAAAATGGGGATAATAATATCCCTAGGTCCTACTGAATTATGAAGACTAATTCATTAATACGTACAAAGTATTTGTCTATATGGTGAAAGTGCTGTAGAAAAGCCCTTGAAGAAATTACAACTCTTTTATTTAGTGTAGGTTTTGGATGATATATAGTGAACAAAGCAGAGAGTCACGCACTGAATGGTATGGACTGAAAGATGCACTGAATTGCTACTCATTCAGTAAGCATCTTTTGAAATGTTATCACTCCTTCATTGTAAATTTCTGCAATGTAATTATTTCTATAAATTCCAAGAGCTTACAGATATACAGTAAAGTGCATACAGATATGAAATAGGAAAGGTACCTACCTCAAGAAGCTTTCCTTCTAAAATATCTTTGTGTGCACACATACCCCACACCATACATATATATGCAGAGAATACATGCAATTATTTTGTTCATTTTCTCCATCCATCTATATGAAAAATCAATTAATTTTATTATTTTAATATTATTCTGTATTGATTTTTTCTTCTATTACCTTGTATCCATATATAAATATTTAGAAAATGTGCTTGTGTGCATGTCTTTTGGCATGCCTTGAGTTTCTGAAAGTTAAGGTTAGACCTCGATATGTGCACAACCAAAACACAGGGAATATTTTCTGTTTAAATGAAAATTAAACCAAAACTTTCATATTATTCATAATTTGCCTGAGAAAACAATATTTTTGAACCAGACCATGGATATGTATATAAATACTCTCACACCATTTCATTTTATATGCATTAACCATCACAGTATTTGCTTTATTATTTTAGTATTATTGAAGCCAGGCATATTGATAATTCTTGAAGGTCCCTGTTATTTTCATATTTTTCTCCAAGCCTCAGCCAACAATTTTAACCCTTTAAATGTCACCTACTACTGTATTCCAATACTGCCTATCTGCTAAAGGATAGATCCTATATATTGAACTTGTGCCAACCTTATCATTTTTATAGCAATAAGAGAACCTCCTCCTCTCAGCTTTTCTCATAAAGCAATAAAAGCCTACTGATAGATTGATTTTGTTTCTTTTTCTTTTGACATGCATTGAGTTTCTTAAAGTTAAGGTTAGACACTCCATTCAGAAACCAATGTTGAATTTCAGGAGCATTTCAAGCAGAGGTTAAATCAGAATTACATGGATGCCAATAAGCAAGATAATCTATGGATATTTTTTACAACAATAAATGGAAAGAACATCTATGACCGAAAAAACCCCAGTTATTTATTGAAGAAAAGTGCAGTAACCATACCCATTTTTAAATACATTTTAATGTAACTTGAAATGTCCAGCTGTGGGGAGATTTGGACAGGAAAAAAAAATCCTCTTTGTACACAGCTCTAAAGAAAATCTGCCCTGTTAGTTTATAAAGCCTTAGTGCATAATGTGATTAATCAGATTTATGCTGCATATACACTACATAGTCTAAGGTCACAGCATGAGGGAATCTTTGTAATAAAATGCGGTGATTACTTTTTTTAATATCACAAAAGGATACTATTTTTGCTGCAATATGCAACTGTGGCAATGGAAAAAAGTGGGGGGAAATATTGTCTGGTATTGGTTGCCATGGCAGCAAGCTGAAGTTCAAGGAGAAGTAGAGAATCTGAATTCTGTGGCAAGGTAATGAATTTAGCATCTACAGGAACAGAAATGGATTTTCTGTCATGGCCTGTAAATCAACTACAGGAAACGAACATACTGCAGATATTTTGGAATGCTTTAAATCCACTTCCAATATATAAAAAGTGCATAAAAAATCTCTTGGGGCCATGTCCTTCCCCATCCTTTCTCTCTGTTCACACTAGCACGCTTAAAATATAATTGGAGCTCGTGTTTGTCACTGAAAGAAAGGGGAAGACATCCAAATGAAAAATCAAGAGACACCACATTATACTTTGTAAAATACAAAGATTATGTATTCACAATGTGCCAACACTTTTCAGGTTGGTATAGGCCACTGAATGCACATATTTGTACATTCCTATTTTGTTCATGACAATAAATGATGTATGTAAATATAACAACTAGTTGTCAATGTAAGTGAGCAAGAAGGTACCTAAATTAACATGAATGTATGAAAAAAAACAAATTTACAAAATGTGCCAGGTGAACACAGTTAACCTTCAAGATCTGGGCCAGTCAAGTCTATAATAAATGAAAGGGCATGTTAGGGTAACATGCATCTAAGCTGTTCAGGGGAAACGCTTTTTTTTTCCTTTTTCAAAATTTTGATTCACTGACCCCGATCATCAGATCCATCATAGATTTGATGTTACAGATAGGGTTGTGTGTTCCAACTCCTCTGGGAGGATTAGGGGTTCATCATCTGCAGATTATGGGCTGTTCTGGAAGGCTATCTAGAAAATCCTTGTAAAACTACATTGATCAAATCAATACACAGCACTGTGTTTGCATTTTGTTTCTATACATTTCAATCCCAGTATTGTAAGACTTTCAAAACATTGCTATAATGGCATACAGAGACATAACAAGCAGTTTGGGCAGCAGTATTACTGGAGCAGCAGTGGCAGCAGCTAGGCTAGCAGTGGTAGAGAGAGTACCCCCCAAGTCAGAACCTGGGGCTGCCACCCCTCTTGCCCATTGTTAGTTACATTACTGAGTAACTACAGAGCTGTGAACAATACTAAGGAAAAAGGAGCAAAAGCAACTCAAACTAATGGAAAATGTGTGAAAAAACCTCACATCTCCAAAGAGTCTAATCCCGATGCCATAAAAACCTACTTCCTCTTTATTTCTATGGCTGGGCAGGGGAAGAACATCCTGGTGTTAAAATCAAGAAAAAATATTAAAACAAGCCTCCACCTGAATAAAAAGAATACCAGTAGCACACTAATTCACCTGGTAGGTGGACTGTATATACTACTGAGTTGCACTAAAGTAACTCAGTAGTAGCTCCATCGAGGTTGATGGAGTACTAGTAGTGTAAAATGTGTATGAATGAACCATGAAGCCCAATGAGTGCTGTGCTTCAGTAAAATAAGATTCATAGACACTAGAGCTAGAAGGATTGGAAGATCATTGAGTCCAGCGCCCCTGGGGCTGGAAGTCAGCAGGGATCATACAATCCCAGCAAGATAAACATCCAAATGTCTCTTGAAGGCGTTCAAAGTAGGTGCTTGAACCAGTAAAATTATTATAGTTAAGTTTAATACTTTACATAAAGACTAAAGACAACACAGAAGAAGAAAAGAACTAGTCAGCCAGCCATACATTCAAATTCAGACCAGATCAAAGAAGAACACAACACACCATGTATATGTATATGTATATATTAATAATCAATCAGATCACAGTCAACAAATCACACAGCACTCATGAACAAAAGAACTAGTCACTAACAGCCTGCCACACATTTGGATTCAGAACAAGACCAGATCATACAAGAACACAGCACACACACTCTTTTTCCAGCACAGGAAACATTAATATAAAGAATGCTAGAAAGGCAGGTGCCAGGTCCTCTGGCAGGAGAGGGAGGGGGGCTAGAGGGGGTAGGGGGAGAGTTAGAGCTGCAAGTTCCCCCCCCAAAAAAACATAGACACATCCTCTTCCTAAGCAGCCATGAGGCTTTTGCTGCCAGTGGAAGCAAAGAGGTGGGAGCAGTACCTGAGGTCCCTACACCTGCACAACCTCCCCTAACTCCAGAAATAGGCACCAGCAGCAGAATCATCTCCCAGCATGAGCCTCCCACTACCAGAGGAGGACCTGGAGCTGGAACCAGGAGACCTGAACACCCTGGCTCAAGCAATTCTGGGGATGAAGGGGGAAGCAGAGTTTGTGCGCTACACCCCACAAAGCTCCCCTAGACCCAGGTCTCCTTCTCCAGAAAGCAGGACCTCAGTGGAGGTTGAGGTTGTGGAGGTTCAAGCAAGTGGCTCAGCTGAGGCAGCTCCTCCTGCTGTTGTGCCTCAGCCTGCACAACAGCAGGAGGAGGGAAAAAGCCAGCATCCTCACCCTCAGCCCACAAGCAGGCAAGTAGCATAGTGTGGGAGCATTTTGAACTGGCAAATGATCCCAGGCCTAGAGGCAGATCAGCTGGGGCAAGGAGGTGAAACACTTTACCACCACGGCAATGCTGCTGCATCTCAGGAGGTTGCCCTTCTTCCTGCTCAGCCTGGCAACAGTGCAAGCATGCCCAAAAGGAAGTTCCCCACTTGCACCAAAGCCCCCGTCGCCCCAAAGCAAAGGCAGGCCACCCTAGAACAGTGGGGGAAATCTGCAGAGAGTGGGGCACATTCCCACGGTGAGCGCGATCACCCAGACCACTGGGGAGATGCTTGCTCTGGATAGCCAGCTCGTCTCCCGAGTTGAGCGGCCAGGGTTCAGGTGACTCCTGGCACTCATGGTCCCATCTTACCAAGTACCCACAGCATCACTTTTATCAGAATGGTGGTGCCCTCCCTGACTGACACATGCAGGGAGTACTTGAGGGAGAAGTTGTGCAAAGCAGGGCCACAGGTAGCCTTGCATTTGACCTCTGACATCTGGAGAAGTCAGGGTGGGGATCACACCTACCTCTCCCTCACAGGAATACTGGGGCGATCAGTCAGGCCATTGGTGGGCTCTTCTCCAAGCCAAGGTGCTGAGTTCCACACAGCAAGGGAGATCTTGGTGGCTATGAACCACATGGTATGGGGGTGGCTCATTGGTCAGGCTGAACTCACCTATGGGTTCACCAACAACAGGGTCAATATGGTCAAGGCTGTCCGTGATGCCAACTTCGTTGGCATCCGCTGCATGGTACAAAAGTTCCACCTCATAGTCAGAAATGCCTTGGAGGGGGACAAGGCTGCCGGTGATGGCGCCACCACCACTACCACTATGAGCCAGCTGATTTCAAAATGCAGGAAGGTGGCAGGCTACTTCCACCACAGCATCAAGGGGGGCAAGATGCTGTGGGAGAAACAGGAAGAGATGATAAGCATGCCGCAGCACAAAATCATGCAGCATGTGGAGACTTGGAGCTCCACATACCTGATGCTCAAAAGGTTGGTGAAGCAACAGAAGGCCATCCATGACATGGCCTTGCTTGGAGAGATTGGGATCAGCTGCCGCCTGAACAGAGCTGAGTGGGGTACTATCTCCCAGATCTTGGTGGTCCGCAAGCCCTTTCTTGAGGACCATCAAGACCCTCAGTGCTGGTGATGCCCTCCTTAGCCAGGTGATCCCCCTAGTGAGGGAACTGGACAACTAAATGAAGAAGTTCCAGGGGATCAAAGTTCCTGGCTGGGGCAGGCCGCTGTCACTAGACGTGCAGGCACTGGTGAGGCAACTGAAAGAGGATATCAGGAGACAGCTGGATCCCTTGCGATCCAATATGGTCCACATGCCAAGGCTGAAGGGGAGCATGTGCACTGGCAGCACCAACACCCTCGATCACTGGATGCAGGTGCTGGTTAACAAAGTCAGGGAGGCAGAAGGGCAGAGGCGAGGGGATGTTTTCCTGAGATGGCATTCCCAGCACCAGCACTGCCGAAGTGCAGAGGTGAGGGGATGTGAAAAAGGGGGATCCACTTTCCCATGCCAGTATTCCCAGTACCAGTGCCACCACCAGCACCAGCACCAGCCAGTCTCCTCCATGGCAGCCACTGCCAATGTGGGCCAAGGGTATGGCTTCAATGCCTGGGTCCAAAAGTACCAAACCCCAGCCTCAGGCAGGTAGCGCTGAGGCTTTTGTGGATACCTATCTCACTGAGGATGTGGAGTCACTGGGCTGTGACCTCTTGACCTACTGAGCAAGTTGCAGCCAGATGTGGCAGGATCTGGTCACGGTTGCCTGACAACACCTGTCGTTTCCACCAACCAGTGTTCCAAGCAAGACAGTGTTCAGCATTGCTGGGAATGTTGTGACACCCCACCACACCTGCTTGGATCCTGCTTTGTTGGAGCAGCTGGTGTTCTTGAAAGTGAACCTCCTGCTGCTGGGGTTCCCCAAGCTCCACTTTCAGATGGACTGAGTGCTACCCTCCTAACTCCACCTGCACCAATTTCCTTTTTTCATTTTTTTTAAAAACAATTATTGCCCCACTCTTAGCCGGAGGGGGCACTCACTGCTTCACAAGCCAGCAGGAGAAGAACATGTCCCTGCTGAGCTCGTTCCCCCGCCAGAATGAACTTGGAGGTATGGGCTGGGGCTATGGGGAAGGAGGAAACCCCAGGTCCTGGGCATGACCATTAAAACTGCACCCTGCCAAGGTAGGGAGGCCTGGTGGAACTGCTGGCAGTGCAGCAGCTCCATAAATGCCAGGACCAACAATCCCCTGGTGAAAGGCTGGTAGGAGGTACCATAGCCTCCAGATAACACATGCACACACAGAGTCCTGGCTGGGGAAAGCTCAGATCCAACATGGCTTTGACAGGCCTTAGGCTTGCTGGTTGCAGTGGAGTTGTGAAGCTCCCAGTGAGTTCAGCTTAGCTGCCTGAGATGTCAGCTTTTGTGTTGAAAAACCCTTTGTCAGGCTGAGGAAGCACCTGCAGTTGGTGTGTCTCCTGGTCCTGGATGGAAGGAATAGTATAGAAGCCAGATCCTGGTCTGGCACTCAATGCAGGCAAGAAAGCCAGTCAGTGAAAATGGAAATGGGGCATCAGGGGGTGAGGGGTAGGCTTGGGGGCCGGGTACGGGAGGAGGGGAGAAGGGGGATATAGCAGTGCATGTAAAAGTGCAGAGTACCTGAGAGTCAGATGTCCAGCAGGTCGCAGTGTGCCAGAATTCCACTGTCTAATCTATATTGAGTCCATGAATTTCTGTACCTATGAGGCTGATGAAGTAAAGTTCATAGGCCTGGCTGTGAAAAGTGGTTTGTAAAAAATTTGTTCCCTCTCAAGATCAGGCCTGAGAGACTGGAAGCAGAGTGTTTTTTTCTGGGAAGAAATGTGTTCTATGTGTCTTTGATAGATTCTGGTGTGCCTTTTGTGGGGGTACTGGAGATAGTTGGCAGGTTTTCTGTTTTGAGCTGTAGGAAGTTGAATTCAGTTCTGGTGATGAGTTTAGGTGCTTGTTTGAATTTACAAACCACTTTTCAGAGCTGGGCCTATAAACTGTACTTCATCAGCCTCCTAGGCAGTAGGTACAAAAATTCATGGAGTCAATATACACAGGGGAATTCTGACACACTGCAACCTGTGCAGAGGCCCCAGCACCAGGAAGAGTGCACCTGAACACACACAGTGTCACCCACCCATGTCACAAGTTTTGCCTGCGTAATACCAGAGGTGCAGGGCCCCAGAACCCCCCTGCACCTATCTCCTTGACAGTTGGCAGGCATTGTGGTTGCAGCAGGCCCTAGCAGGCCTGCAGTTTCATAGTTTCATAGTAACTAGGGTCAGAAGGGGCCTAGAGCAGGCCATCTAGTCTGACCCCCTGCCAATGGCAGGAAACAAGTGCTGGGGTC
>JAGPOW010003642.1:86772490-86793508 GCA_030014935.1 Caiman crocodilus | reverse complement strand
GGACTACCACTAGCGGATAGTAGTCTGTGGGCCTCACCATCTTCCGGATGCTCTCTGTGACGTCCTGAACCCGCGCTCCAGGCAGGCAGCAGACCTCTCGGCCCAAGGGGTCCGGACAGCAAATGGGACGCTCCGTGCCCCTCAGGATGGAAGTTGTCACTCCCCTGTGCCTTAACACACACCCACACAGTGTTACCTATGTCACGAGTTTTGCTTGTCAGCAGTTTGAAGTGCAGTTTCCCAGAAACCCCTGCACCTATCTCTTCGGAAGTTGGCAGACTTTGTGTTTTCAGCAGGGGCTACCACCTGTGTGGTTTTCACCACACTGTAGCTTAATACACACATGTGACATAAATTTTGCTTTCAGGACTTTGAGGTGCACAGTGCACAGTTAATATTTATGTGATTAAAGTTAAGCTCATACTTTAATGCTGTGGTGGACTAGTCTCATGTAGAAAAGAAAAAAATGGGGGGAGTGTAGCAAAGTGGGGCTCCCTACCTAGCCACAGTGCTAGGTTCCCCACTTATCTTTGGGCATGCCTCCCACCTCACACACCTGCCACATCTTGTTATTATAAACTAGGATGTTAATTACATGGGAGGCTGCCCATTTTATGCCCCAATGCCAGGAGGCACCATCTGTAGCTCCAAACCTTCCCTACACCACAGCCCATGCCTTGCAGGTGGCATCCAGCTGCTAATCACATCAGCCCCACAATGGGCTCCATAATTCTCCTATCAGGAGCCCTTTTTGATCTCTCAACTCAGGTGGCCTACTCTGAAATCATTTGAGATGCTGATCTCTCTGTACCTATCTCTTCCCTCAGACCTTTGGCCACACAGGCCCCTGCCACACCTCCAAGGCCAAGCGGGACCCCAGGCCCTCAGCTCTGGGGATCCCTCATGCTGCGGCCCCTGGCCCTTTTGACTTTTCTGGTCCTGGCCCCAGCATTGACCAGTTGAGGGGATACTCTACCTCCGGCCTCTCTCACTAGCCCCACACTCTCTCTTGGGTCCACCTTCCTGGATGTGGGAGGTGGGGTACCTCACACCACGACTGGTGCTCCAAAGTCTCACAGAGGACTCACCCCCGGCTGGAGCAGCAGGTCATGGTGCTACTTAAGTTCTTACTTTTGACTCACACTTGGCCTTCCAACAGTGGAGGACTTACTGGGGTCAGAACTCGCCCCTCTCTCTCTTGGGCTGAGCCCCCCTTTACTCAGCCTCTGGCCCAAACTTCAGCCTCAGGCATCTGAGGACCTACCTGGGCCTACTCCCCTCACTCGGGGCTCCACACCTCCCCCTTCATTTGGGGCCATAAGGCTTTCCTCCCCAGGGGGCTTAGGTGGCCACAGCCATGCCTGGCCCCAACTGCCTCTGGTGTCATGCAACCCACCCAAAGGTGAGGTCTAAGGTTAAGGCACCCCTACCCACCTTTCACCAGGGAGGTAACTGGCCTGGCATTTCCTGGGGGCTCCTTCACCACTGAGAGCCCCACCAGGCCACCCACTCCCATCAGGGTGTAGTTTAGGTCATGCCCAGGACCAGGAGCCTCCAGGACCAGGAACCATCCCCTACAGCTCCTCCCTTACCTCCAAGATGATACACAAAGCCTCACAGCCAGGCAATGTTACTGACTTCCCTACTAGTAGGGAACTGAGCTCTTTATATAAGCAGACAGAAATCTAAAATGGCTGCCTTAATCAAGCACCTGCTGGCTGCTTAGCTTTTGTCTTAAAGTGGCAGGCACCAACAGTATCCTGCCACATACCTTCCCCCTTTAAATGGTACCTAGTGGGGTTCCCCTGCTGCTCCTCCAAAGCAGGCTCCCACTGGAGCCTGTGGGAGCCCCCAAGTGGCGAGCTCCCTCAAAGGTGCTCTAGCACACACCTTCCCCACTTGAATGAACTCCTAGGCTGCCTTCTTTTCTGGGCTCTGCCCCAACCTATTGCAGCCTCTGCCACAGGGAGAAAAAGAGAAAATGCTAATTGAGTTTCAGAACAACTAAATTAACTAATGATCACAAAAATATTGGGTAACCCTTTCAGTCACCACCAGTCTTTAATCAGACCTAATCCACCAATGCAAAAAGTTCTTTTGTCCTAATAAATGACACAGGGTTCCTTGTGTTAATATAAATAAATGAACAGTGTGTTGCTTAAGTTTCATGGCTTTTAACTTCCATTGAAAATGTAAATTCCTTTATGATAGGGTACAAGATAAGTTTTAACAATGTGATTTTTGGTAAGCCAACCACCCTCCTGCACAGTAGTTCTTTGCTAGAAATTTACTTGCTGTTATCTGAGATGAATCCCTTCAATAACAGCTTGAAACTTGTAGAACGTCTTTATAAAAGTCTGTCACTTGTTTGCCTATAAAGGGAAAGAGTGTTCTGATTCCAAACATTAGATCATGTTATATTTCTGCTGATTTTCATAGATTTCATAGACATTACGGCTGGAAGGGACCTCGGAAGATCATCGAGTCCAGCCCCCTGCCCAAAGAGCAGGAAGTCAGCTTGGGTCATAGGACCCCAGCAAGATAAACATCCAGTTTGCTCCTGAAGGTGTTCAATGTAGGCTCTTGAACCACCTCTGATGGCAGGCTGTTCCAGACTTCGGGGGCTTGGACAGTAAAGAAATTCTTCCTTACATCCGGCCTGAAATGGTCTTGTAGTAGTTTATGACCGTTCAACTTAGTTGTCACCCCTTGGGGTGCTCTGGTGAGCAAATGTTCCCTCAGATACCAGTGGTCACCCCTAATAAACTTATAGGTGGCCTTCAGATCACCCCTGAGCCTGAGCTTTTCTAGGCTAAAGAGCCCCATAGCTCTCAGCCTATCATCGTAGGGTCTGTTTCCCTGACCTCTGATCATGTGCATGGCTCTTCTCTGTACTCTCTCAAGTTTCTCCACATCCGTTTTTTGGCATTTTGGCAAAATGTTCAAATAGGAATATGGTAGGAAAACATTGTATCAATTGTCATTCCTGCAGTGAAGATATAGAATTCATCTGTTTGACAAGCAATGAATAATTTTGGTTTACATGAGCTTCCATCAATTAGGATAAATTATAAATCAAAGTCCTTTCTATATTGTGTTCCATCAATACCAAGACCAATGGATATAAATTCCTGGAAGACTGCTTCAGGCTTAATACTAGGAAAAACTCCTTCACTGTCAGGGTGACCAGACTGTGGAATAAACTCCTTCCAGAGGTGTTGCAGTCACCTACCCTGGAGGTTTTAAGAGGAGACTGGACAGTCACCTCGCTGGGTCACTTGACCCCAGTTGTCTTCCTGCCTGCCTACAGTGGGGGGCTGGACCCAATGATCTGCAAGGTCCCTTCCAGCCCCTAACAAACTTATGAATCTATGAAATACAAAATATTTGATTTAGTTGCTGAGATATCAACTGAGCTAGGAACAGGAGCAGTGTTTAACATGGTTAAATAATCCCAAAAATAGTGATGCTCCCACAACTTCTTTCAAGAAGTCTTCAAAATATTTTGTACTTTAACCCTACATTCAGATGATTTGAACTCCACCATGGTAATTTGTTATTGGTTTAACATGGAGTTTCATATTCAAATGGATAAACACTAGGAATTATTGTATTGCCACTAAACACTAGAAAGGAGAGCATATCTTCCAGGAAAATCTTGACTCCCGTATTGGAGCAGAGCTACATACATTCATAAAGTTGGGTCAAACCTAAATAGTTTCTGACTTTTATCCATAACCTAGAGCAGTGCTTCCCAAGCTGTGGGTTGTGACCTCACATGGGGCTGCTGCAGCAGCAGCTGATAGAGTTGCAATAAACGTGCCCCCTGAGATTTCTGTAACCATAATGGGGCACAGTCCCCACTCCAGTTGATGTTGGTTTTTCTTTTACCAAATAGTAAATTGTGAATCTCTGCTATCTGTGATCATATTGAAACTATTGTGAATAGAAGTAAATTTTGCCAAAGGCTCCAGGATGGCTTGATCTAGCCTAGCCATGGAGCCAGTGTTCAGGGCCAGTTCAGCTCAGCAGAGTGCTGTATGGAATGCAAGATCTATGTCAGTCTCAGTAGGCCACATACAACACCCAAGCTGCCAGTTCCAGCCCATGCACCAGACCAGCTCTGCATACTGCATGCAGAACACAGGGTCAGCCTGAGTCTCATGGGCTGGATCAAACAGCTCCACAGAGCAGATCTGGTCCACAAACCATATGTTTGACACTCTGACATAGCCAATGAGCTATGAGAATTTTTTTTAAGTTCATCTCTCAAACAAAAATTAATAGCCCAGCTTACAGCTCCATAATGAACCTGGTTGCCATCTCCTTCCATGGCTATACTTCTGAGTAGCTCTGTGGCTGTTTCCAGAACTCATTAATTGTCCCTTTTCAGTTTATTTTATTCATAAGCATTTATTATCCTCATTCTTAATTGTCCAATGCAGAAAATACAGGTGGTAGGGGCTCCCAGTTGGGTGTTTCTCTGCATACAGTACTTACCAGGCCTAATTTACAGTGATTACATACTGAATTGGCTTGCCCATGTGATTTTTTTCACAGATAAGCACTTTATAAATAATTTACATAAATAATTAAACAAATGTTAAGCCAATCTAGAGCCAACCATCAAAGAAAGCAAACAAAAATAAGTGTCCAAGTATGTACCCATGATTTAACTGAGAATTAGAATTCATGCCAGTAATGTGGCTGAAATTGATACTAACCACAGAGCTAGCATACATCCAGACCATCCAGTAAGGGTCAGTATAGACATGAGAAGGAGGTAGTAGGGATCTTCACTGTTATGTTTGAGTAGGACTGTAACCTACAACCAGGAATCCTAGGTTTCCATGTTAAAAAATACATTTCTGATAAAAAACATAAAAATCAGTACTTTTCCATGGCAAGCCCCTACCACAACACTGATTGTCCAAGAGGTCCCAGCAGCAGACCTGCCTCTCCCCTTTCCTCCCCTCACTGCTAATTGGTCAAGATGGGTGCCATTCATGTGTCCCCGCCCTTCACCACTGATTGGCAGCAAGGCTTGAGGCCACACAGCAGGCAACTCTCTCAGTCAATCAGCAGAAGGAGGAGAGTGTGGCTGCCATGTGGCTGCTTCCCTGTGTGCTGGCTTCTCCCCCCACAGTGGGCTGTCACACCAGCCATGAGAACTGCTGTCTCCCACTGGAGGGGCAGCATTTTATTTTCAATAAGTTGTTTTTTTTTACTGGCAGTTCTAAAGATTCTCTGTAAAAACACAAATTCTGTACTTTCCACATTTTTTCATGGCAAATGGATATCTAGGATCCCTGCCTATGACACATGTCTATATTTGACCCATATAGACTTCCTTCTCTCTATCCCCCAGGCCTCTTCAGGTTTAGGAATTCTCACCCAGAAATGGAGAACTGTTTTTCCAGTCCCTGAGTCCTGCATAAGGCAGCTTTCTCACTTGTATGAGGGGATCTGACAGACCACTGCTTGCAACCAGTTTCCAACCTGCCAGCTTTCTTGTTCACTGCAGTTCAGAACCAGCTCTTTATTGCTGGAGGATGACACAGGGGTGGCAGAAGAGCTTATTTTACACAGCTGGTCAGCCACAAGTCTCCTGAGCTTTAATAGGGCAGGCCTGCTTTAAGGAGTGCAGGATTCACTTTCTACCTAGCAGCATGAGTGCGCTGTCTGGTACTCTTCATCCTTTATGACCACAGAGTTATAGAAAGGATCTCACCAGGTTAACAAGTCCAGATTCCTGAGGAAAAATCATGTCTGCAAATCCGTGCATCTAGGTCAATCCCAGCAGATATTTGTGTAATGAAGGAGATTTCACAATATCTCTAGGTAGCAGGGCCCAGTAGTTCAATCATTTATCTGACACACAATTAATTTTGGTGATATCTTTTATTAGACGAATTGTACAGTTAGGAAAGATGTTAAATACTCTTTAGTCTGGCTACATCCCAACTCTGTCTACACTGCAGGTGACAATTTCATGTAGAGATGCCCAAGCTAACTTCAGAAGAGTTAGTTTATCTTCCTGAAGCAGTCAAGCCATGGCAGTCTGGAGTATAGACAAACCCTGTGTGAGTACAGAATGAAGGGCTACAAGAATAGACACTTATTATTTTATTTTTATTTTTATATGGCTAGATACAAGTTGGATGAGCACTTATTGATTTCACATCTTAAATAAATCATTTGTAAAACACCCATCACTTTAGCCACAAAAATGACACAGACAAGCACTGTCCACAGAGAAGGCAATATCCCCCAAGCTGATCTAAACAGAACTGTGAGATAGACAACAACACAGAATAGCTGAACTCACTTGCGCAGGAGTTTATGAAAGACTTCCTGGCAGACTCCTAGGTCCCTAATTACTTTTCTTAACTTTCTAGAAACCAACATTAATGTCTAAAACAAAATAACAAAACAGAAGACAAACTTAATTGATCGTAAAACCAGAGGAGCTGGGATATAGTGTACAGGATAAAATGGGTCTTAACTTTAAGCAGCTAGATGGAGACTTAGAAGGTTTTGTGCGATCTTCCTCAAGTCATTTAATCTCTGTCTGTGCCTCAGTTATTTATTTGTAATCTGGACCTATGATAACACCCTGTTTTTCCAGTCCATGCCCATGTCTGTCCTGTCTTTAATGAATATAGCCTCTTTTCAGAAAGAATTGTCTTTTACTATACGGTTGTACAGTGCTTAGAACAATGGGGTGCCAGTCTTCATTGAAACCTCTAAACCTCACTGTAAAGAAGATAATTTCAAGTTATATAAAAAAGATAAGTTTGATGGCTTCATTTTTGTCTATTACGCATATTTGCCCTGCTGTCTATTTCATAATAGAACTGGTAACAATGTCTAATTTAAAACTGCCTAACTTCTGCCATTAAAGGACAGTTTTCAATTGCTTATAACATTGTCAAGCCTAAATCACTGCACTAAAATTTGTCATGACAAGTACCAAGCTCTGGCTGACTATTTTTTCACTTTCTTTTTTTCAGTGTTTCAGCAAAAATAAATTATCTGTTTCTTAGAAGAAGCTTAAAGAGAAAATTCATTGTTTTGCCAACATACAATTCTCACTGCTCTTTCACAGAGAAATTCTATTGCCTCCAGGCTTATGAGCAAAGATTTAACTAGGGAAGTTATCTTCCTAGCAGGGAGATATTTTTTTTGTCTTCCTTCTGTCCCTCCAAATCTGACCAAGTTATAAGCCTCTGCAAATCTCAGTTCACACATGCCCAGCAGGCATTTATTAGAGTACTACTGTCTGAAGAATCTGCCTTTATAGAGCCTATACCATACAGACCTATATCTGCCCCATAGAGCAATATCCATTGTTCCCTCCCTGCAGCTTACTGAGAAAACTCCAGTCTGTGTCTTTTTTCTGCAAGACTTTTTTTCTACAATTTCCAGAAAGACTGCTGTATGCCAGGTATCAGAATGGGGAGCAGGAAAACTCTCTCCCATGCTCCCAATGCTGCTCCAGTCAAGTGGAGAAGAAAGAAAAGAAGCATGACCTAATTCCAAATGGGTGAAAACAAGTGAGGGTAGGCACAGGCCTGATGGGTGGAGGGAACTATGAAAAAGAAAATAGAGACAGATAAAGGAAATTCCAAAATGAATTAAAACTCTGTCATAAATGGAAGGCTGCACAGATCACAGCCACTTTAATTCAGGTATTTGTTAGTGTGTGTGTGTGTGTGTGTGTGTGTGTGTGTGTGTGTGTGTGTGTGTGTGTGTGTGTGTGTGTGTGTGTGTGTGAAAACTGTTACAAACAGCACTAATACTTTTGTCCTACTTAACATTCTCAGGAGATGCCTGCTTCTGTACATCAGCATTTCTGTTCAAAGGAGTTGGCCACACTAACTAAGATTTTAGCCCCTGCTACTAAACATTCTACCAGAAATTATTGCTAATAATTATTACTAATAATTTATCTAATATGGCAAGAACACAATACTTCTAGAACACCAATAACAGCTGTGTCCTTCCTATAACAATTTGTTCCAGAATCAAGTGTTGAAAGGAGGCTTTGTTATAACAAGGGGAATTTCAGGTATAATTGTGCAGGAGCATCAATAAACAGCCTGGACACCTCTGCTCAGAATGAAGCTTGGATATATGTGTAGCTTCTGAAGCCAACAGAAATCAAGTAGTTGGTAGATTATTTACATCTAATTATTAAACCATGAAATTAGCTGAGACATGAGTCAGAAGACATTGGCTATTTCAACCCCCTTCCCGACATGAAAAATAAAAGAACATAGACCTGAGTTGAAATTCATTAAGTCACTACATGAGTTGTGCCTGCCTACTGTTTTATAAACTAATGAACTGCAGATGTTACCATATTTTCACAGCATATTGTACACAGATCAGAGAATATGTATAGTCCCACCAAGACAGATTTTTTGTGGAAACTTCAATCAGAAAAGATGTAATTGCAAAAGTAATTGAAGTTTATTACACAAAATAAATATATCCACCAAAGTTAGAACCAGCAGAAAAAAGTGACATTTCTCTTTTAGTCACAAAGCAGGCAAAATAGTCTTGGAGGGGTTAGATTACTTGTATACAATCTATAAATTGGGTTAGCCACAGAAGGAGGGATTAAGAAGAAACAATTGTAGGAGCTGTTTTTAATATCTACCTCTGTAAACGGAGAAAAGGCAAAACAGAGGACTATGGAATATGGACTGGAATAGAATGGAACAGATCGGTAGTTTTCAAACCTCCTAAAGTCCTGGAATGCTTTCATAACACTTTGTCGGCTGCAGAACTTCTACCCATATCCTAAAGACTGGCATAGAGCCAGGCAAGTCAGACCAACAAATCAGTCCAGTAGGACACTGCCTCCCAGTCCACTCTGCCATGGGTGGACCTATAATTTTGAAAAGTGGGGTGTAGATGGTGAGGTGTATCATCCTATATAAAACAATACATATTTTTTTCTCGGGTTAAAAATAAACTATAATCTTTACAAATATTCTAGAGGCATAAAGAAATATTAGTAAATAAAAACAAGTATATATACTGGAACGAGTTAACAATAAACTACATGGCTGTGAAATAGGATCTTGTTGTGATCTGATCGGCCGGCTATGATCAGTACGGACAGGCGGGCTGTTTGATGTTCAGAACTGACTAGGCACAGACACATGTGGTAAAAAAAAGTTTACTTACGTCGCCAGGTGGCAAGGCTGGAGGCTCTTAGTTACAGTTACAAGTGAAGGGAGGGGGAGTTTGCTGGATAAGCTCATAGCTGAGTGAAGGGAGGGGGAAGTCGCTGGAAAAGCTCGTAGCACTAATACAATCGATCGGAGGCCTACATAAGGAACGTCACCGTATCGCCAACGGGAAGACGCAAGGCGGCTGGTCTGTCACCCCAGAGTCTCTCAAAATGGACTCTGTGTTTGTATGTTTTATAGGGGTACTGACATCACTACTAATAACCAATTGAGTCTGGGTATCATCTTACTTGGGCTGGCTAGTGGGTGGTATACCTTTTGTGACATGAGCATGATTTATTTAGGTGAGACATGCCCCCTTGCTCATGACACACTTGACTTAAATTGTGTCTTCTGAGTCTGAGTAGTGTTCCTTATCTAATGGCAAGCAGGTATATACAAAAGCAGATAGCTTCATTAAGCGTTTCCGAATAAGTTGCAAAATACAACAGCTTACACATACTAAAATGGCTATGCAAACAACGGCATGCAAAGGGTTATAAGAGGGGTAAGTAAATGCATTAACCAAGATAAAATGTCCCGTCCCATCCAACCAAACAGGTCAGCCAACTATCCTTTTCTTATTCCCACAATGTTGTTGGTTCTTGCAGTGATCCTTCTCATGGAATTGACTTGGTTTTGAAGGGGGAGGGACACATTGGGGATAGCGACACAGCAAAGTTCTCGGGAAAAATTTAAAAACTGACATAATCCGCCTTCTCTAAGTAAAAGAGTGCCTAATGCTAATCGGTTTTGCAGTTATGCATGAGGTAGCTTGTAATTGTTGATCTATTAAGGCAAAACTGTCAGCCGTGTCATTGATGAAATGTTCAAGCTCATCTGCTAATTGAGCAATGGTTACTTGTGCCTTTCCTATACTTAGCCCTCCCCACAAAAAGGTACCCTCAAAAACGCACTTTAGAGTTTGATTAGATTGGTTTTTTTGAGAAAGGGAGCTCCAACGGGTACCTTGTCGTGAACGATAATGCAGCATGGGAGAAGACGGAAGTGCCGTGTTGGCATACACTGGTGGACATAGTACAACTATTGCTAGAAAACATTGAACTCCTGAAAGAGTAGCAGGAAGCAATGTATACAGACGTCCCTCTGAACAGGTCCACAACAGCCCAATAGGCGCTGGGGTGTTGATGGACATATATTCTTTTGGACCAATCCACGTGCTGGGGTATAATTCACCAGATACAGAGTTGGGGGAGGGGGAGGGTGCTGGGAGATTGTGACACCATTGACTAATTCGGGCCACTCGCAAAATGGGGTAATAATATGAATACCAACTTCTGCGGTTTGAAACGTTAACCGCTAAGGAAGTGTTCCATGTTATGACAGGCTTAGGGGTTAACAAGGGAGAAAGACTAAAAGGTGGGGGACCAAACGAATCTTTGGCGTTGTTGGTCGGAATAGCAAAATTGGGATCGGGTGGAAGGGATAAGTACCAAGGTGGTAATCAATCCTGCTTTGGGTACCATTTAAGGGAGTTGTTGGGTCGTTGCCAACTCACTCCTTCACCTGGGATACCTCACGGGACTTCTGAACCAGTCAAGGGTTGCGTACTGTTTTTCTTTGTGTGAGAATTATAGATGATTTGGAAGAAGTTTTGTTTGTCCATGGAGTCGAAGGACAGGTTAGCAGACCAAGTGTATGTGTGGTACATTAAACCTCTTGAACTTGGGAAGACTAGTTTGGCAGTTCTATTAAATCCATTTCTTGCCTGAAACCAAGCTGTAACATTTAACAGGTATACAATGGGATCTAGCACTGGGTCAGTGACTGATAAAGGGAGTTTTAGACAAGCTGTTAGTCCCAATGTGTCGTTGGAGCCTGTCATGTTGGCCCATATTAACAGGAGAGTTAGCATCGAGTTGGAAGAATTGGAGTTTGCAGAGTGCACTGAAGTGATGACTACACTTGATAGAAGAATCGCAGCGAGCATCATCATGATGTTCCGGAGCACGTGATGGTAGATGAAGATGGACTCTGTGTTTGTATGTTTTATAGGGGTACTGACATCACTACTAATAACCAACTGAGTGTGGGTATCATCTTACTTGGGCTGGCTAGTGGGTGGTATACCTTTTGTGACATGAGCATGATTTACTTAGGTGAGACAGACACCAGGAGCAGCTAACAGACAACAGAATTGCAGAAAAAATAATAGCTTGATTTGTGGAATATAAAGACCATTAAAAAGAAGTGAGCGTTATTAACGTGTGTGGAATGAAGAGTTTCTAAGGGATCAGGTAGATTACAATGAGCCATAAATCAGCTGACTCCTTTAGCATTGCCTTACTAGAAATTCTGCTGCTACTGACAGGCAGTTGGTTTTAAATTTTGTGTGAACAGGAATTAAACGGGGTGCAAGTTCACTAGTGCATGTGTGTGTGTCCCCAACCCGAGGTTCTTTTAGAAGAACCCCTGGTGACCTATCATAGAACCTCTGGCTCCCAGAGAATGAAGTGTGAGAACCACTGGGATAAATGTTTGTGTATAAGTAAATGAAGCAGACCCTGCATAACTATTACTTTGAATTTTAGAATCTATTCTTCTCAGAGGAAGAGCACTGAACAAAACACAGAGTTATTCCCAAAGGTTTATAAAAGGAGCTGATGGAAAAATGTTATCATATTCTTGAGATTACATACAACATTTTACAGGCTGATCAATACTGCCACTGTGTTTTTTCAGCCTGGTTGAAGTTGTTATAGGAACTTGACTCTCTCCACAGTCTGCACTTTCAGTTCCCCTTTTCCTGACCCATTCCTTCTCTCTTGTCCAATTCTAAATTATTTGCTGTCTTGGCAGAGGCTTAAAAACCAGTTTTTGCTTCTTGGTCAGCATCTGTGACTGGGCCAGTAGCAGCAGCCACTACCAGTCTTGCACCCCTTCTGAGTCAGCCCCTAGAGCTGGTGCCCCACTTGCCCACCTCTGTGTCATAGAAGCATTGTGTTTCTATTTATTTTTCTGAGTTAGTTGCCCTCTCAGTTATGGGAATGGAGGCTTTAAGACTCTACCCTACCAGGCAGTACAGGTCCCTATACTAGCAGTAGCGCATTTTTTTTGTAAAGCTTAGTATATTGAGTTGCTAAGCAGGATGTGAATTCCAGTGCTGTTAGGGCAGATTATATTACAATCAAATGTGCCACTGAAAACCTTCAAAGACAGGACCACTTTTTTCCTGACTGTATTTATTAAAATATAATTTTGATTTCCCAGTATTTACACCATTGGTGCCCAGATAGTAGCAATACATCACGGCTCACTGTAAAAACAGGATGAACTGATGTATTTTCTCACATAGAAAACAATGTTATATTGGCTCTGATGAACTTTTGTACCTTTTGTTTCTCAGCCCTAAACATGGAGAGACACATTGTACTAAAAACCACTTACCAACAACTGGCTGGCACCATGCCTCTTTAGTATACTGTTTAGCTATACCTGGTTATTTTAAATTTAGGTGGATAGCCTTTTCCATTACAAACATCATCTTGGTGTAAAGTGTTTCATTTTGGAACTTCCTTCCTTTTCCATGTCTTTGTGATAAGGTATTAAGCAGAATTTGAAGATTCACTAGAATCTGACAAGGATGCATCATGGGCACTTCTGTTGCACTCTTAAACTTGCAACCTCTGGGCAGTCAGCCATGCACCTTGGCACCCAAACCACACCAGACCCCTGTTGAAGAGCTGAAAGACAAATTAAAAAATAACTTTGGTCTTAAGCTGAAAATCAAAAAATTTATGTTGCCCAAAATTGGTTGCATAAATAATATTTGTGAGCAATGTAACAGTTGTTAAAAAAAACATTGAATCTTGTAAAAAAAAACAGTCACAGTTTCTTCAACATCATGTCGTCAACTAATTGTATTGTTTGGCTAATTAACGTTAGCTTCGTACAATGTGAAGGTGAAAACCATTCTGTTGAATTTGAATTAATCCAGATATACCCTACTTTTGATAACTAGTTCTTAGATATAGGAGCATCACTTTAGCCTGGGTTGGAGGAAAGGACCTGTGTTTTGAAAAAAAATGTACTCTTTATCATATATGCTGCAATGTTGGTTAGACCTTTGCACTAACTGTTGATCATTCTTTCTTATTTAAATTTCCATCTCAAATGCAGTGGCAAACCTGTCTCTAAAAATAAGGAGCCCTCAGCTGAAATCAATCTATTCAAAATGTGGGCCAAGGCAGCCAAATAGAGATTATTGCCAGTGCGCACCATTTATAGAGAAATGACATGTTATATGTATACCAACTGGAAATGCATAGTGCAACACTATAACCTTTCTTCATGCAGTTATTCCCATTAGCACTATAGGGCTAGGTTCACAAAGCCAGTAGCTTTGACATTGAGCAAAAGACTGCCATGTGTGAAGGAAAATTAAGGCTGACCATAAAATAACTAGGTTATGGAGACTCCATCCGTGAAGTCTTTTAAGAGAAGGTTAGACAAATATCCCTTAGGAATGATTTAGATATAGTGCATAGGACAATGGACTAGATGATCCCTACTTCTTTTTCTATGAATCCCTGATTCTTTTTTTGTGATATAGGGTTTCTGTAATCACAAGATCCTCAGTCTTGCTTTTCTGGTATAAGTTACATCATGAACTGCAGTGTTTGGAAAGAGACATTAGATTTCTGTAATACTTAAGAATATTTATAAAAAGAAATGCCATAGATTCAAATAGTTTGCTTATTCTAAAAGTAAACAATCTGTCATATTAAATTGTATATCCCATATTATGATGTCAAGCATAACATTATGATTCAGCAGAATGATATACCACGTTTGCTATTTAATCTGCATTGCTGAGTCTGGAACATTGTCACAGGCACAACTATACTGTATTTCGAAAAAAAAATGCAAAACAGTTGCTTCTAACATTATGGCATGAACTGATCATATAATCTGAATTTCCTGATACTATCAAAACAGTTCATTTTACTGATAAAGATACATGTGAAAATACAGTTTTTTGCAGGAAAAGAGCCCTCCAGTGATTAATAAAATGCAAGATAAAGAGATTAGAAGACCCATTCTGCGCCTGTTGACAATTTGCAAACACTAATGTCAGCACTGGAATAACTGCGGGAAAACTGCCCAGATTTTCTACAAGTATTATAGTCAAGATCACTGGCACTTGTGAATTAACAAGTGAATTCATACGTGAGTCACTAATTTAGTAAAAGAGGGTGTTTTTATTTATGGTATTTGTTAACTCTGTAGCCTGGCGGGTTTAATTAAAGCAATTAGGAATGACTTAATCAGTTAAATAAAACTGAATAACCCCCAAAGTTCCTACTATAGTTTCCTGTGCTTTATGCAGTATGTATGCTCTCGTAAAACTGTGCATAACTTGAATTCACATAAAGAGAACCCAGTTTATAAGGTAACAAATAGGGATACATTCCTATGGTGGTAAGGGAGAGAGTGGGGCTGGGGGTGGAGGGAGAGGCACTGCACAGCCCAGAGACTGCAGGCAAGTGGCATCAGCAATTCCCAGGGCTGCAGCAGGGAGCAAAGCAGAGGGAACTGTCAGTGGGTGTGGGCCCAGGATGGGGCTCCTGTCTCTTTCTGCTACATGCAACTCAGGAGGCCTGCAGGCAAGGGGCTGTGCCAGACTCTTACCAGGGGGCGCGTGCCCCTGGATCTGAGCACAGGATGAGGGCAGGCTGCCACTGCTGGCAGGGGACAGCAGTGGCACCAGGCTGTTCCCGATGGGGGCGTTGATCCATGCTATGCTCAGGGCAGGTGGCAGCAGTGCTGGGAGGAGGGCTGCAGGCACCCCAAAATTTTCCATAGCCCCCCAAATTGCCCTCCTCAGGGCTGCCTCCTGCCCTGAGTGCAGTGTGGCCCAAAGCCGCCCTGGGGACAGCCTGGTGCCACCAGTGGCCCCAGCCCACAACAGCAGCCTGCCTTTGTCCCATGCACAGATCCGGAGAAACGAGCCTCCCCGGGAGGATCCTGGTAGAGCACCCCAGCTCAGAGCCCTCCCAGGGTGTGTGTAGCAGGAAGAGTTCTGCCTCCTTCCCCCTGTCTCGTACCCCACACCCACTGACAGTTCCCTCTGCTTTTCCCCCTGCTGCAACCCCGGGAGCAGCTGATGCCACCTGGGTGCAGGCACTGGCCTGCACCACGCCCCTCCTCCTGCCCCTTCCTCTACAGACTTACCTCAGATATAATTAATTTATTTCTCAAATAACAAATTTGCTGTGTAAAAAGGGTCATCTCATAAGAGCAAATTCACATATACAGAACCCACATAAAGCGAGGGAAGCATGTATAAGCATGAAATCTGCCTCAGGAGACAGTAAAATTGAAGCTGCATGCCATTAATTTCTAAACCATTACTTCATCTCCCTAGATCTGGGGCAGACAAAAATACAGCCCACAGGCTGCATCCGGCCTTCCAGGCAATTTCATCCAGCTGCATCATGTGGGGCTTCCCTCAGTGGTGCATGAGTGTAGGAGCTGCACATGCACCACGGGGGGAGGGCCCTGCATGATAGAGGCAGGCCAGCCAGGCTGTGCTCCTCAGCCCCATGTGCACTGCTGGCTGGAGAGCTTCACCAGGCACGAGCACCACAAGAGCCCCCACCTGCTGCTGTTGCTGCTGAAACTGGTGGGGGCTGCATGCCACACAGGGGAGTGAGTAGGGGTTTCCCACACCCCCATCTTCCCTTACACCCTACAACCCCCACACACCCACACCCTGCTCCCACAACATATACCTTGCCCCCACACCCTGCCCTCCACATATACACACACTCCACAACATACCCTATTGCCCTGCCATCCACACAGCTACACCCCCTCACAAATCCCTCCAAACACACCCCCACAGCCTACCATACACACCCCCGCACCTCCAACCACACCCCACATTCCCCACCCAAAATATAGAAGAGTAAGACTTTATGTTTGAGTTATTATCCAATCATCTCTATATACACTACACAAACACAAGTCATGACAAAATATTTTTTTCATAAAAATAAAATATATCATAGGTGTTTAACTTTTAGTATATGATTTGTTTTTTTCTGGTTCCAAGATGGCAACCCTTCCCTCCCAAAGGAGTATTTCTTGAGGGCAAGGGGAGGGACTTCTGGTGGCAAAAGTGAGGGGTTAGGGATAGGACTTCCAGTCCCAAGATGGTGACCAGTGGGATGGCTACCCTTGTGGCTCTCAACAGTTCACGAAAACTCATTAAGCCCCCCTCCAGCCAAAATAATTGCTTACCCCTGCCCTAGATTTTGCCCTTCCTTTGTGTCCTGTCATCTGCAAGATCAGGGACATTTCCATTGTTTGGGGAGAAAAAAGGATAGTCTTATTGAAGAAAATTTGGTTAAAACATTGGATCTCTTGGCTAAGTGAAGAGTCAAAGTTAAAAGCATGATACCTACATTATATTTTATTCAGTTGATATTTTCAGGTTCTGTAAAAACACAGTTCTCTACTTCTTTACACAACTTTTGATTTTATACTGTTATTTGGTTACCAGTGGGAAAGTAACCAATTAGTGGTCTGCTGTACACAAAGGAAGGCATGAAAGGATTCAGTCTGGCCCTTCCACAGTTGTTGTGAGTAAAGAAGCACATGTATCATGAATTTAATCCTTTGTTTCTAATTGCGATAACCACCTCTTCAAAACTCCTCAGACCCAATTTATGTGGAGCTCTGCAGAAACAGTGATGGAGGAATGATATGAGATTTGTTTCTCCAGCATTAACATTAGGTAGATTGATGCAAAGGCAGATACTGTAGCCTTGTATCGATAAACTGCAAAGGTTTTTAACTATAAACATAGAGGGCACGTCCCCTCAAGCAAGAACATGTTTTTCTGGGGACAAACAGTTGCAGCACAATATGTGCTGCTGCTTGTCCCAGGAAACTCCCATGCACACATGCTCCAGCATGCAGCATGTTGCCCCATGTGTGGTACAGGAGGCTGGGACCAGCACCTGGCTGGTCCCAGCAGCCTTACCTTGGGTCTTGAGGGACTCTGGGGGCTGCAGCCATGGCAGTCTGGCAACACGGAGCCTGGTTGGCAGCTGGAGTGTGGCTCCGGCCAGCCAGGCTCAGGTTTCTATCAGCACATCCTGCTGCCATCTGTACTGCCCTATTTTTTTAAGGAATGGGTTTTTTTGTCACCAGGATCTCCCAGTGTCCGAAAAACCTCCCATGGTGTAAATTAGCAATAAGTGGAGAGCCTGCATGTGCAGTGTGTGTGGTGTACAGCACTGCACTCCACACATCTGCATATGTCTGGATGTGCCCTAAGTGGCCATAAAAACAGGCCTTTTAGAAGACAGCAAAATGGTAAGCATTAGTTTCCTGGGCTCTGCATCACTAGTCTGGTTTTTCTCTTTGTTTTCTTAGCACCTACTTTCTCATTTAAAATCAGATATTGCTCTTTGCTATTTTGAAAACAATTATTTTTCACTTGTGTTTCACATAGAAGACAAAAATAACATTAGCATGCTTAATAAGTCTCTGATAATAGTGTTACATAGTTAAAAACTGCACTAGAGTAATGAAAAGGTATTGACCCATATTCAGAATAGAGACATGAATGCAATAGCATGAGCACTCTAAGAAGAACATCGCACCAAATCTTCAGATCGTAATTCTGTGCTGTGCTTAGACCATCTGTACCTCCCACTATGCTCCCTCTTCTCCAGTGGCCTCTTTAGGAGCTATACTGCCATTGGCTGACTCTTCCTGCAGCTGTAGTGAAAGAGAGGTTAGTAGCTGTTTGGACTTTCTTCATCATTAATTCCCTGAATATCCATGAGGATATCTATAATGATGGAAAGGGAACAACCCACAAACTGCATCTGCTCTCCACCTTCCTATCTTGCTACAGTTTTGAAATACCCAACGAGTCCAGTCATATGGAGCAGATGTAGGGAGACCTTCATGGGGCCCTAGAGAAAAAGAAGTGTGCTATGGACTCATCAGATCTTTCCTCTTTTCATGTTCCAGGGGACACATCTGCTAAAGGTTCCTCCTGTCCCACCAGTGGAAGAAACAGAGAACTTCTATTTTATAGGTCACAGAGAAGTAATATCCAGATGTTGATTTTTTTCATTTTTCACAGGTGGATCTGCCTCTGCTAATAACTAGAACATGAGGCATCCTGAGGAATTTCCATATCTGATTTCACAATATGGATATATGGCCCTATATTCCTCCTGCTCATATAGGACTGGAAGGCACCTCCAGGTCACTGAGTTCAGTCTACAAAGTAATCAAAGTAACTGTGCAACTTTCATCTGTCCACACTGGTTCCACCTAACATACAACAGCAAATGTATGCAAACTCTATGAACATTCATTACTGTTTTGTTTGTATATTTTAAAGAGAATTAAAAGAAATCTCAGCTTAGAAAGAAAAGCTTAAAATATAACATTAAAGATTAGTAGGAAGTAAATAGATGGGAAAAGAAGGGTATAGGAAACACTTGCTTTATTTTTCTCCATTGATTATATTAATTAACAGTGGTATCTATTTTATTTGATTATATCAATTAACAGTGGTATCTATTTTATATAAAGTTTTTCATTTAAGATATAAAAGATTTTATGAAGATAACAAATATCATTATACCCTTTTCCTAACTGATGATCCAGAGCCCCAGATAAGTGAAGTGTCTTTCCTCGTTGGCAGTAGACCTCATTCCTGAAGCTTGGCTGAGGGCCTTATTATACATTAATTTTAGGTGACTCCTGAAGCTCTGAACCCCTGGACTTTCCACACATTAATACCTGAAACTAGTTTTAAGCACATGTCAGGCAACTTAAAGTTACACTCCAGGATAGGTTTATCTCTCACATGTGTTACCCACCTCATAGTCTCATAGTTTTATAATTGGTAGGGTCAGAAAGAACCTGAGCAAATCATCAAGTCCGACCCCCTGCCCTGGGCAGGAAAGGATGCTGGGGTCAAATGACCGCAGCTGGGTGATTATCCAGACTCCTTTTTAAAGACCCCCAGGGTAGGAGTGAGCACCACTTCCCTTGAAAGTTGGTTCCGGCTCCTAGCCGCCCCTCCTGATATCTAGCCTGAATCTACTCTCAGTTAGCTTATGGCCGTTATTCCTTGCTACTCCTGGTAGTGCTCGGGGGAACAGGGACTCTCCCAATGCCTGCTGGTCCCCCTTGGCAAGTTTATAGGCAGCCACCAGATCCCCCCTCAGCATTCTCTAGTAGAGACTGAACAGGTTCAGGTCCCTTAACCTCTCCTTGTAGGGACTGCCTTGCTACCCCCTGATTATGCAAGTGGCTCTCCTCTGGACCCTCTAAATGTTGTCTACATCCCTCCTGAAGTACAGTGCCCAGAGCTGGACACAGTACTCCAACTGCAGCCTGACCAAGTGTCACATAGAGGGGGAGGATCACCTCCTTGGACCTGCTCATGTTCCATTAATGTAGGGGATGGGAAAATACGCCCCGTGGGCTGGATCCAATCTGCCAGGCCTTTGTATTTAGCAGGCAGGACCCTTGCAAAAAAATGTATTACTCACCTATGCCTGTCCATCTGAAACCAGCATCTGAGAGGATGAGTGCAACTGAGGGACTTCCAGGGGCAATTGTTAGGAGTGGGACTTCCAGTCCTAAGATGATGATCAGGGGATAGGGCACCTGTCAACGTGTGAGGCTACCCATGTGGCCCTCAACAATTCTCCAAAAGTCATTAAGTGGCCCTCCAGCTGAAATAATTGCCCAACCCTGTATTAATGTATGGCCACTGTTTGTAGATGAGCCACCTAAGCTGCAGTTCTTCGGCAACCCAGGATGCAGTTTCCCCCTCCCCACTCTCCTGTTCTGCGTGAACTAACTTTCCACCCCCTGAACTCTGCTGCCCAGGGGTAGGTTCTGGCACCAAGCCAACTGCCCCTCCTGCCCCCAAACAGCCTGCAGAGCACATGTGAGCTAACCAGGTCACAAAGCAAGGAGAGATCCAGGAGTGAAGTCTGAGGGAGAAACAAAGTACAGGGCCAGATTGGGTCCCCATGAACTGGGGCTTCCTTCCTTGGGTAGTGGCAGCAGCTTCCCCAAAAATACCTTCCCAAACCACTTCTACTTCCCAGCCAGCCAAGGAAGCACAATTAGCATCCCACAAATCCCAATCCCATATCTCACATTAGATCTTGAATTTACTTATTTCTTTTTAAATTCTTTTTTTTACATCCTTTTCTTTTATCATCCAGTGGCTGACTTCCTTCATTTCACCACCCTTGCCCTACCTCCAGGTCCTTTCTGTGGCAGAAATGCCACCATCAGTGCCCCTCTCCAGAAACCACTCTCTGTGCCAGCCTGAGAGGCTGGCATTGAATCCCTCAGGGCGGGGATCTCCCTTCCTGTCTGCATGACAAAAGCCTGGGCCTGGGAGGCGGATGCTCTGGTCACCTGGGCAGGGGAAAAGACCCAGCCCTGAGCAGGGACCCAGGTAGCCAGGGATGCTTGGGAAATGGGTCGGCTTGTGACCAGTACTGGCAGCTTCAACTGGACCAGGCTGCTGAGGTCAGAGAGGGGATAAAAGGCCCCGATCCAAGAAGAATCAGCCATTAGCCATTAGCCATGTGGTCATCCAGGTGAACCTGAACTGGGCTCTCTCTGCATATCATAGTATCATAGTATCATAGTGTCTAGAGTCGGAAGGGACCTGGGCAGATCATCTAGTCCGACCCCCCGCCTTGGCAGGAAAGAGCACCAGGGTCAGATGACCCCAGCAAGGTGCTCATCT
>JAGPOW010003642.1:86750469-86772390 GCA_030014935.1 Caiman crocodilus | reverse complement strand
GTCACCCGTGGCCAGCACCAGGTCCAACAAGGCATCTCCCCTGGTGGGGTTGTGCACCTCCTGGGTTAGATGGAGGTCCTGTACCTTGGCTAAGAACTGACGTGAGCGATCAGACTTGGCTGACTCTTGCATGCTCTAAGAGTGACCTGCCTCCAGAGGGAAACACCAACTACCTCTGGATGATGAGAGTGAGTAAGCTACTTGAGATCCAATTAGATATTTAGAGTACAGTATTTCAGATGCGTGTTCAAACAGCTGCCTCAGCCACTCTGGTTTGCTCTATGGGATTCCTTTAATATTCCTCCATTATTTCTACGATATTGCTCTACCTTTTACCCTGTTTCTGCCCTACCCCCTGTAACCAATAAAGTTCTCCTTTGTGCCCAGTGTGGGAGACTTATTGAGGGGTGGGTCTAAATTATGCCAAGGAGGCCCCTTCAGTCTGCGGACTAAGGGAGTCTTTCCTGATAAGCCCCTGACTTGGGGAAAGGGCCCAAGTGCCTATTTTGGGTCTAGGACCCATTGGACGATCAGGCCTGTGTTTTCCAAGGTGTGCAGAGGCAGAAGTAAGTCCAGAGCCTTGGATGGTGGCAGCGGAAACCCCAGGCTAGCAGGTGTGCTCCAGGGAAGGGGTCAGTCAAATGTGAGGCACCCCAAGGGAGGCACTCGGAGCCTGGAAGGTGGTCGGGAGCAGAGAGGTGGGCAGCTCAATGCAGGAGCGCCCCCTACTGGCCCCGCCACACTTTCCACCTCCCATTTCCACTTATCTCTCATACATCCCCACCTAGAGCAGGGATAGAAGGCTGTCCTCTGCTCACTAGCCCTGTACTGACAACTCACAGCTGTAGCTTAGTCAGACTCCTGCTCACCAGCCCTCTAGTGGCAAGTCACAGCTGTACAGGTGGGGATCAATCAGAGAAGGTTTTTAGCCTTAAGGTGCAACTGCTCCAGACTCAAGCTAGCACTCATACTGATCAACATTTGAGCAGCTCAAAGTGCAATGTGTATCAAGGTCCTGAGGTAACTCATTTGAGATAAATGGGTATCGAGGGCCTTGGCACACATAAATATGGCATGTGTTTTACAATTTATGGCACCATGACAGGATAAATCAAAAAAATTTTCACATGCTTCCATGGAATATCTTTGTGGCTGGCTTGTATTGCACCTAAGCCTGAGTGTTTGGCATGTGCCTGTCATATCCATTGGTGGCTCATGGCTGTCCAACTTACAGATGAGTGTCTGGACAGGTACAGAGCAGCCCCAGATCTAAAAATGTTCAAATAGCATTCAAATTGCAGTACCATGTTTTACAGTATTAAAACCAGGTTTTCAGAGTGCTTTGTGGGTGAGGGTTGTCCCAGAAAGCTTGGAAGATCCTTGTTATTTAAATAAAAATATTTAAATTAAAATGTGCTTCCCAGATGTATTTTTCATGAGCTTTTTCTATTCCAACAAGCATCAATTGGTCAAAAGGGAATTTTTTTTTCTTGTCCCAGAACAGAAGTAATGTGATTCAAATACTTCCACCATTTTTAGTCTTTAACAGGTGTATTGTGTGAGGGTTTAATTTTAAGGAACACTAATGAATCCTATAAAAGTTATTAATCTATCATGTTCTTCAAGAGGTGTGTGTTAACGTGGCAGAAATGGAACTATTACACTTTTTCCCTTCCAAAATCTCTCTTTCAAACAAAACATCTGCAGGAACTGAAATATTTTCAGATCTAAATTATCTGTGGATTTTGGTATCATATAGTCACAAATTCAGCTGCAAATCATAATCTCTTCGGAAATGAAGGGATGATAAAAACCCGCACAGAAGAAATGAAGAGTGACAAGGAGCTTTCAGGAGTGAAGGGTTCCTCAGGAGGAGAGCTGTTGAGTAAACATGTAGCTGAAAGTAAAAGGGGAAAAGAAGGTTCTAAGAAAAAAGAAGATAATCAGACAGATCTTCAAAGCAAAGGGGCAGCATTAAGCCCAAAATAAATAATATACATCAGGTAAATTTAAGAGTTCACCTCATTTCTGTATATCATAATCTTCCGCTTTAGAGTCTACTCTCCAAATTATTTTCTGAACTTTAGCAATCACTCTAAATTCTTTGAAGTAAAACCTGTAAAAGTAAAGATGATAAAATATAAAAATAATTAATCTGCCAAACCCATGCTATAAAGAGCTGCTATTATTTTTAAGCACAAGCAGCTACACTTTCATCTTCTTTCTGAGTGACACCCTGTGAACTAAGCCATATTTTCTATGCATAGCTCACTAACACACTGGTAATATTTAATATTCTACTGTTTTACATGAAGCGCTCAGAAGTCCAAGCGGACAGTGATGTACACTCTCATAGCTACAGTGAACCCAACATTTGGAAGTATGAGCATGACTTGTAGAAATTTCTATATTGTAGAAAGTTCTACTTGTAGAAATTTCTATCAAATCCAGCATCCTATCAACCAGATGGGCCCAAGCCTCAACTTTTTTAAAGAAACGTGCACATAACCCTGCAATAAACACTTGTGTCCTCACAAAGATCTCTTTCTAATAGAGAAAGATTGATTTAAGAGTCATTTAACAGAATTCTGTGTTATCTAAAGACTGAATTTAGCTCATAAATCTCAGGCTGACTTAAGCCTTATACTAATAAATAAGCCTGCTTTTTAGAAATGTTATATATGGGAAATACAGGGCATGTCTACGTGTTCATTAGTACTTTCATGTTAATATTTGCTTAATGAAGTTCTAACTAAATGCATAGTAACTCACACTACTGCTCAAGAGCACCCATGCACGTTTTTTATGACCCTTACTGTGCAGTAGTGAATTAGTAGTTTTTGACCAGTACGCTACTGCAAAGTGTTATTAAGCTACTGAGTAGTAAGCATCTCACATAGACATGCCCACTGATTGTGAATAGAAATAATGATATAGGGCCTCATTTCTTAGCTTAATTAATGTTTCAATTTATTGTAATTCTATTAAACTTACTTTAGCTCAGTCCCTACTTGAGCTTCATGCCATTTTATAGCAGCTAGATTGGAAGCCATCACACCTATCCAATCTCCAAGGAAAGTTGCATAGACATAGCTGTACTATCTTAGCCTCATCATAGCCCCAACTCTTTAAACCAGTCAAGGTGGGGATGTGGCAGCTTTGTCTGAAATTGCCTGCTTTTGCAGCCACATGTTCAATGCAACATTTGCAATGTCTGTGAGAAAGGAAAGACCAGAGGGAAAGAAAAGAATCAGTGATAACTCCAGGTAAACACACATGCACAGACACTTGAAACAGTTACCACCTTGGGTTACACCAAAAAAACTGAAAAGATCTATACTACCATGGCCTAGTTTTCAGCCTTCTTTACATTTGTAACTTCAAACTTACTATTTTTCATCTCTGAATTCAACCCTTTCCTGTTTTATGTATTACATTTTTCTTCTTCCTACCTCCAATGTAATAGCAGTACATGTCAATTCAGTTTTGATGGATTCATATTTTGGTGTCACAGTTCATAATTTCATTGAGGTAAAGTTGTCACTTTACATTTGTCAGTGCAATATACATGGGCCAGCTAAATTACTTTTCAATATTAAATGGACTCCTGATAAAGTTTACTTTTTCTGTGGTTGGCTAAGTAGGGAAAATAGTACATCAGATAATACTTGAGAATTAAATACCTCGGTGGACAGCAAAATGCAGGGAGCTGTTCAAGATTGATAAGTATGTGGCTTTGGTGATATTTCTTAAATTATCTTCCTTATCACTTGTGCCTTTTTCACATTCCTGTCTTAATTTTCAAAAAATGGTGCTTGTATTTTATATGAGTTCATGCTTTAAGCACAGGCAAAAGGAAATTTGCTAAAGTAACATGAAAACGAAATTACATGATAAAATATCTGGACCACCTCAATAATGACACTTTAAAATTAAATTATGGAAATATACATATATGTTTTATTATTTAACTATGTATTTAGTGTTATTAGGAAAGTAGGTTTATAGTTCACAATTGATCGGGGGGGTGTTGATCCCATTAATGCATTCCACATGTGAATTCCTTACAGAATTCCCACTCCCATATAATCTGTTTGCATCAATAGGCAACATATTAAGGAAAAGAGATTTGTCTAATGCTAATTCTGAGTGTCTGGATAAGGGACTTCGGCTTCAAGGCTTCAGCTGAGATTAGGTCTTTGTATTCCAGCCAAAAGCATATCAGACTTCAATATCTGGAAGGCTTTTATTTTTTTATAAAAGGACACAGATGAATACACAAATGTAATCTCAAGATCTATGAAAATCTTTCATTCTTGAAAAAATAACTAATGAGCTTCCTTTTTTAATCAATATACCACCTTTATTTCTCATCTTAAAAATCAGGTCTCTTGGGAAACAACACTTTCATGTGCTTCCAGCCCAGATACCTTAAATCAGAGATCAGCAATATTTTCCAGCAGGGAGCTAAAATGACCCAGCTCAGGTCTGAGGTGGGCTTTAGGATCAAGCCACCTCTGCCACTTGTCCCTGACTCCAGCCTCCTGAGTGGAACAGAAAGAGCTAATTCTCTGCTGGAGGCTGTACCGCCTGCAAGCAGGGAGAGCCCTGTTCTGCCAAAGCCCCAAGTGCCCTACTGGAGCAAGGTGCAGTGCAGGTAGTTTTCTGCCTCTGTATGCTGTCAAAGCCAGAGCTCCATAGGTCAGATCCAGTTATTGGACCATAGGTTTCAACCCCTACCTTAAACAGTTGAAACTATAAGAAACATTCTGTTCTTCCTCACAGCCTCTACATGCTTGCTGTTAGAAGTTAAAAATCCAGTTTTTATAACTGTTATAAATGTATAACACAGTTTTTAACTCTGTGCTGTCTACAATGCATACAACACTGTTCTATTGTTTTTGCTATAGTTGCGGTGGTTCAGAAATTATGCAAGAAAGATTTGGGGAAGGGTAGTTTGTGCCCAAATGCTTGTCTAACATATAGTCCCAACTATATATTGTACACAATGATAAAATGAACCTCTCTGAGAATAACATTCTAAGGAGTTCAGTTTCCTTGGATTAATGTCTATAGCAGGGATTTGCAATGTTTTTGGGCACCGTGTCAAAAAATCCCACAACCTTGTCTTGTAAGATGTGGGCATGCCAGGGGCAGAAAGCAGGGGAGCCACAATAGGCCTGATGTTTGTTGTGGTAGTACAGGCGCAGCCTCTTACCCACTGTCTACCCCAAGGCATACATGCCAGCTAAAATGCCTGTATGTGCTGTGCTCTGACACTCCTGCCAGGGGTTGCCTATCCCTGGTCTATAGTTTCTAAAAAGAATAATTAAAACTCTAGTCTTAACTCTTGGTCACATAAAATATAACCTGGCATTGGAAAGTCTAGGACATATCAAAAGCCCTATGATATCATATGCCCTATATCATATGATATAGGTTAGGGGAAACTAAAAGCAACGTGGAATGCTTGAAGTGGTCATAAAATAAGCATCGTACCAGATCTGCAATTGCAGATCTTCATATCCTCTCTTAATAGAATTATACCCATTCATACCAGCTAAGGATCTGAACCTATATGTCTGAATAAAAAACAGACCTGAATCAAATGACTGACCTCATATTGTGTGCCATTAGGCCAGCTACATTCCAGCTACAGGTATATTTAACTTTTCTCCACCTTGTGGTTTATTTTGGAAGCCTTTACACATTTATGCTTCTGTAACACCAATTTAGAAAGCCAATGGTTTCCTTTAAAAAACCCTTGATGATAAAAATAGATTGTATCATATTCCACAGATGTGAAACGGTGGGTTGCAGGAAAAAGCTTCTGGGCTCAAATGTCTCCTTGTTGAACATTAATTGATATTAAAAATGTGTGCAGAAATGAAGAATTCAGGGGGACAGAGGTGAAGACTGGCATGTCTGTAGCTAACAAATATATAACAGTCTTAACTGAAACACTAAGACCTCAATAGAGCAAAAGGAGTAGCCATGACCTAATATGAAAGGTGAGCAATACCCAACATGCCAGAGAATCCTAAAGGGAAACTGCATCTAAACAACCAAGCCATGGAGAAAGTGCACTGTGGAGAGGCATAAATGGAACAGAAGACCTAGTAACAAAATAATCATTAACTACCATGGTTGATTGTTCCACAGGGTGTGGAATGCATAATGCAAGCTTCATTGTTTTTCCTGTGCACTGGTTAGATCATCTGTTCAAGCAAGCAGAAGACTTCCCAGTATACCCAACTGTGCTAGGGATGCTGATAAAGTTTGAATTTGTGACAGAGCTACAGGCAGAAACTGCTGCCTCTTTGCCCATAGGACTTGGGACCATATCTTCAAAGCTGGTAATATGGTAATTCCCACTGACCTTGAACTGGCTCCTGGTCCACTACATATCAGCTGTAGAAAACCTCTCATGGAGATCAACTACTAGAGGAAAGCAAAGATAAACATTCTTAGTGTGGTTTCCATCTGTATCCAGTGAACATTTTCTTTATTGTATGGTGTATTTTATGGTATTGAAACAATTGTTCATTTGGCTTATGTAGCACTTCTTCCTGGCTTTTATTGTGTGTATTTCCCAGGACTGAAACATATAATTTAAAGTGCAGCACTGTAGTTTGCATTCTTTCCACCCAGGGTATGTGTATATCTATGGATAGTTTCTCACATATCCATCCTGCTGGGATGTTCATCTTCTTTATCATCTCACATGCATTCACTGGTTTCAACTCCAGTCTGCAAGTGGTATGCACATTTGACCTGTGATGTACAAAGAGAGTGTGACACTGGCTATTTGGGAAAGGTAAGAGGGAATGTAGGATACATGTACACATATTACATCTTTCTGAGCTGCACCCTGACATGTGAGTAACAGCATAATTAGAGCAATAAGTGTATATCGATTCTAAATTAAACATTCACAAGAAAACAGCAATCTCAGAGCTGAGAGTATGACTTTAATGCACAAATTATAAATCTAACAGTCCTAGCAGATCCAACAATTTAGGCTTCCCTTAATCCATATGTATTTAATGTTAAAAATCCTACTCTCCTCTGTTGTGGGAGTGTGACAATCTATTTTCTTCCATGGCAGATGTAAAGCTTGACTTTACTAAACAATATATATGATTAGGTATATGGCATAAACCTTTTCATATGTGCTCGTTGTGACAATGAAGTACAAGAAAAAGAAAATGAAATGTTCAAATTTTAAAAATCAGCAATCACCAATATACGTGTCTGAAAATCAGACAGAATGAATTCCCCTTAAGGCAGTGTTAAAGGGGTTCAGATTCTGCTATGTGAATTTTCCTTTTTGTTAATGTAACACCACAAGCATTCTGCGTAGGATTATAGTACTTTTAACTTCTTTTGACTCTTTACCCTGCTCTTCACCCTCTTTCTCATCTGGTATTGAGCAAGAATTCAGCCTCAGAATTACCTCCAGAGATGACCAAGGGAGAGAAACATGAAAAAACCCCACAAGAAAACTGTCCCTAGTGGAAGGAGAGCTGTGATTACTGCAAGATTTTATCAAGCACAGTTCTGGCACAACTACCTGACAATCAGTCTAGAATTGTTCTGCTAACATAGGTTTGGGGCAATTTAATCATCAGTATGGAAATAAAAATAAAATAAAATAAAATAAAATAAAATATTCGGGTTGTAAGTTTGGTTGTGAATCCTTAGAGGCATTTTGATTTCAAACACAGTCAAAACCCTTCTTTGGTGAGAGAGAGAGAGGAAGAAAGAGAGAGAGAGGCATTAAAAAAAAATTTATTGTAAAAATATTAAAAACAGAAGGTAAAAGTGCAAAAATGTATAGCCACCCCAGGGGAGATCATGAAACACTTGTCAGCTATTGGCACTAGATTTATAACGCAGATACCTTGTTCCGAGTAGACCTAAACCCTCAGGCTGACCACAACCTCTCCATTCAATAATAGGCAAATTTTATTGATACGCAGTAATAGTAGATAAGAATAATGTATAATCAGAGATTGAATCTCCCTCCCCTGATTGGTGTTAGGTAGAGAAAGTATATGAAGCTTAGGAGAAGTCCAAGTCCAGTGCATTGAAGAGAGTACTGAGAGCAGCAAAGAGCAGCTACAGCCCAAGAAAGCATCGAAGAAGGTCTCCTACACCTTCTCCTTTCAGAAAGGTCAGGCTGCTGGCACTGCCCGGTCTAAGTAGCTGATAAAGGAGGCTCCTGTTACCCAGGCCCTGTGCAGCAGCCACCACTGGAGATCACCAGTTCTCTTGGCAATGGAAACCTTGTACAGGGCATACCAGGCTGGACAGCCTTGCTTTCTTGTTGCTGCCACTAGGCTCTGCCTCCAAGTCATATCAGAGAGGGCAATAAGGAGAGAGAGAGAAACTTCTGAACTTTGACTACCTCCATATTTGTTTCTTTCCAGTACTTACATGAAGTTTTAGTGTCCTTCGCCAACAGAGATGAAACCTATTGTAAGGGAAGACACCTAACTGAGTAAACCTTAGTATATATAATCTTCAAACTTTCTTGTTCTGCAAAGCCTTAACATCTTGATGTATTTTTTAATATTAATGGAGCCAGCTTTGTTGTCAAGGTGACTTTAACTGACCACACTAAACAAAATTATTCTTGGTATCCCAAATCTTTGCTTGAAGATGTGATCATGATTATTTTGAGAAAAGCTGACAATAAAAATATGGCTGAATGAATGGGACGTTTGAATGAAATATTAACTAATAAAGTGATTAGGGCACAGTTTGGGCTAGTATTTTTTAGTAAATCTGAAACATTTAAATCATCTGCACCCCATTTTTTACCTCATGGTAAAGGGGCTCAAAACTCCATATGTGAAATAACTTATTTTTGATCACAGGATTTCATAATTTTGGATTTTTTCTGTTGTGATTGCAAACCTATAGACTCCATCAGAACTGCTGGTAAGAGGGGGATATCCAATATGTTCCAAACTAATCTATGATCATGTACACATTCCCCAGTCCGGAATAGATAATACTATTGGAGTGTATGAGCGGTGAGCTGACTTGTTTTGAAGACTCGCAGGGACATGCATTTGGATAGAGTGAGCTGGAATTCTAGCCAAGGAAACTATGATCCTGTTGAGCCATCATGTCATCAAGGAAAGTCAGCGCTCCTTTTGTTCTGAGACCAGTCCAAAGAAGGTACAAGATCAAGACTTCATGGGCTACAGCTGCCTAATCAACCAAACACCTACAAGCAGCTTACTGGAATGATGTACCAACCAGAAGCAATATCATCTGATTCTGTTAAGCAGCAGTCCTTACACTGATACTCCAAAGACCATGGAAACTAAGGAGTTAGACCCAGGGCATTGTTTGTTAGGGCTGAAGGTCCTAGCTACTTACCTTTTTTTTTTTTTTTACTTTTGTATTTTGATAGCAGGTTTTTTGGTGTGAATGAATGTGATCTAAATTTCTAACAAATACTACCTTGCATCATACTAGTGGGCATGTTTATATATGCTATTAATGAGAAGCAATAAACTCCTGTGCAATTTGTGCCCGAGTTTATTGCTCTTGAGTGTAGCATTTACCTGTGCACCCAGAACCACATGTTGAGCCAGGGCAGAACGGGGGAACATCAAGATGAAAACTGTAATGAAAGGTTCTCATTTACCTACAACATGCTTAGTTGAGGCAAGTTTGGGCTTCTTTCTAGGAACAATATATCTTGGCTGAAACTGAACAGGTGCTTTTCTACTTGCACCAAAATGGAGACCCCACACAGTAAAATCAAAGCCTTGCTTAGAATTGTTTTTTTTAACTTATAAAAGTTTAGCTCATGCTTTTTTCCCCACCTTGGCTGTTTCTGAGCTCTGTGCCTTCAAATTATTCAATCTATATTTGTGATCCAAAACAAAAACTCATTTAACCCTCACTTAGCATGATTAGCATCTGCTACAATGAGCCTTATTAATTACTTACTTTATTTGCTTAAAAAAAATTCAGAGAAACTACAAAATTTTTCTGTTATTGTTAAGAGTTTGGGAAATAATTTTCTTTTTTTTCTTTAGCTTGGAATAGGGAGCAACTTCCTAACACTTACATTTTTGCCTTAGGCTGGGAGATCTTTAGGTATGTAATTCTGTTCTTCAGGATGGGGAATAACCTTAGTAGGCTTATGTCTGGTAAAAAAGAGAATTTGATATTTCTACAGAATACTTTATTAGGCATTACAAGGTATGTAGACAAGTGAGGTACAGTTTAGGGCTGTTACAGGGTCACTCTCTGGAATCTGACAAAACATGAGTAGACAAGTAGACCATTTGCATTTTGTCTAATCTGAAAAAAAATCAACATTCCCTAGTTCTGGGATATATTTCAACCTTATCAGACTGTACAGAAATTGTTTGCATTAGAAAAGAAAGAAGAATAAGTATATTTCAGCTGAAAAAAGCTGTTCACATTGCCTCAAGATTACAGATTCTGTGGTGCTGTTTATGCACAATTACTTTGTCTGGCATTGCTTTGCAATTTCCAGGGAGTTTAGTACAACTGACCAAGGCTGTGAGCATCTCAGTCAAGATGAAATTAAACTATAACAAATAAGGAAAGGAGATTTACAAGAAATGAGAACAGATTTTTTAACCTACATGTTAAATGGTCTTTCTCAGGTTCCCATTATGATTGGAATGTATTGCCCATTGCTATCTAAATTACCTTTTTTATAGCGGTAATGAGAGCAAAAATTGAATGAGTTTTGGATTAATGTCTCTGTATGTTAATTGCTAACTATGTTAAGCTTTTGGGGGGTTATTTTCCCCTCCCAGCTATAAAATGTTTTATAGTTGAGTGAACACAAACTGATTGTTTTTTCTTTTATTGTAAAGTTGACCAGTATAGAGAAAATCACCATTTTTGTGAAAATTTAAAAAGGAAACATAAATGGTGGGTTTCTTTCTTTCTCTAATTTAAAGCATATTCAGAGAAACTCAAATTCTGTGATTTCTGTTTTGTGGCTAAAGTGCAAGTCCATGCTTATTACATAATAAAAGTTCCTCTTAGTATGCATCTACATTATTCATGTGGAATGGATTTGGAATAAGGATCAGGACCAGATGAGAGGGGTGGAAGTGGTGTGTGAAAGGGGAGAGTGGCAGTGATCTTCAGAGAAAATCTGGTCTATAAGGCAATATCAACTGCCAAACTTTTCCAACACAGAGTATGTCTGCCCCTGGGGATTTGTGGAGCCAGTAGGATTTCAGAATTCTTTGGAGGACATTCCCACTAACCTTGACAGTTACCCTGCTGATAGTTTGGTTGATTTCTACTATAACACACTTACCTTTGCCACAGACAAAGGGACACTCATGTCTCTACTTCTGCTTGGAAACCAAATCTACTTTTTGCTGTGATGAGCTTGCCCATCTACTTTGAAGGCAAAATCACTCCTCTCAAGCATGGCTTGGGGACCATCACTTGTGCTAGAGAAGCAGTTTCTATGTTGAGGAAGTTCTGTCTTGTCTGCTAGATATGGATCAGTTTCAGTTCCTGTCACCAAATGACACAGGAGGGGTGTGGGTAACCAGCAGCCATGTCTACTGTGACTTGTAAAAGCCAGCTGATGGAAACTGGAGTCACTGGGGTCACTGCACACAGAGGTTGTCAGTGGCTCTCTCTGGGAAAGCAGGGTACAAGACTCTCTTAACTATACAATTATCTACCTCATACTCAAGAAACCAGGAAGCTGTTGCCCCGTTTCCAACCTCCCCTCTTTAGGGAAGGTCATCGACCAAGCAGCTCAACTGCTCCAGGTGCACCTTCATACAGTTGGATTCCTGGGCCCATGTCATTTTGGCTTTTGCCCTGGGCATAGCATGGAGACTGCACATAGGACTTTGGTCGGATCTTCTTGGGCTAGGGACTGACATTACACATAAGCTGATATAAGTGATTGGAAACTGGTTTAAACCTGTAGCAGAACAGAAGTTCAGTGCACATAGACCAATTCAAAAATGGCTGAAACCAGTTTAAGATAGACCTGGATGGAAGTACTATGATTACTATGTAACTGATCTAGGTTAAACCAGTCTACCAAACTTCTGTCCCAGATCCCCTCCTGAAACAAACTAGATCTCCATCTCCTGGCATTCAGGATGTATTACAGCACCTGCCACTCTCACTAGCAGGCCAGTTGCAGCTACTGTTCTGTGCAGACCTGTCCAGTTACTCCTCTAATTATCACAGCTAGACATGCACATGCACAAAAATATATATATATATATATATATATATATGTACACCTGCATGTCTATGTGATTTTATATATATATATATATATATATATATATATGCATGCATTTATCTGTGTATTTATATACATATTTTACCATATGTACACATTATTGTTGTTGTTGGAGATAAAATATATACACCAGATAAAATGTAATTAATTTAAAAATACTCAGAACAGGAAGCTGGAAGCCAGCTTTGGTTAAACTGAAAATCTGAAAATTCATATGAATCGTGGCTTTCTCCAGTTCAAAGAATATTCATAAATTATTTCTAATTTCTGCAAACAGATTCAGACTTTAGTATGCTATGTATTCACCAGGTAATTTGGATGAGTTATTTTCAGTCCGTTACTTGATATTATTCATTGACACGTGTCAGTCAGGCTGTATACTTAGTCACAAGATGTATTTTCTACTTCCCAGCTGGACAATGTCTTTTTACCTGGAAAGTGATGAATGGTAGTTAATAAAGAACGAATACTTAATTATGTGCCTCAATACAAATTTACTAAATTTGACAGCATTGTCATGAATACCTGCTCTCTCTGTCTCAGAACACAAGTAAAAGAAAACAACCAATAAAAGTTAGAGGTGGGATTCACAATTTATAAAAATAAATACCTTTTCAAACAACCTATAAATAAACTGTGCGCTTTCCTGCCACAACTGGTCACTGGGAACAAGAATTTAATAATATTAAAAGATAAGAATGGATGAGAAATTCCTATAAGTATATACAGGGCATATTTACATGAGATGGTTAACTTGGCATTAGCAAAATTTACTGCGAAGTAAGCAAATGCATCCGCACATGTACATGCTTACTTCACGGTAAATCTCCCTAATCCTGAGTAAATCTGCTACCTGAAAATGCAAGTAGCAAATTTGCTTGGGATTAGTAATGGCACCATAGCACTTGTCTGATCCATTATGGCAAATCCAGGTCCTTTATTTGTGAGTACATTTGACCCCCTCTTTCCTTTGCTCACTCAGTTCTAATGACAGTCCTACAGAAATATCAGAGTTAAGGAAATTAATGAAGGAGAGAATTCTTTACACTAGACCCCACAAGGATTAACACTATGAGCTAGAGATGAAAAATAGACATATTTCATCATTTGTGTAAGAAAAAAACCTCTTTGTCAGTATAGTCAGTGAGACAGCGAAACATCTTTACTAATGAGGTAGTTCTGGCTTAGTCAGTAGATAGCTTTAAGGAAAGGTTAGATACATGTATGAATAGAGTAATACAGGCTCCTTCCTGCTGAATCTAAGAGGCTGGTTTTTATGATCCAAGCTGTACCTTATTCTTTGTAATCCTATCAGTTGTGATTCTAAGATTAAAAATATTTTCTTTCAGGGAAACTTGGTGAGCGGAAAATGGAGAAAAGGAAGGCCAACTTTATAAGCGGTGGGAGCTACAGGGACCGAGATGTTATTGTCCCATTATTGTCTAAAAAGCCTCCATGAGCCCATAGATATTTATAATCTGGTATGCTTTGGGATGTGTGTTATCTCACAGAGAACAGCTCATTTGATAGAATTCTAGGGAGACCTATGAAAGACAAGTTTCATATGAATGGCTTAAATGCCAGGGGAGGTTTGTGACAAGCTGCATTTGATATGCTCAGGCTATTCAGGAATACACAAGAGAAAATGACAAAACCTCTATCTAGATTGGATCTCTCTCTGCAACCAAATTAAACAAATACAAAATTAGAACATTACATTTAGCTTGCCAGATGCTATGCATTTTGTGAGCATGAACATAGGTATTTGCAAGAACAAAATTAAGTAAGTTCATACATGACCGTGCAGTTGTTCTGTGTTACTTTAATTTGGTTATGAACACATAATCAATTTACCTTTTGAGGACTGTAAAGGGATCTTTTCTCTGAGAACACTCACTAGATTGCACTTTTAATTTTGCACAACCCATGTCACAATCCTGCTCAGGGTAAAATGTCACAATATGTATAGCAGAAAGGAATTTCATCATTTATAATCCAAGACATAGAACTGTAGCTATTATAACAAAGGGAATATTTCTCTCCTGTTACAGCCCTGCTTTTCCGTATCATAATTTATATGGAGTGCTTTTGTTTTGAAAGCTGTATTTATATTTCCTCAAAATAAACAAATGTGAACCCATGCTGTGTTGCTGGAAACGTTATAATTAGCTATACTGCAATATGAAAGCCTGAGGTGATGCAGTGAAGATTAGGGCACACTCTGTACCTCCCCAAGCATTCTTCAGCAATCAACTAAGCAAATTATCAGAGTCACAATTGGATCATCTAGAAGAATAAAATATCCCTTCATAACTCTGTCATTCCAACTGGAACCACATGTAATTTACTCTACAGCAAAATTGTACTTCATTGTTCTTACTGTTAAAGTAGATTACTGATGCAGTATTTAGAGACTCTCTTTTTCTGCCTTGTTTGATTAAGACATTTACACAGTCAGTGGGCCAACGGACACTGCAAACAACTAGGCAGCGAGCAAGATTTTAATGTATGATAGACATGACTGAGAATCAGAAATGACTGACATAAATCAATAGCAGTTTCTCAGTCAGGCAGCAAAAAGAAGTGAGACCGTAAAGTAGCAGAATCAAATTACATAGTGAAAACAACTTTGAGCACAAAAACACAGAATATAGAGATCAACAGTGTTAAGCACCTGATGTCAAAAGTGTTGCTTCACTTTGTTTCCAAAGTGAATAGAAGTAATGCCTTTATGATGATCATTGTCTCTTAATAATCAATTTTTTGGAAACAAGGTAATTTTTTTTCTCTCTTGTCTCAAAAAGGCCTCATTTTCTGGCAAGTCAGCATTTAATCTGACAGGCTGATCAGGAGTGACCTGCAGTGTGGTTTGCCGGGGGAAAGATAGACATGGGTAGATTTTTGTCTAACAGAAATTGATGAGAACATTCCTTGGTATGAAGATTATAAGATTAAGGGTAGCAAATCACTTAGATTCAGGGGCACAGTCTTATTATAATAACTTTATCCATGCCATTCAGGGATACTGATGACCTGTTTTTTTTTTCTGGTAAGCCTACAAGTATATGCACAAAAGTATCTTAAATGAAAGCTGTCTTATTATACCCTCTTACCCATATCCACATAACAAGAATTATAACATTTGACCCCCTGCTTTGTAGGAGAAACACAAACTACTATCAGTACAAAGAGATATGGATTTTAGAGCATGGAAAGATAAACTTTAATGCATTATTCAACTTCTGTGACCAAATCCTGAGCTCTCTTCTTCAGCTCCCAATATACCTGACCCAAGTGATGCAACACAGTTACAGTAGGGAAAAGAATATGTGCCAGGTGCAATAATTCTGGAGCAGTAGTCATCAATACATGTTTACTTCTTAACAGCAAATGCTGTGCAAGGTCATTATTGAAATTTTTTTGGAGTGTCACCTCACTGAAAAATGACTACTCTTATATTTCCTGCAGTTTTCATTAATAAAGTTTAAGCTATTTTAAGTGTCGATTATGGAGCTCTGCCGTTTGACTGGCACTGAAACAGTGAAGAAGTAATATGGCTAAATTCTTGTTCCCAGGTAGACTGTGCAAACTTGCAAAGCAAATAGGGTCTGTTACCTACCTACATACAGATGAGGATGTTGGACCTGCTGAAATTTGTAATTGCTTTGTTTACGATGCTCATCATGATGATGTCCAAAGTTTATCCAGTTCCCAGGTGTTGGAATGGCAATCTACTGTAATGAAATGCCATGTACAGCTTGCAATGAAAACCAAACTGCACATGGCATTCTTAATTTTCTTCAAGGTCAGCTAGGTATGTTGTGCATTTTCATAGTTTCTTCTTGCTACCCTATATTTCTTTACATGTATCACACCTGTTCACCAGTGGCAGGACTTCTTCATCATGTCTGTCTAGTATGTGGCATCTGTGGCTTCCCAAATACATATCAATTTTTCAGAATGGTTGCCTGTAGCCGCCGGGCATCGAACATCCTACCTCGGGCCTCCTTGCCCCAAGGGTTTGCAGATATCCGGGTTGCCATCGCAGGTAGCTTGAGGCAGGTCTCTCGCCGCATCGGAGTCCACCCCTTTCTCTCCTGCCACGACTTGGATCTTCCAGTGGGTGGGGCTTCCAGCCGAGTGATTACCCTCTTCAGCTACCTACGGTAGGGGTCTTCTGCGAGGCTCCTCCTCCCCTTCCACCTCGCCCTTACCCTACCTGGCGGTTCTTGGTGTTCCTGCTGCTGCTCCCTCTGACATGCCACTGATGAGTTTGCCTTTCCTCACTCCCCCTGCTGCCACGCTTCAGTCCCTTCAAACCCGGGGTAACACAACCTAAGACAACTCTACTAAACTTAAACACGGCTAGTTGCCTACCGGGGCCCCTGCCCCTCTATCAAGTCACCACCTGTGATGCGGCTTGCTAGCCATCACTCTCCAGGCTAGCTACCCACCACTCCTTGCCCCATTCCCCTGGATGCGACCCTTTCTCCGGGTTTGCCCTGCCACAGATCCCTCTCTCTGGATCCACACCACCCTGCCGTCCCTTCTCCGGGTCTTCCCAGGGCTGCAGCCTCTCTCCTGGATCCACTGCTGGCCACTGTCCTCTCTCTGGGTCTTCCCTTGGTTGTGGTTCCCTCCACACAGCTCCGGCTCTCTCCCCACTTTTCCCTAGCTTACCCGCTGTAGCCATGCCGTCTTCTGGCATCTGGTCCCCTCCAGGTTCCTCTTCTTCTCCAAGGTGCATGCCTTCAATCAGTTCTGGCACCCCACACTCTCCAGGCTCTCTCTCCCACCCAGAGCATGCGCCGGTCGTCAGCTCCGGCGTTCCATGCCTCCAGCAGTCTCCGGCCAGCCTCCCTCCCGGTAGCCATGTGCTCCCTTTTAGCCCCGCCGGCAGGCGAGCTCCACTGACATCACCCGCCATCCTCAGGTGATTCCGCTCTTCGCCCAGGCTGCACGCGGGCTTCTCCCACATTCCATCGGCTCCTGAGGTAAGTAATTTACATTTTTTCTTTTCTTTCCTCTCTGCTTTGTCACCCATTCCTGCCTCTGCAGCTCCTTCCAGGAGCTCCAGTGTCCCCTCGGGGTTTATCCCCCTGTGACATTGCCATATTTTAAAGAAAAATTTTGTTCTCATGAGTTTGAGCATTATAAATCCAGTTCCTTTTTGGCCAATGCTAACGGGTCCATTCAGCCTTTCTCAATATTTCCAGTATTCTTGAAAGAACAAACTGTATTTTTAAGGTGTCATATAAAACGATGGTGTAATATTAATGATTTTTGTTAATGGATTTTAAAAAGCCATGGAAACTAGACAGAGTTTTATGGATAATATTTCCTATGGGAAAGCTGAGGAAGTTGTTTCCCATCTTGTCCATTCTGCTATGATTGATGGACACAAAGCATTTTGTATGATTTGTCCTCAGATCTTTACTATCCCCTGCCTAGTAACTGGCACTCAGCTGTCAGTTGATTCATGCCTTCTGCTTCTATCAAATCTCTTTACAATAGCCAGAGAACAACCATTCTATACTTATGTTTGAAATTTGCTTTTGTTCTGATATGAAAATGAAATGAGTGTTATAACATAAGAACTGCCATGTACTGAGTCACACCATAGCCCATCTAAACCACTATCATATTTCACACAATGGCAAACGGGATGCTAAAAGGGAGTGTGAGCAGGGTATGACCATGGTTTTATCCACTGTTCCTCTCCCACTTTCAATCTCCAGTATTTAGTCTATGAAGTTCTGATTCAGAGGTGGTTGCTCTGCTCAATAGCTACTGATGCATCTTTCCTCCAAGAATTAGTCCAATCCCTTTTTGAATCTGGCTAAATGGTCAGTATCCACAACAACTGGTGGCAATGAGTCCCACACTGTGTGAAAAAAAACTTCCTTTTATAGGTTCATAAATGCTAAGGTTGGAAGGGACCTCAACAGATCATTGAGACCGACCCTCTGGGCAGGAAAGAGTGCTAGGGTGAGATGACCCAGACAGATGCCTATCCAGCCTTCTCTTAAACACCCCCAAGGTAGGGGAGAGCACCACCTCCCTTGGAAGCCCATTCCAAATTTTGGCCACCCTTACTGTGAAGAAATTTTTCCTGATACATATCTAACCTAAATCTGCTCTCTGTTAGTTTGTGACCATTATTCCTTGTTACCCCAAGAGGCACCCTGGTGAACAGAGCATCTCCAATCCCTTGCTGCGTCCCCCTAATGAATTTGTAGGCAGCCGCAAGATCACATCTCAGCCTTCTCTTGCGGAGGCAGAAAAGGTCCAGGTCCCCCAATCTCTCCTCATAGGGCTTGTCTTGTAAACCCCTAAACATATGATTAGCCCCTCTCTGGACCCTCTCAAGTCTCTCAACACGCTTCTTGAAGTACAACATCCAAAACTGGATGCAGAACTCCAACTATGGTCTGGCCAATGACGCATTGAGGGAAAGTATCATCCCCTTAGTTCTATTTGTCATGCATCTGCTGATGCATGATAAAGTGCGGTTAGCTTTGCTGATGATTTTTTATTAGTTTTAAACTTAGGTGGCAAGTATTATTTTATGACCCTTAATTCTTGCATTGTGTGAGAGAAAAAATAATAATCTCTATTTACTTTCTCCTCACCAGCAAACCATGTTCATTCATATGCTAGATGAACAAAGTGTTCTCAGTTTTTTCATGGGAAATACCAGAGAATGTGTGACATACAGAGTCACCCAGCCTGGTGAGATTGGAACCAGTTTGAAGTCCTTCCTTTGCCTGGGTCTCTTTTTCCTCTTTGTCTCTCTCCTGTTGGATCTGAGAAACTTCCCCAACGAAAAATTAGCAGAAACCAGTAAGCTCCTGCAAAACATATACATTTCAGTGAAATGGCATATTTTGACAAATATTATCTGTATTGCAAGACTGCACTGGAAAAAAAGTCTCTTTTCTGTTATCCAGTTTTGTTCATGTGGGCTACATTCTATCTGGGCTATCCAGAATTTTGCCAATATCAATCTTTGGAATCAGATACTGAGAATAGATTCATTTCTGCCAAGTCAGGTAATATATGTTCAGTTGTAGGCATCTGATACTAAGCAATTTTGGTCATTTGTCTAAGTTGTTTGGAAATATCCAGATACACAGCTTGTCTGGCTACCTTACCATTTATCTAACTTGTAGGTGGAGTGATGTGTGTAACAATGGGCAGAACTGTATTACCTTTTATGTCTAAATGGCAGTTTTCCAGTGGCATAAGTAGCATTAGTGGCCCTTAAACTAAGCACACAGAGTAAACTATGCATTTGCCAGACATATGCACAGCTACATACCTGTATCTGTTGCAAGTGCAAGTAATCATGACAACCTGGCTAGGCAGAAACTCATGACTAAGAGGAGAGATGGAGAAGCACAGCTTGCCCAAAAAGAAGGAGGCTTAGGTTTAGGCCACCCCTCACCAGAACAAGTTTAACCCTGTGCCTTTCTGACATCCTAGTATAGTGGCCTAACCACCACACCACAAACTAGGTGCAAGTAGCTGTCTCTCCAGTGCTCCTTTTGAAGCTGTTCTCCTGGGGAACAAAGAGAAGAACATGTGTGGGGCCAGGAAGAAGAAAACAAAGCAGTGCAGTGGCAGCTGCCCTGAGCTGTTGTCTTTGACTATGTTTCCACCTGGACAGAAATTTGCACTGCTCTTAGTCCATTTTATGCAAGGGACAGTAATTCAGTTTGGAAAGGAATGCTCTAGAGATAGGTAGGAAATGTATGAGCTGTGGCTTGATGGTTAGCACTCTATGCTAGGAACTTAAAAAAAAAATACGGGTTCAAACTACCTCTACCTGAGGAGGACCACAATAATAGGTCTCTTACTTTCTGTGTTATTGCCCTAACTGCTTGGTTATTGGGGCTAAAACATGGGTGGACCCTCCATCTAATTGGTCATGGGCTTTTGCCAGCTACATTTTCATGACTGATGCACTTACCTATCCATAATGGGTATATGTACGTAGCTATGTCTATGCCAAGTTTGTGCATAGACTACTGTGCATGCTCAGTGTACATATGCATGTTTATATCCTTTTTCTGTGTGAGGACCAAAATTGGGCACAGTATTCAAGGTATACAAGGCAGACCATGGATGTATAAAGGGGTAGAATGATACTTTCTGGCTTGTCTTACAATTCCTTTCTTAATAATTCCTAACATTATGGAGGAACAACAGTGTGGGGATAATAGAATTTCACCCTCTGCTTAAGTGCCACAAGCCACCACTTACATGGCTGGAAAACTGCTATTTAGGTGCACAACAGGCAATAGAATTCTGGCCGACACTTTCTTTTGCCTTTTCTTTTTCTGCTTCCATTATAATAATACAATAATCCAATCCCTTTTTGAATCTGGCTAAACTGTCAGTTTCCACAACTGGTGGCAATGAATTCCACACTGCACTTACACACTAAAAAAAGAACTTCCTTTTGTTAGTTTTAAACTTAGGTGGTAAATTTTATTTTTTGACCCCTGTTGTGGGGAGCAGGGACTGTTCTTGCTAAAGTGACATATTTGTTTTGAGGTGTAACATGTCTAGAAAATATTCCCATCTTTAAGAAACAATATTTTAGCAGCTTTACTGGAGAGACATCTCACTGCAAGTTTTGAACTGAATGTATTTTTGGTTTTGTTTTCTTTGTGTGTTTGTTGCCTGAATCATTTGTCCAACATTTAATGTTCCTCAGTTCATGAATTCACATGCCTAAACTGTAAGTAATGGCTTCTATGTTTCACGTTCTCCTTAAAATTTCAGTCCATGTATTTTTTTCTTTTGCATTCTGTCCTTACAGGCAACCCCCTGCTTAATGCAGTTTTGGTTAGCGCTATTTTGCTATAGCACTCATTTAAAATTGATACCTGATTTCACTGAGTGCTCAGCCAGTTTCGCTATATCAACAAGGAGAAGGTGGGGTCGTCATGGAGAAGCAGTGGTAGTGGTGGCAGGGAGTGGGGCTGAGTGGCAGCAAGTGAGGGAGAGACATAAGTTCAGGGGGGTGGGGAGAAGCAGTGGTGGCGGCGAGTGCAAGAACTGTGCGTAGGGCCAGAGCCGGGGCCTCACACCTAGGGCCAGGGCCAGGGCCTCGCACCTAGGGCAGGGAGGCAGAAGTGCTGGTGCCCAGGGCCATGCTGGCAGGGTCCTGCAGCCGGAGTGGGGTAGCTGGAGTGCTGGTACCCAGGCTGGCACACAGGACTGGAGTGGCCAGTGGGCAGGTGTGGGGGTAGAGAGAGGCAGCAGTGGTAAGAAGCAGTGAGGGGTGGGGGTTAGCATGAGTGTGGGGCCCACACTGGTGCCCAGGCCAGCAGAGGCCCAGGATGGGGTAGCGGGAGCGTGGGGCCGGGCCAGAACATGAACTGGAGAGGAAGTGGTGGCAAGAAGCAGTGGCAACCAATTATTTCTATTTCTATTCATTCCTATGCCTTCTATGACCAGGTGACCAAATCCATGGATGTAGGCGTCCCTGTTGACGTAGTCTTTTTAGACTTCAGGAAACGGTTTGACATGGTCTCTCACCCCATCCTCATTAAAAAGATGGGGAGCTGTGGCATTGACCCCTACATGGTTGAGTGGGTCAGAAACTGGCTGATGGGGCG
>JAGPOW010003642.1:86714558-86750369 GCA_030014935.1 Caiman crocodilus | reverse complement strand
GGTCCTGTGACCCTGGCACTCGTTCCTGCCATTGGCGGGGGGTCAGACTAGATGGCCTGCTCTAGGCCCCTTCTGACCCTAGATACTATGATACTATGGGGAAGTGGGTTTCACTTAGCGTGGTTCTGCTTAACGCTCGGTTTTTCTGGAACAACTTAAGATGCTAAGCAGGGGCAATGCCTGTATTGCCTTAGTGGTATAATAATTGCACCATTGTGGGATTTTCATTTGGCTTTTCTTGTTGTAATTTCACTTTCTTCTCCCACATAATGCTGATGAAGTATTCGTATTTGTAGTTTTCATCATTTATTTTTATTGCATTAATGTTATATACTTGCAAAATTAGCAATTCCCCTTAGCATGTTTTTCACTCTGTGACCCACATTATTTTTAAATTGTGTTTTGTTTCCATTGTTTTGTATTTGTGCAATTGCTTCTTTCATAGTGTTTGGTGTACATTTCCTCATATTTTCATGCTTTTACTCCACCATAGATTTGTTCTGAGTCTGCATCTAATCTGCTTTGCATTTAGATATGAGCTTGATAGAAAATTCTATTGCAGCTGCCAAACTTTTTGTGTGCATAATAAAGCAAAACTGTGGAATGTTTCCTACTCTGGAACTTGGACCCAAGCCCAGGAGGGCTACATATCCTTGCAGAGGCTGTGCTGCTCCTTCACAGCAAGACCCAGGCCCAGAGTGCCTCATCTCGGTGGGCTGCTCCACTCCCCTTTGCCCCCATTCTGAGTGCTATCACACCCTTCTAGGACAGACCTAGAACCTCTTTAGAGTCCTGCACTTACACCAGAGACCACCAGCAGCTGGGGGTAACAAGTTAGCCCTGGAATGTGGCCTGAGTCTATGCTGGCAGCATGTCTTAGGAAGCCTATTCCCCCATCCTTTCCCCAATTCCCCCAGGGCAGGCCCCACGTGGTGTTTTCCTGGCTCCTTAGACAACAGGTCAGGAGCTCCTGTGCACCAGATCTCCTGTTTCAGGGCTCCCCTGCACCCCAGCATCTCTCAATCAATGCACAGTGTGGAGCATTCAACATGTCATCCCAGGGAGGAGTCCTAGAGTGGGGCTGTCCATGCTGGGGGCAGAGGGTGATACACAGAACCCATGACAAAAAGGAGCAAAGATTTTACTGTTACCCAGATCCTTAAAATAATGAAAATAGGAGGGCTGTTGTAGCACATTCTGAATCTCAAAACTTGATTTTTCTCTCTCTGCCAGAGTGAAAATGTTTTTCCCAGTTTGTCTATGTTCCCTATTCTAGGGACTAGAGAGAATTGTCTTTGCCACTGAAGAGATCTCCTTCCAACAATGATGCTTCACATTGTCAAGTGTTCCCCTAACCACTTTGTTTTCTCATTAAGAAAGTTTCATTTCGTTGCATCCAAGATTTATTAAGATACTCCAGGAAGATGCCAAAAGAATGAAATGTCAAGCCTATGGAAATAAACAGGGCCTAAAACATTCAGAGCAAAATCAGGCCCTCACCTGGAGATGGACAGAGATGCAGGTGTGGGAAGAAGACCAATCCTGGCTGTACATGTAGCTGTTGAGTAGATAGAGAACAAAATGACTCTGTCAGGTGCATTTTGCTGCTACTCCAAAAGATGTGTCCCACCTACCATATGTTCCTTGTAGACATTTGTTGTCTAGCTTGTGAGTGGTTAGACCCACCCTTATCAGACAACTATACTCCTTCTTGCATAGGGCACACTGTTCAGTACCACAGTGGTGCCTCTTTCTAAGTGCTCTCTGGAGCACTAGGGAGCAACCTCATAGTATAGCACAAACATACCATCAGTAAAAAGCTTCACTACCTGTTCCTCCCCTCCCACCCCACCCCAACTCCACTTAACAGCTATCCAGCCTCAGGAATGATTTTACCCCTAGCTTCTAGGATGGTAAGGAAACCTACTTCTACTAGTGGTATATTTAAGGAGTTCACTCATTATCTCATTCTGTGGTCCAGACCATGTCCTAATTATGGAGATTGCCTTGTGGTCCACCTTCCCTTCCATTTCTTCTTCTGCAGAACCTCCCTTTCCATTGCCAGTCAAGTTATCAATTTGCTTTTCTTTCTGCTGATCATTTCCTTTCCCTAGAGGTGATAAAACAACAACTTCTTGACAACTACAGCAGTAACAGCATAACATACATATTTATATGAATGTACATAGAATAGTAATATTAGGAAAACATTAATGTGTTTGAACCTCTTAGAATATAATTTAGCAGCTGGAAACAATGAAGAGTTTCAACTATGCATATAACCAATTTGCCATGAATCAACAGCTAGTACTCCACAGAATATGGTTGAAGAAACATTGAAACATTTCAGTTGATTAAGAGGGGGTGTGAGAGGCATGTATTAGAAAGAATCACAACATGCTTTGTGACTTTCTGAAGAGAGAATGGTGTTAGTTGGTGTCAAAGGAAAAAGAAAAACTTCAAAGGAATTATCATGCAGACAAAAAGAAAGGAACAGGCTAAGTTACATTCAAAGCTTAAATGTGAACCAAACATTTACAGAAATGGGGAAAAAAAATCTACACTGACAATATAGTTAAAGGATCAGGAAGCCAAATTTACAAATACTGATTGGGTTTAACAAGCTCAAAAAAGTTTGGATTCCAAAGCATTGTCGTACCCAGTGCCTTGTTTAATCTTGATTTTTTGAAACAAGAAATGCTAATAATTTACATAAGATCTCTGTCAGCTATAACATAAAATTATTTGGATTTTATAGATTTATAGTTGGGGAAGACGAATTAAAAACTGTGCTAATGCCAACATATCAGATATACTTTTATAAATGCTACCATCAGCACCTGGAGACAAAAGGAAGTAAGGATGATGTACACAAGGTACGTATTACCAGATGTAACAAAATAATATTTGTATCAATTAAAAAAGTTGTGTTGTATCTGCTGTTGTACAAAGATACTTACAATATAATCCCCTGAACATGAATGTTGGAAGAGTTCTATTTTTTAATCCTTTTCCAGACCGACATCAAATTATAATCAAGAAGGAGAAAGACGATGTTAGTAAATTATTATTCTCTCTCTTATATATTTGCAAGAGGATCACAAGACATCCAGTGTTGGCTGGATGTTATTTGTCTCACTAAAGACTTGGGAAAAAGGTGTTCTTTAATTGTTATACACAACTTTATAGAACAACTTAAGGAACGTTAAAATGAGGTTATTTTCCATGTGAGATTTTACCATCAACCAACCACCAATAGATGTTATCCACAAATAACATCTATCATCACTCAATCTCTGCTGCACCCAAAAGCAGTGATAGATACTCATAGAGTCATAGAAAAATGGGGCTAGAAGGGACCTCCAGACGTTATCTAATCCAACTCCCTGACTGAACAAGGATCATCCCCTGTATGCAAGACAATGCTTTTCTTCTGGTTATTTCAGGAAATAAAAAGAGAAAGTGATTTCCTACAAGCATCACTGCTTTTAATTGCTCAGTAATAGATTGCCTACATCTAAATGGTATCTGTGCTTATAACAAGGAGTTTCTGCATTAGAAGTGAAGCTCTGAAAATATAAATAAAGAATAGTCATGACACTAGTGCTATTTTTTTTTCTTTCCATCTTCCTCTCCAGTAATGCCTGCTGCATGGGACCTCTACTATAACTTGTACACCCACTGTGTCTTGGCCCTTTATACTCTGCTACCTAAGAAATTCTGATCCTCCATCTGGATGTCTCCAACATCCACCAACATGTACCCATTCTGCAGGCCATATGGTCTCTATTATAAGGTCATCACTGGTGGCTTGATTCTCAGTTACATGAAACCCCTGGCAACATAAAGAGACCTTATTGTAAGTGGAAATGTCCTCCATTTCCTGAATTGCCTCTGCACAGAGAACCATCTAAAAGTTGTTCAAAGCCAATTCATGGCATCTCTTCTATGCCCTAAAGCAGAGAAAATGAGGGCTATGTGGGTGTCTGGTGTGTAAAGCATTGCCTAAACTACATAGTGTCTAATTTTCTAATAGTCTTGTTCTGTTTTGTTCCTTAATTTCTTTCTTCTTGAAAATTTCAGTCTTCAGTGACCAATTTATATTTTCTGGAAGTTAAGAGGCATTCATGAGCAACCTTAACTCTTCATTAATGATGTTTCTGGGTAGTAAGTGCAGCAATTTACAGCAAAATACACCATATAAAAGCAATCCATATGAATAAGAAGACAATGTATTTTCATTTAGGATATAGATTTTTATAAAATATATATTAGCCATAAATTCTCTAAGTGCCTAGGCCTTAGATAGCTTCAAAAATGTGATTAAGCTGCACAGATTTTGGAGCTGAAGAGACTCAGTTCTATAAATTCTTTGCAGTAATGAAAAGGAGGCAGAACATTTATTTTTGACATTCATAAATGTCATTGAAAACACACTTTGAATGTTCATTTATCACACAGAGGTAGAATGAATATGTGATTGGAAGCAGAATGAGTTGTAATAACTTCTGAATATGTTTCATATTTTTTTTTTTACACTCAGTGTAGCCCATGTTTGTCAATTCACATTTGCTATACCAGACCTGGAATTTATTAACGTAAATTAGGGGCAAGACAAGGATTCATATTTCGGATTTTTGCACTGTTCTCCCATGTGAAATAGAAAATAAGTGTCTCATTGATGCTGGTTATTCCCACCACTACTCTCTGTCGTTTCACTGCTTTTTCCCATCCAGCTGAGAAAATATTTTGCTGTTAAACATCTGGTTAAGGAATGCTGGGAGTCCAATAAGGTCTGGTGTCTCTTGAAGTGGACTTTTTTAAGTAGAGTAGTATGGAGCGTTAAACAATTCCAGTGGACTGAAAACTATTTAACAAAAATTCACCAGAGACAATCCATGATCCTATAGTTGTTACCACAGACTCCTCTCAGTGTGTTGCCTTAGTCAGTTATATCTGCATGTGCCCTGTGAACATACTGTGGGCATAAACGTGCATCCCCTGAAGAAAAGCTCAGAGGAAAAATACATCATGGCTAAGAAGAAAATGGAAAAAAGAGTAGTGGAAAATGGAAAAACTAGAATACTTGGGTTTTGTTCTATAGTGCCCAGTCACTAGATGGGATAGGACCTGCTGGTGGGAGCCATGGCTGCAGAGACAGCTGCCATACTGCAGCCCTCCCCTATATCCACACCAGTGCTGGGACATGATGCGTCTCCACTTGGAGGGGCAGGGGAGACATGGCTCCAGGTCTGAGGAACCACTTGAGGGGTGTGATGGGCAGGGGAGTTATTGAGGTGGCAGCAGGATCTGTGGGTGTACATGATGGGCCAGGGTGGCAGGAGGCATGTGTGCACAAAAGAGGGAGATGCGAGGAGGAGTACTCCAGATAGGAACAATAGCCAGAGCCAGGTTTGGAGCTCCTCAATCCCTCTAGAGCAACCTGTGCAGAGAGATGCCAGCCTGGAAGGGAAAGGGCTTGCCTAAACCAGTCTCTGAACCCCAGTTAAGGGTTTCCTAGGAATGAAATAAGGATTCCTGGGGCCTGGGCACAGGCACAGGGGCAGAAGAGCAAGGGCTGGCACTGCTCAGAGCCATGAAGCAGTGGGTGGACATCTGCAGTTCATAGATTATAAGGAGCTGGAAAGGACCTCACAAGGTCATGGGGTCCAGTTCCCCTACACTAAGAAGGAAAGACAACTGGGACCATTTGACCCCAAAGTCACCTCCGGAGGCAGTTTATTCCACAGTCTAGATACCTTAACTGTGAAGAGGTTTTTACTAGTGTTAAGCCTGAAATGGTCTTCTAAGAGTTTGTGGTCAGGCTATTACTCTTGGTTTTCCCCAAGGGTGCCCTGGTAAACAGTTGTTCACTGAGCCCTTGATGTATTCCCCTGATATAGTGGTAAGCAGCTACCAAGTCCTCTCTCAGCCTTCTGGTTTTTTAGGCTGAAGAGACTCAAGTCCCTCAGCTTTTCCTCTGGTGGCTTGCCTTGCAAGTCTCCAATCATATGAATGGCTCTTCTCTGGACTCTCTCAAGTTTTTCCACATCCTTTTTGAAGTGTGGTGCCCAGATGCAGTGCCCTAGGTGTGGTTTCACTGATGCTAAATAAAGTGGGTTTTGCTCGAGATGCATCGGTTGATGCATGCCAAAGTATTGTTTGCCCTGCCAGCTACAGCATCACTGATGGCTCGTGTTCATACTATGATCTATTATTATCCTAGGTCCCTTTCAGTCATGGTGTCAGTCAGTTTGGCACCAGCAAGCCTGTAAGTATGTTGGGGACTGTGCATCCACAGATGGAGCACTTTACACTTCTCAATGTTGAACTTTATCTGGTTCCAATCTACCTAATTTGCTAGCCTGTATCTGCAGCTTATTTTCAAAAGTGACCATGCTCCCCCATAACTTGGTGTCATCCATGAACTTGACCAGTAAGCTCTTTACCCTCATATCCAAATCATTGATAAAGATGTTGAAAAGCACTGGACTAAGCAGACCCACCCCTGAGGGACACCACTGGGCACTTCTCATCAGGGCAACACAGATCCGTTCATTAGAACTCTCTGGGTCCTTCCCCACAGCCAGCTTCCTACCCACCTAACTGTCAAGCAGTTAAGCCCGCAATCCTCCAATTTTCCCCATGGCAACATCATGGGATACCAGACCAAAGGCCTTTTAGAGGTATACAATGTCAACCTCCTATCTCTTATCGAGGTGGCGAGTTACCTTATTGTAGAAGGACGCGAGGTTGGCAAGACAAGACCTGGCCAAGATGAAGCCATGCTGGCTGTCATTCAAAATCTTACCTTCTGCAAATGTATCACATTTGGACTCCTTGGTGAATTTTTCTAGTATTTTCCTTGGGATAGAAGTTAGGCTAATCGGCCTATAGTTGTCTGGGCCCTCTCTCCTCCCTTTCTTGATGATGGGCACAACATTGGTCCTCTACCAGTCTTCAGCAACCTTCCCTGAGTGCCATGAGTTTTGGAAGAGTTTTGCCAGAGAACCCACAATGACTTTGGCCAGCTCCTTCAGCATTCTCAGATGAAGTTCATCCAGTCCTGCTGACTTATAAATGTCTAACTTTTTTGATCATGCACCAGCTTAACATCAACAGTAAGAAGACTGTCATTCCCACTACCTTATCTAATAAGATTTTCCCCTTAGTATGGTGAAATATTGAAGCAAAGTAGTCATTCAGGAGTTCAGTTTTCTCCTGCATCTTGGTAACCAGCTGTCCTGAATTGTTAAGCAGTGGCCCCACGTTTCCATTTGCTTTCCTCCTGTTCCCTACATATCTAAAGAAGAACTTATTGTCTTGATTTCTGTTGTTAGTTTAAATTCAGTCACTACCTTAGCCTTTCTAATCTGCTCTCTACAAGCGCAGGCTGTTGTCATATAGTCCACCTTGGGGACTGTCCAAATCTTCCATTGTTTGTATGCCTTTCTTCTGTATTCAAGAGGACCATGATATCCCTATTAAGCTAAGAGGGCTTCCCAGCACTTTTGCTCCCTTTCTTCCACATGGGAATGGACTTCTTTTGTGCTTTGAGGTATGTGTCCTTGAGGAATGGGCCACTCTTCATGCACTCCTTTCACCTTCAGTCCCTGGTCCCACTGCGCTTCCCCTACTATTACCCTGAGCCTGTTGAAATTCACTTTAAGTCCAAAATTTCAACCCTAGTAGTTAATTTTCCTGCCTTGCAATGGACAGTGAACATAATGGTTTCAGGGTTGCTGTCGGCCAGGCTACCCTGTATATTCAAGTTGCCCACCAGATGGTCTTCTTTGGCCAACACGAAGCCTAGGAGAGCATTACCTCTGATGAGTCGGGTAGTGCTGTTCAATACAGGTCAGGAAGCAACACAACCAATCCAACTTAGCCAAGCGTTCCTCCCATTAGATGTCTGGGTCAGCAAAATCACCCATGACAACCATGTCCTGTGTGCATATGGCCTCTGCCAGTTCTCAAGAGAACTCCAGATCAAGCTCCTCCCCTTGGTCTGGTGGTCTGTAGTATACACCTACAGTTAGATCTCTCTCACTGTGCTCCCTCCACCTCCACAATTTGACCCAGAGGGTTTCAAGCCACTCTCCTTTGAAACTGGTGTTGGCTTCCAAGGAGGTGTACTGCTCCCTCACATAGAGAGCTACACCTCCACCTTTCTTCCCTACTCAGTCCCTTCTGTGCAGCGTGTCAATGTCTATGGCTACTTTCCAATCATGTGAGGAGTCCAACCCAGGTCTCCATAAACCCTACTAGATCATAATGCCCACTGGAGAGTAGAAGGTCTAGCTCCTCCTGCTTGTTCCCCATGCTCCTGGCATTAGTGTACAGGCACTGGAGTCCTCCAGTTGAGACCCTCAGATTCCCCATCATGCTGAGGAGAGTCATTCCCTCAGCTCTTGCAAGAGTGGCTCTCCTAGTTTCCCTAACTTTGGAGGGTTCTTGGATGACAACCCCTGAGCATGGTCCAGTCAGTGTTTCCCCATCCCCCAGTGATCTTAGTTTAAAGCCCTATCTAGAAAATTGGCCATCTTGACCAAGAACAAGGACTTACCCCTCCACGTGAGATGGATGCTGTCCCTTCCCAGGAGTCCTCTCTCCCTAAAGTGTGCACTGTGGTCGAAAAAACCGAAGCCCTCTCAGTAGCACCACTGCCAGAGTTGTTGGCTCACTTCTTCATTGCGTTCTTCCCTCCTAGATCCATGGCCTGCACCTGGGAGTGCAGAGGAAAAGACCTCTTGCATCCCTAATCCCTTGATCCCAGTTCCCAGAGCCCTCTGATCACTCATGACCCAGTCCAGATTACTCCTGGACTTGTTATTCATGCCCATGTGGATAAGGAGCGTGGGGTAGTGGTTGGTGGGCTGGATGAGCCTAGGAATTCTCTCCACAACATCCTGGATATGGGCCCCAAGGAAGCAGCAGACCTTACAGGCTAGGGGGTCTGGACAGCAGATGGGTGCCTCAGTGCCCCCGCACACCACCACCACCCTGCATCTCCTCTTGGGGGTGGCATTTCACTGGCTACCTACCTTCTCCTCCAGTTTCTCCACTGGAGTCTCCCCATGCATAGTGAAGGGAGCATACCTGTTGTGCAATGCCAGGATAGATGCAGCCCTAGCGCTTGAGAAGACCATCTTCCACGTAGCTCCAAATGGATCTTTTCAGCTAGCTTTCTTGTTGACCACATTCTTCTCTATCTTCATAAGAAAAGTCTGACTGTAATAGTCATCAGTCTCCTTCTTGTGGGCCCTGATGGCATGAAGTCTGCCTACCTGGGACTCATACTGAGCCCATGTCCTGGTGCTGGGAGGTAGCTGCTGCCAGGAGGGAGGGAGTAAGTAGGGGCAGGAAGAAGCTGCAGATCAGAAGTGAGGAGTGCTGGTGGAGCTCTAGGTTGGGAGTCAGGAATAAGGGCAAGGGAAAGGGCAGGACGTCTCAGTGCTGGAAAGCAGCTGTGGGTCCAGCTGCAGCTGTCCCCACATCCTGGTGATCAAACCAGGCAGAGGGAGTGCTGATTTTTCTAGGATTTAAAAAAAAAAAAAAATCTATATATTTTGGCATTTTGATATTTAGAATTTATTTTAATTATGATGATGGAAGCCCTGGTAGTCTTCCAAATTACTTTAAAATTGTAGATATATCAATAAAACATTGCCCAACTGATAACTACATATAAAGTGGCATTTCATTTTAATCATGGATTTTCAGTATTTTAATGAAAGAATTTGGATTTTTTCATCAAAGACTTTGTAATTTTTCAAACAGAGAACACCAGGACCCCTGCTGGTGAGGCAAGTGACAGGACCTGGGCAGAGGAGCCTGCCCAGGGCTGGCATCAGGGAACCAATTGGAGGGCAGACAAGTTGACTGACCTCCTTGACATTTGCAACCAGGAGGACATGCTTTAGCAGGTCAAAGTGGGCCACCACAATGAGTGCATCTTCCAAGTGATAGCTGCCCAGATGGCAGAGCAGGACACCAGATGACATGACAGCAGTACCACATGAAGGAAACTGTGCAGCAATGGCGCACTGGCCACTGGCTATATGTGCCCATACCACAGCCCAGGCAGCTGTGTGGTTCCTGTCCAGATGTGGTAGGTACACAGCCACAGGGACACGCATCTAAGGGGGCAGATGATGTTACAGGTGGCATCAGGTCCCAGCCAGGCAGCAGTCCCCACTGCCGGACTGCTGCAGTGGGTACAGGGGCCACTCTAGCTTATGGCTTCTTCAGCAGTCCAGCTGGCACAAGGAACTAGTGTCCCTAGGTGCCAACTGGGCCTCAGAAGCTCCTGATGGCAAGTAGCCCTGAGCTGCTCACCAGGGCAGCTTTTTATACTGCTGCGGCCAGCACAAGTGCTGCCCCCAGCCTCTATCCCCTCTACCTGATGATCCAGGAGGAGTTGGGCATGGTCAGTTTGCCCCAAATGACACAATTTCCCTTCACCATAGTATATATTCAGGCATGTGTACTGAGGCACAAATCTCTGGCACAAATTTGTGCCACTGCTACTTGAGTTGCTGCAAGCTCACGTGCCATATGTCATATATATGGATGCACCTAAGAGTAGTATTTGTGTAACTGAATTTCTTCAGTCTTTATTGAAATATGGCTCCTATTAACATGGACTACGACTGCAGGATTTGACAATGCAAGAAGGGTATGAAATTGTAGAACAGAGGAGCAATTACAGAAAATGAATAAAATGTGGTACCTGCTGAAGACCAGGGAGGAAGGTTGTTGAAAGAATAGCTAAGTCATGATGATTCCTTTTTTCAACCACTCCCAATGCAACTTAAATTAAATTTGTGTGTCATTCCATGACTTGAGTAATTTGTTTTGATAGGATTTTTTTTGTTTGAATTAGATCATCACCACAAACATTTATATAAATGTCTTTAGCATTTATTCACTCCCTTAAATATCAGCTCATGAGAGAAAACACAAAATCATCACTGAGTCAGAACAGGAAGGGTTAATGGTCTGCCATGGAGAAAAGAACTTATATAGGCCCTTTCCCACAGCACTTGCCAGAAGTGGCAAATCCAGAGGGAGCTCTTTCAGATCATTACAACAAACAATGGGGAAGCACAGGGACTAAAGAGCAGTGGGGGACTGAGGCTTCATAAAGGAATCAGAGATTTCTCCCAGATACAAATGTTATATTAATATTTTGTGTGTAGATTAACCAGATAGAATTTCCAAGATCCAGCAATTAGCATAGTTAGGCATTCTACTTAACCTATGATGTACAATAACAATTTTAGATGAACAGATGATTACAGACCAATGTTTCTGTTATTCTCTCTGATTCAAGGGAGAACTTTACAAAGTTTAATGACAGCCCCAGTGTGATATTTCTGCTTTTCAGCACTCTCCACCTTGCTACATACCAAATCTTTTCTTTCATCAACTTGATATCACTGTCATGCACATCTTAAAATGGAACCTGATTTTGCACCAATTAAACTAATGGCAAACGTTGTCATTCATTGAGAACATATAAATATTTACCCCTGTAGGCTTTTCTTCTAGAGATTCTGTGCACTCTGATCCCGGTCTACACAGCATTTAAGATACCCGATTTTGAAGATTATTAAAAGAAATGTTTAAGATATCTGCAACACCAACTGACGAGCGTGAATCATAATACAAGATGTATTATATCACAGGATGAGGATAACGGATTAGTTAGGGCCTCTTGTTCAGCCAATACCTCAGGCAAAAAAAAAAAATATCACTCAAAGCATATATTTCCTGTTTTCTTGGCATGTTCTTGGGGCCAAATTTGAAAAAGTATTTAGATGCTTAACAGGAATTAGTTAGGTAGGTACTTTTGAAATTTCTTCCTGGTGCCTATCAGTACCATTAGGCATCTAAACACTTTTTAAAATTCTGTCTTTTAGTGCTTTGTAGGATACAGCCAAAGAGCTCAGCACCTCACTGTGCACAGCACTGTATGTATTTTCACTGTGGGGTGCAGGAAGTTGCAGGAGGAATTGTTTGTTTGCTCACAAATTTATTATTATTGCTTTATCAAGAAAATTATCCATTACACAGAGTTCATTCAAGGCATCATACAAATGGGTTTGTCATTCATTTGGATAAGACTGAATGACAGAGCATTTAAGTAAGCAAGCATTCTTTAAGAAGGGGGTGGGGGATGGGGAAAGAGTAATACCCAGACCTTTTAAGCAGCTTGCTACAGAGTGGGGTTTTTTTTTCAGAAATGAAAGAAGGTCTTTTCCACAGCAGGAGATTATATTTCTCCTTCTTGTGGTCAAATTTGAGACGACAGACTCAAAGTAAACATCTGAACCTCATCTGGGCTTGTAATGAAAAAAAAAAAAAAAAATCAGATGTGGATTCTTTTATGCAACCAGGAACAAGAAAACTGGTTGCTTGCCTAGGTTACAGGTTTGGATTAAAGTCTTAAATTGAACCTATCAGTTTTCACACTGTAAATATTCTCTTTGGAAAATTAAAAGGTATTTTTCTATTTATTCTTCTGAGTTAATTTAATTCTGGTGGAAGGTGCTAGATTGCCATGCTTGAAAAAAATGAAATTATAAATTAAGAGCTTAACACGTTAAGCAATATGGGTAGAAGGATGTCATGTAGGAGAGGAAGGCAGAAGAAGGTAATAAAAAAAGTGGGCAGCAGCAGTAAATCTGAAAACCAAGTGGAAGGCTAAGTATGGACATTCAAAAAGCCCAATGTGGATTCAAACTAAGTGATGTGAGTTTCTAAGTAAGTGGACTGTGTTAGTTTGGGAGTGAACAGAACACAAGTTCACTCTTTCCTGGAGGAGGTACAAAGGCTGCATGCGCTGGCCAAGGCCAGCAGCTTGGAAACACTCCTGCACAATTCCCAGCATGCTGGAGAATGCCAAGAGTGAGCAAATGCAGCAGGCCACTGCTGATTGGCTACTGGGCACATGCCTCACCCCACTACCCTGTCATCTCTCAGTCCCAGTCAGCTGCAGGCAGCCAGTGGAGGTAGGTATACTCGCTCCCACTCACAGCGTATGAGAGTCCCTGAGCTTTGTGAGGGCTTGGAAGCTCCACCCCAGGCAGGAAAGAGGTGGAGCAGGAGAGGGGAGGTGGTGCCAGTGTCACACCCCACATACCCAGTCTGAGTCAGAAGGGCTCAGATTGTCCCCTCCCTGTCCCAGTTTTGCCCGATTCCCCAGACCATGCACTGGAGTCTCTCCAGGAAGCACACGGAGGATCCCATTCTCCCCACCTCCACCCCAGGCCAGCACTGAATTCCTAGCTTTCCCTCCAGAGAACAGGGGTTTTTTTGTTCTGTTGCAAAAGTAGCAAAAAGCATTCTTCTGCAATTCTTCACAGCTCTTCTTGCACTTGCCCCAAGCAACAATCCATCAATTTTCCTGGATTTTTCCACTTAATGGATAATAGAACAAAAGCAAAAAAGAGGCAAACCCTCCATATGCTTCAGTGGGTGCATCTACACATGCAAACACCGCTGGATGGGTTTACTCCCAAGTAAACCCACCCTGGGCAGATTTGATACTCCTTGCAGCAGTTTGCTCCTGCCCCCTCCAGCCCTGCATTGGCTGCAGCAGCCAGGAGGAGCCTAGAGGCTGACAGAAGCATGGGCCCAGGAGACAGTCTCCTGGAGGGGGCTAGGATATTGCTCCCTGTCCCTGGGAGCTCCCTGCTGGTCAAGCAGGCTCTGGTGGTGGAGCCTGGGTGGAGACAATGTCCCCCTGCCTTGGCCCTGGCTCCCCGATCGATGGCACAGGGCTAGGAAAAAGCTACAGGGCTAGGACCTGTCCCTAATCAAAACACTTCCCAGCCAGCCCCAGCCAGTTCTAGGCTGCATGTGCAGACTTCCCCATGCAGCCCAGGGCTGGCAGGAAACCATCCTGGTCTGGGCCAGGTCACAGCCAGCTCCAGGCTAGGCAAGAAGCTTTCTCCATGCTCCAGCTCTGGAATCACAGAGCAGACTGGGAGATTGCTCCATGCCCCTGCTCCACATTTGTGGTCAGAGCTGGGGCAGGGATCTCCTTGCTGCCAAAGCAGGGGGACATTATCCTCACCTGGACTGTGGTGGAGCTCACCTCAGCAGCAGGCAGGGAGCAATCTCCAGCTTGACAGGGAGCAAATTTGCTCCCCGTCAGCTGTCTACACATGACTTATTGCATGGTAATTACTCAGCAGTTAATTTGCTACTTGTATGTGCCTGTAGCAAATTAACTGCAAAGCAAAGCAAATTACTGTGCTGTAAGGATCTACATCCATAAGCAGTGATGCTCACTATTCAGTATTTTGCTCTACTACACAGTAAAGCATCTCATGTAGACACACCCACTGTCATCTTTTTCACTGATGGATGGCTTCCCCCCCCCCTTTTGCTATTTGCATTAATTATTAGAAAATATTCTTACAGCTTTACCTAACACCTATTATCATTACGGTCCAGGAATGTAGGACTCAAATCCAGACTCACCCACTAATGATTAATTCAATTTTAAAAGTTGCATTTTGGCAGTAGACGGATCATATGGATGATTATTTATTTACTCTAGTTGTTTCTCTGAGAATTCAAATTTGACAAAGCGAAGTGCAAGTCAAATTACTTTCTCTTTCTCCTCCCTCCCTTCCCACCCCTCCCCCCCGCAGTTATTTTGCTTGGTTACATTGACAGCCATAGGGGTTAATGGAACAGCCACAGGTTGTTGTTTCCTCTTACTGCATCTGCCCATATTTATGCTGCTGGCAAAGAAAGAGACACTGAAGCTGAGTGCCGAGGCATACGTAAAGCTTCTGCTGGAACAGAGGCTCCTGATGAATCAATAGCAGCTTCAGCAACAAGAACCTCTGCTGAGGGAAAGGGAAAGTGTGCCTACACGTGCAGGACCTTGTCATCCCCAGAGTGACCCAAGGGATGACACAGTCCAACGGTCACAAACTCCTACAAGACCATTTTAGGCTGGACATAAGGAAAAACTTCTTTGCTGTCTGAGCCCCTAAAGCCCGGAAGACTCCCTCCAGAGGTGGTGCAAGCACCTACTCTGGACTCCTTTAAGAAAAGTTTGGATGTTTATCTTGCTAGGATCCTTTGACCCCAGCTGACTTCCTGCCCCTGGGACTCAATGATCTTCCAAAGTCCCTTCCAGCCCTAATGTCTATGAAATCTATGCTGGCAATGTAATGAGCATGTAGGGCCAGTGCCATGGCAAGGAAGTTGGGCATCTGCAGCAAAGCCCACAGCAGCAGTCTGCCCTTGCCTTGCACACAGATCTGGGGGGCATATGCCCCCCACCATGCTTGCCCAGGAGTGCACATGGTGGTGGGGGGAGGATGGCTCCTATGACTGCCCCACAAAACAAGCTGCTCACAGCTCCGTCCCACACCCTGCCCCAGCTGGGCAGCACCTGTTGCTACACCTTCACTTTGGTGCCCAGGGTGGTCACCTGCTTGCCCCCTTACCCCCCTTATTTTGCTATGGCACTGTGTATGGCTCCTGTTATCCACAGCCAGTGGCTGGGGACTGACTCATCTGTAGTTTAACCGGGGGATGGGGGGAAAAACACAGATGCAAGAAGGTCATCAGCCCTGGACCTTGATTTAGAGGAGCTTCCACAATGGCAGCCACTGGGAAGTCAGCCCCCGGTAGGCAGAGTGCAGAGCCCCAGCCACAGCTGTAATTCTTACCAGGAAGTATGTGCAGCTTCTGCCTGGCAGTCAGCACAGTTCCTGGCTCCAGCCCCAACCAGGTGGCACGCAAAGTCTCCAGCTCCAACTGCTTTCCTGTAATGAGCAAATAGCAAGCCACTAACGTACTCTTCACTTACCATGTGCACCCCAATGTCCAGCATCTGACTTCTGAGGAAAAAAAAAAGGCATGTGCTGTATGTGAGAAAATATAGTATGTGTAAAGATCATGATAATACAATGCTGGGTTTAAAGTGAAGTCTATGTTTTGACAAAGTTAGTATAACATCCACAAAACAAAATACTATTTGAGTACAGGGGAGCTATATCAAAATTCAGTTGCCACTGATGGAAAGTTTGGATCACAGACTGACTACTAGATCAAACCCTCAGTGGGAAACATGACTAAGTTTCTTGCCTTCAGTATGTTTTTCAAAGCTGGTTTTGGCCTGCAAAGCCCTAAATGGATTTGTTCTTTTGGTCATCTGCTCTTATCTGATAATATGCAGTCAAGGTGAACCCAGGCCTTGGGGGTCAGACTCGATGGGGGGGTCAGACTCAATGATCTATTGAGGTCCCTTCTGACCCTAACATCTATGAATCTGAGGCACCACAGCTAGGTACAGACATTCAAACAGCCCAAGGCAGAATCTACAAGCAAAGAAATTACACATTCATCCTTTGATGCAGGGGCACATCTTAGACTAGGTTCCACTATTTTTAAACCAGTAAATGTGGGCTACTAGACACATACAGAGAGTCTGCTTTGACATGCTGCAATTCCAGCACTGATTGAGTCAGCTGGAGCATGAAAATTACTGCACTCCAGCAGCTTCCATTGTAACATATCAGTGTCCCCAAGCTGAAAAAACGGAGTGTTTGAGGAGTGTTAGTTCAAAGTGCCCTACCGCCATTTTTCAGCACAGAGATGCAGATACACATGACGGCCCAGGCACTTAATTAGCACAGCTCTTGGAGCTACACTGATTAAAGCCCCTATGCCCTGTGCACTGAATTTCTACACATCACCCTACAGTGTTGCATTACATTGCCATATGGCACACTATGAAGACGTAGTGATCATGTGGGTCTATACATGATTGCCAGCTACATCACTGTAGCAACACTCTCCCCAGTTATAGCATACTATAAGGGCAAAATCTAGACATGCAAGAGGAAGTACTAAAGCATGGCACTGTATAGTGATGTGTAGACATGCCTTCATAGTGACAAAATGAGCTTTTAGGTTAGGTCTGTACCTAATCTAAAAGCTCACAGGCCCCGTTTCCAGTGGCAGCCCATGAACCATGCAATTCAATTCTTACCTATTCTTTCCTGCAGGTATATTGAAAACAGTGAAGGTTAGGAGGATGCCAGAAAACAAATGAGAGCTGTGCAATTTTCATCCTGATAAACTGTAGTGGAAGAAACTTTGCACTTAGTGTTTTGTGCGGCTGACGGTTACATGTACTGCATCTGCAAAACAAACACTGTTGCATTGTCCAATGGCAGTGCAGAAAAATGGTTCATCTAATGTCTCTCGGGCCTCAGAAAGAAGTGCTTTCATAATAAAAATAAATCTATACTTTTTAAAATTCAGTGCTAAATTTCCCCCAAATTCGTAAGCTTATGCATTCTTATAGAATTTTGTGTTTCTTGGTTTCCATAACTGTTACATTCATAGAAAGTAGCAACATTTTTTCCAAAAAGAACTCAATATGGTAAACTATTTTTCTGATAGTACAACAGGTTGGTTTTCACAAGGATTCTAAATTAGAAAACCCAACAATTCCAATCCACAAGATACATAACTAAGTATTTTCGTTTTTAGTCAAATTTACAATTCGCAGGAAAAAATTGCCTAGTTTTAGTGATGTCAGTTTGTGTCTCATATCTGCCCACTTATCTTTATACCATAATTGGCCAATTACCCCCAACCACACTTCCATACCACTTTTTCTAGATGGAAAACTCTCCTTAAAGAGATAAAGTCACTACTCTGGTTGCAGGGAGGAATATGAAGGAAGACAAATTCTGCCCTGACATCTATAGGGACTGACAACTAAGTATGGTCATAGGCAGGCAAGGTTCTTTGGGTAGATATCTCTTTTATTAGACCAGCTGAGTGCTTTGAAGCAAGTTCTTAGCAACCTTTTGGGCACAGTCACTCTTTGTCAGGCATAGGGAGAGTCTCTGTGGCTCTGAGACTCCAAGGAATGAGAGAAGCTAGAAGTGTGGAAGGATGTTAGTGAAAATGTAAATAGGTAGAGATAAGCAAGACAAAAGGAAAAAGCTGTAATTGAGAGCCAAGCTTTCTGATACCACCAAATTTGCAGTGAGGAGAAAACCTATGATTACCACCTCACAAATCTCAAAAGTGCCCTCAGCCAACAAGGATACTCCTCCAGAGAGAGAGAGAGAGAGAGAGAGAGAGAGAGATCACACTTTTGAAAAAGCCATCCAGATATCATGTGAAGATTTGCTGCAGTACAAAAAGAAAGTCCTGACAAATTGCACACCATTAGTTATGACATATCACCCATCCCTGGAACCTGTACAGAAAATCCTCAAACAATTGCAACATATGCTAGACAAAGACCCCATTCTTAAAGAGATCTTTCCAGAACCACCCATCCTAGCCTGCAAAACAAGCACCAAGCCTTACATACCTCATCACTAGAAGCAAACTCCCTATGACCCAAACCATGCCGAGTGGTTCCAGACCATGCCAGGAGAAGAAATGCAAAACCTGCCAACATATCCATCACCCCCATGATAGATACACGCCACACCAGAACTATCACCGTTTCTGGATCCTACACCTGCACCTCCAAAAATGTAATGCATCTCATCCAGTATACCAAGTGCCCTGATGGAAAATACGTAGGAGAAACCAAACAAACGCACACCAGAAATCTATCAAAGACAAGACTGGGGGGTGGGGGGGGCTCACTTCTTATAAGACAATCACTCCCTCTCTGATCTTTCAATTCTAATCCTCAAAGGGAACTTACAAAAAACTTTTGATAGACAAGTCTGTGAACTTCATTTCACCAACCTACCGTACACTAAAAATCATGGACTCAATATAAACATTGGATTTATGACACATTACAACCCGACCTCTTGCATTCCCTTTCCCCACCCACACCCTCTCTCTCCTTCCCTCCATTTCTTTGCCATTTTTCTTTTTGGTTCCCTACCATTTCCCTTTTATTACTAGCCTCTTTTTTTACCTTGCATTATTACCTCTGTAGTGTTTTTCCTTTGGCCCTTTTTGTTCTGTTTCCTTCCCCCTCCACCCCCCGCTTTACCATTTTCCCACTTCTATATTTTCGCTGACATCCTGTCACACATTTAGCTTCTCCCATTCCTGCTTTCCTGATCTCTTACTATTCAGTTTTTCAGACTGCTTCTTTTTCATCTTGAATTTTATCTCTGTTGTCTCCCTCTAACTTTTTTCCCCCTCTGGTGTCTTCCCCCTCCCTGCTTATCTCTACCTATTTACATTTCACTGACATCCCTCCACACTTTTAGCTTCTCTCATTCCTTGGAGTCTCAGAGCAGCAGAGGCTCTCCTTATGCCTGACATAGGGTGGCTGCAGCCGAAAGTTTGCTAAGAACTTTTTTCAACTACTCAGCTGGTCTAATATATCACATCTAACCAAAGAACCTTTCCTGCCTATGTCCTTAGACCAACACAGTGGCTACAACCAAAAACCTAAGTATGGTCGGGTTTTCTAGATGGCCAGTTGGCATTTGTAGAGTTTAATCCTATCTTCACTAAAATCAATATGAAAAGTTTTATTTACTTCAACAGGGTCCTACTTATGATTTTTATTATTTAATCTGTTAATATATGTTCTTATTATTTCTTTTATCCTCCTTTCTAGGCTTTGACTGTTCCTCTGAATATATCCTGTGGCATCTCTAAACCAATGATTGTGGGTACCACAGAGGAGTGACAAGGGATAGATCACTCTAGATATACTGTACTTAGTTCAACACTCCCTCTAAGCATCTATACGTGCCACTCTTGGAGACAGCATATTGGCCTAGATGGATCACTGGTCTGACAAGTCTTGTATTCGTTACACACACTTTTCCACCTTATATTAAAGGCTTGGTCTTGCCAGTGGATACATTGTCATGTACAGCCTACATGGAGCTCTGCTGAAATTAGAAGAGCATCCAGCCAAAGCTAGATAAAAATAGGAAACAATCTTTTAGTTTGCATTTCTATGCTACTGAGAATAAGGAATGCCAATCTTGACTGGGCATCTGGCTGCTACTACAATATAAATCATGAGTACAGACTACATTAAACAGTACAACCCAACAAAAAACTAACTACATCCCATTAAATACAGATGGACCACATCCAGACGAACACAGACATATGGTATGCGTCTGTGGTGCCACACACTACACGTTCACCTGTTCTCCACACTGCAAGGGAGGAGCATGGGTGAGGGGTTGACCCCTCAATACCAACGGGTCAAAAAAAATCCGTGCAAAATAAAAAGCAGAGCAATGCAAATGGGTGCAGCACGTGCTGCTCAAAACTGGAGCCTGGCTAGCTGGAGTGGCTGCCAGGAAGGCCCCCAGAACCCAGGTAAGGCTGGGCTGGCCCCAGCCTCCTCTACCCCACCCAAAGTAATCTACCGCATGCCAAACGGCACATGGCATAGGTATTCCCCTGGGACATGCAACAACGTCCAGGCTCACGTGAACCAATTGATTCATGCTAGCCAAACTAGAAATCCTGCAATTATTATTAGTAATAAAAAATACCATAGTTGTTGGGTTACCTGAATATTTTTTCCATAAGGACTGTAACTGCCAGGAGATTTCCTTCACATACAAGTTGTTTCCAAGATAAAATGTGTCACTTGGAAGGTCAAATGAAAAGAACAATTCTAGATAAGTTAAAAACAGCCAACAGTGCTACTTTGCATTTATTGTTAAATGCAATTTTTATAACTGTCAAGCTTCATTTTTTCTCTAGGAGCTTAGCTGATGATTTTTTTAATGCAATATTAACTAGATGCAAAACAGCTTCAAATTTACTGGTGACCTCCCTGCCTCCGGAGCTTTTGTACTAGTTTACTGACCTATGTGCTGTGTATCCGAGCATATTCTAGTGCAGGGAAAGTGAGAATTAAAGGTCATAATGTCTGATTTAAGAAATGATATTCTGGGGATTTTTTTTCTTTTTAAAAGAAAAGTGGAAATTGCCATCATAGTCTTTCCTATCCGATTCATTTTAAAGTGTTCAGATAAATTCTATGCATTTACCAGACAACATAAAGACAGGGATATAAATCTGATCTATTTTTCTGCTTTCAGTAACAAACTTCATAACTAGAAGCAGGAACAGGTCACTGTACTTTGTCCTAGAGAAAAAAAATCCTGCTCATCTTACTCAGAGATACTCCATTGATCATACTAGGTTTACTCTATCCAGTACATGGGATTTGACTCTGAAATTGTAAGATAGACTTAGATTGACAGTCTGCTTTTTTATTTGCATTCTGTCTTAATGAAAGCTAAATGAGACTTTAATAGGATCACAAAGGGGCAGGTCTGTGGGGACTGGTGTGCAGACATCTAGTTGTCTGGTGTTGCTTATCCTTAAGACAGTTTGGCTTCAGACATCTAAGTTACCCATCCTGCCAGAATAACCGTGAATAGGTGTATGACATGCATTTCCACAATGGAGAAATGTTAGTTCTTAAAAAGCGACTGGGGTCGACTTATTTACACTTTTACCAAGCATTTCATCCTGATGTTGTGCTTCTCTCTCTTATTGCATCTCAAGGCTGAAATACTCTGACTTGAGAAGTTTGTTTTTTCAGCTTTCAGGCATGATGTGCTAGGTAAAATTATGCTATTACACTAGAAGGTCAAGGCGTTTTCATTGAAATACCAAGAGAGCACAGGAATGCCACAGGAGAGAGGCAATCTGTAAAAATAGAATAAAGTGGAACATGAGAACTGATATAAAGCTGGATTCTGCTTTATATTCAGTGATTTTTTGAGGATTCCTTTTTTAAGGCTTCCTAAATAATATCATGTCTGAGAACAGCAAATGACCCAGCTATTATAAACAAGGCTTTAGGAAAGCATCTGGCTCAATTTAGTGATATTATAGCATATGATCCTGTATAAAGAGCTATGCATGTCACAAATTAACTGCCTCTTATTGAGCTGCTAAAGGGCTGTATGACATTGCCTTTTCACATACACAGTTTAGTTTATGTCAGAGATAAGCTGATTTTATATCTCAATTTCACAGCCTGCTTTATGTTGATTTTATGGAAGTGGAAGATGCTTCCCTCAAACTTGGTAATGCAGCAATCTTTTCCTATGTCATTCCAATTCAATAATTCATTGCAGGTTTCACACACTTACTTATAAAAAGGACAATATAAGGCCAGGGGGGAAAAAAATCAGAAGAGTCTAAAGTGAGTGAAGCCTTGAATGGTCACTGCTTTTGCTGCTAACCATTGCTTCACTCCACTGTAAATGGCCCATTTTCCTATGTAGCTGTTGCCAGGTGTTGTGCAGTTTGCAACTGCACATGGCAAATGTATAGAATAGAAATGGTTGCCAAGAGGATGGAATCCAAGGTTTTTTTTCTCATATCCTGCCCAATTCCTGCTCTCAAGTCCCAACTTCCTCCTATCTTGCTTTCAGAACATCGCTTTCCAAACAAGCTGCAGCTGATTAGAATATCTTTCTTTCTGTTCACTTCAATACTTCAAATGCAAGCCAGGCAAAATTCTGCCTGTACCTGCATCCACTTTTCATATTATTCATCCCTTAATGTGCACTATGTTGCCAGGTGCGAATGGCCCCATCTTAGTTATCATTCACACACCTAAGAGCAATGTATATAGCTACTCAACTGCAACTGTTGGCATTTGTGCATCATTTGGGATTCTTTTGCACCCTATGGTCAAGAATTGCCTTGCTCACCACCTGCCAGAAGCAGAGGAGAGTCCTTTCACCACAGCAGCTTAACGGTAACAGTACTTGCTCAGGGAATGGGCAACAGAGGGTCAGGTGCGCTTCCCCAGCGTATGGTTGAATCTGCATCCCCTATTTCCTTGCCGAGATCTTTAACTGCCCAGCCACAAGCTAAGCACTGCTTAGGACAGGACTATCCCAACTTTGCATATCTGGGGTCCACAAGTGGCACTAGCATGCAGCCCTTGGGCCTCACTATGCAGGTCACACATTGCATGCATGCCCTACTACATGGGCTACACTAGCAGCATACAGCACCCCCATTGCACATGCAACACTAGCAGTGCAGCTACCCCACCCACCTCCAGCCCTCCTCTACCATGTACAAGTTGAAAGATGCAGTTTCAGGGATCCATGAGACTCGCATATTAACTGCTCATGGGCTACTCATTTGAACAGCCCTGGCTTAGGACACTCTCCAGCTCTTCTCTCTTTCTCACTGCACCTTGCATTTATTAAAATGGCTAAAGAACACTCCCTATGAGGAGGGCAGGCAGCAACTAGAACCCAGCACCATCTCCCTTATTAAGCCACACACCCTCCAAGTGGTTTTTCTCCTGTATCTTTCTTTATTGTCTGGCTTTCCTCTTGAAACTGGATGGCCAGGCAGACAATACCTAGCCCATTGCCTGGTGATTAGAATATTTTCCTGGGAAACAGAAGACTCAGGTTCAAATACTCTTGAGGCATCAGGGGAATAGAAGGTGCTAAAAACTAGCCACATCTACATGAGAGTGACTGCACAGTAGCTCATTACTATTGGCAGTACTGTCACATGACAAAGCATCAGCATCACTTTAAAGCTATTCAGCGATGTTACTGTACTGTATCACCAGTTACTGCACAGTCATTTATACAAATACTTGTACATACAAGTACTAAATGACTGCACAGACATTACATGAGATGCTGACTGCACAGTAGACGTGGCCACCGAGTTTCCTGACTATTCCCAGTACCCTAATGACTGGGCTGTGAAGTGGGAGGACCATCTTCCTTCTCTGGCATATAACATCCACTAGTCACAGTTTCTCTGGATTCAGGATTTGGCACCTTTACATACATGAAGGTGTGATTTTGTTTCCTTTGCATGGTTGCCCAAGTGGAACAAAGGTGTACAGAGAATGTTCAATAGGCTTGGACAGACAATGCTGAAGTGCTGGCTATGCAAAATTGCAGCTACACATCTGCCCCTTAGGTTCATAAAGCATTTGGTTCAAAGTTTCCCTCTCAATCACTACTTGCTTCCCACTATGTAATGTGGTACGCTCTTCCTGCAGTCATGCTAGTTAACATTTTTCCTGTCCAAATATTTTTTATCCATTTCAAACAAAAAAATTTTTTTTCTTCCAGTTTAGCTGAACGTTTTCCTTGGACATGAACACAATTTCAGAATTTTTCAAAAATGTGTTTTATTTTACTGTGGAAAAAAAATTTCTAAGATCTCCCAGAACAAAAAGGATAAAGGAAGTAAAAGAATTAAGTTTCTTTATACTCCTTTTTAAACATGTTCTCTCACTTTTTTTCTTCTCCTTGCCTTTTTGCCCTTTTAAATTTTTTTTTTAACTGGGGAATCTCTCTTCCCAAGAAAATGAAATACCTTAAAAAGAAATTAAACCGGAACATTTCCAAAAATCCACCTAGAATTTTTTTCATTGAATGTGCAAAAAGAGAATAAGGGACAGAAAAATTTAAATTGAAGCCAAAAATATTTATTTTCATCTAAAATTTAGATGAAATAGACATACCTTTTCTCAGCTCTCTCTGCCCCTGTAGTGCTTTCTGAGGTCATCATCATCTCATTCAGTTTTCTACAAAGTGCCAAGGTTCACTTATGGCAAGTTCAGTCTATATCCTTGTGATTCAAAAAAAAAAAAAAAAAATAGGTTGGATTATCCATAATTGATTGTCACCTCGTGCTTTGCCTCTATATTTTTCTCATCTTCTCTAGCTGTCATCTCTGGCTCTTTTGTCTTTGAAGATATAAGGTCCTAAGGGCAAAGACTGTCAATTTTAGACACTACCAAAAACATATGATAAGTTGCGCATATCCTTTGACTTCAGGAAGTAAACAGTGAAACTGTCTCTTTTTTCTAGTGCAAATAGAAAAAAGCCCCAGTATATATTTTGGTCTTTCTAAAGTTCTGTTTCATACAAGTCCCATTGCATTTGAAGCAGGCACTGACAAACAATGAGCTTTGGATCATTTTCTATCTCCAGCTTTTACCACTTGAAAGAGGCAGAAAAAATGTTGAATGACCTGCCCTTGAAGGCCAGGCAGGTTCAGCTGGGAGGGTGAATCCCTTGGGCTATGTAAGACCTAGCAGTAAGGTTTTGGTAGCACTGAGAGGAGTTCCCTGGCAATGGAAAGCTCTAAAAAGGGCAAGTAGGCAGTGCCAAGCTCCCAGATAAAGAACCAAGGAAGGTGACCCAGTCAACTGCGAATTGTGAGAAAGGCCCCAGCAGTTTTGGAAAGAAAAGCTCTCTGGACAGAGCCGTCATGTGGATAAAAGTGCCTAGGAGAGCTGGGAGCTTCTGGCAGGTCACCAAGGAAATGTACCAGGCAATAGCAAGAACCTGCAGGGACAAAAATCAGGAAAGGACGAACCAAGGAAGCTGTGGGTCCTCCAGGAATGGCCTTAGGGAAAATGGTGCCCTGGATGAATTTGTATTTTGGCACCCCTTCTTTGAGTTTAAGTGTCTAGTAGTATTAGCGAAAGTTTCAGAAATAAAAGCACAGGAGGAAGCTGTATCAGGAGATTGGTTCCCTGTAGGCAAGATCCACTCTGTGGTGAAGAAGCAATAGGAAGGGACTGGAGCAAGTGTCACCCCTCCTCCCCACACATGTGCCTGGCCCGGCTCCTCCTGAGCAGCAGCTAGAGGCAGGGGGTATGTGGCACCTCCCTGACCACAGCACTCTAGGTGGTTGCCCACATTTTCCACCCATAGCAAGCCAGGGAGACTCTTAACCATCCTAAAGATGCAAAGAAGAGGGAGTTACTCAACAGCTACTTTGCCTCAGTCTTCACAAAAAATTAAGCTGCAGGGTGGTTGAACAAGGGGCTCTTCCACTTCACAGTACAGGACTTGAACTATTGTGCCACAGATCAGCCACAAACCACTACCTTCTCCAGCCATCTTACTATATACCTCAGCAGAGAAATCCCTACCACCATACTCCTTTCTTTCTGCTTTGTGCAATTCATACAGGGAAATCACTTCCCAGCTTCATACCGTTCCCTATATACAACCCAATAGCCTGCCTCCTTCCAGCCTCTTTCTGGAGTCCAGGAAGACAGGACGGGAATCAAGTAAACTTCTCCAAGACAGTAGGCCAAGGTAACAAACACTAGGAGTTAGTTACTACATTTGATCCATTGCTTGTAGAAAAAAAAAATATATATATATAGCCAAGGAAACAGCTGGGAGGCTGCATTTCATTTCCCTTTGTTACTGTTCTGTAGAGTCTTATTTGTGTTAGTGTTTGAGTTTGCCCAACAGCCGACTTCTTTTCAGCGCCAAGCCACATCCAGGGCCATAGCGACCTCTCTGGAAGCTTAGATTCCGTGCAGCCCTCCGCTTATTATTCCCTACTGACAATATGGACGGTAGGCCAAAATCTCTATACTTTCTCAGCCACTCTTTCCAAATAATGAACCACATACACAATACCTTTTAGCCCCCGAGACTATTAAGCCCAATAATGAGGTATCAAAAGGTATATAGCTACACTCTCATGAAGTAGGGCTCAAGCTATGTTCTCATGAAGTAAACCTCATAGTGAGATGCCTGCTGTTGCTTCTCTTCTGAGAAGCAAATCTTCTCCAAAATACTCACTTTCACAACTTCTTAATATGACCACAACCTCTTTCACTAGCCAGCAGTGCATTTCACTTTCATGACAGAACAGAACTTTCCCTACTAAAGTGAAGTTGATTATCTAGCCAAGAGTTACTGGATAAGCTTCTGGAATATTTTATAGTCCCTTCAGTTTAACAAATTCCAACATAGCCTGTCACTGTTTTTGCTTTTCCATCCTTCATTTCAGCACTGTATAAGTTTTTCCCTTTAGAGCAAAGGACACTTGCCCCCATTTAAATTTAGCAAGCTCAGAGACAAAGCTTGCATTTGGGATATATGCAGTCTCATTCTAAAGCAGAAAGGTAGGATTTTATAGCCCTCTAGTATCTGCAACTGATTACTCAAGATGTAGACAGTAAGGTCCAGACTTTCTCCATGGTATCCAACAAACTTCATATTAATTTTAAATGAAGATACTGGGGATTTTTGTTTACTTGCTTTTAATAGAAATACTGCAAATCAAAACAGCAGGCTGATGCTTAAAGCATTCTGTTGTTTCCAGCAGCATCTACAAGACTGCCATCATTCTTGAGACCCCAGTAAACAAAATAATGTACAAGTAACAAGGATTTCAAAGTCTTGATCTGAAAAATTAAGTTCTATTTACCTTCATTCTGTCTCTACACTTCATTTTGATTTCATTTTCTTTAAAACCTTCTGGCTAATCTTAGTACCTCTACCTGAATGAAATATGAAGTTACAAATATCATTTTGAAGACCTCTACAAATGAAACACGACAAATATCATCCTACACATTTACAAAATCCCAGGAACACTGCTTTATCTATTTGATTCATTAGCAGTATGATTTCTCAAATAAGTAGCTCATCTAAAAAAAGAAGAAAACATGTTCTATGAAGCCTAGCAAATGCCAGCTACAAACAATGGAACATATTTTTACTTGCAATAGTGAACCTGGATAACATTTATACACACTCATAGTGATACATGCTAGTAAATTAAACTCACCAGTGCACATCCTGAGATTTAGAAGGCTTCCAGAAATAAATCTATATACCCTGTCTCAATGATGCAGCTGCTTTTTATGGATAAAAAATGAGTTAGTGATTTTTCTTCTCATGAAGGTTTCTACATGCTATTTACTTGGTTTGTGAAAACAACCCATCCTTTTGTCACTAGTGCATGCATCTTCTGGAAAACTTCAAACTGAACTAATGAGTTGTGTTTACAAGCTTTGAATTGCTTAGGGGAGCCAAGTGCTGAGGATACTGAATTCAAAAGTTGGTTTCTGTTTAAATGCCGTGCAATGCTGTACATTCCCATGTCAACACTACCTTTCCCAAAGTTTGGAGATATTCAGATCTCAAATTTTGGTTTGACCCATTACATAGTTAAGCTAAGGTGTAATGTTTGGATCACAAATCTAAATTTATGTTTGGGCCAAGATGATGGCAATTGATGTTTTGTTGTGTCTAATTACTTAATTTAATCTGGATACCTTGTAAATCACAAATAATTTAAATGCATCCTCAGTTATTCAGAAAAAGGTTGACTTTTGCCATTGGTCAGCATCAGAAGGGCTTGAGTGGGACATGCCCCCCACCCAGATTTCTGTGCCAATGCCAGGGTGCAGACACAGGCAGCAGTGGGGGTGGCAGAGAGTTGTTCCCCACCACTCCCAATGCTAATGCATCATCGTGATTGTTGCTGCTAATTATTAGTGCAATTCCAATTCATGTCAACAGATGCCATTTTGCTAAAATTAAAGAAACATGTTAAATTGACTCCTATGAGTAAAGAACTTTTTTCTTTCATAAGAAGGAGTCATGTGTACACTTCAGCTGTCTAGGAAGAATTTCTGAGCACACTTCAACCCTATTCAATTGTAAGCCCCAGCAGTGAGTATTGTCAATACTTTGAGGTGCTCCATTCCCTTTCCAGAAAGATTTTAGGCTAACAGTTCCTTAGCTTTTCCTCAGCTTCTGCCAATGGACACTTAGAAATAAATCCATTCTATAGCCTATAACAATGATGTCTTGATGCATCACATTACATATACCTGTAGGTCTTCTTTGCATGGCTTTTTAGTGGGACCTGGGCCAAGAGGCCACACCAGGGTGGGGTCCTGGTGCCATACTCTCAACAGGTATCTTATCCCTTTGTTTCTGTATCCCACCCGCCATGACTTGATGCAACTATAAGGGATAGAAGGAGGTGGTACCTGACCATGTGGAGCTCATCAAGATAGAATATTCTTGGACTTCAAGACTGGTGCCTGTGGGGCTCCACCTCCCCTACACTCCACCCCTTTCTACTTGGGTATTCCATTGGTGATCAGAGTAGGTGCCTGGCCTTCCTGAGCACCTGACCTCACATGCTGGGTAGAAAGGTCTACCCAGCAAAAGAAGAAAACCAAGCAGCCTGAGATTAGCTGGAACTGGCTGAGCCCAGGAATCCTGATAAGGATCTGTGGCCAAATGCATCCAGGCTGTGTAGAAATATATAGACCAATATAAACTAAATAACTGTGATTATGTCTGCTTCAGGCCTCATCTCAGCCTTGTACTGTGCAATTGCCTTTCTTCAGGCTGTCAAGACTCTTCAGGATTCGCCCCCCCTATCGCAAGCCTAGTTCAAACCGGCTAGGCTATATTGGGCCAAGCCCTTCAGGTAGTATAGGGCCACAGATATTATGAACCCTAATGTGGCACCTATAGGTACCTGATGTCTGCAAAGTGGTCAGGATTCTCCAGAGGAAGGTGGCCTCAAGTCAGATGATCTTGGCTCCAGTGGAGGAAAGTAACATGGGCCAGTGCTTTTCTCCCTTCTCTGTGGCTTGCACTGCCCTATAAAAGGAAGTTCTGGGCTGACCTGGGCTAACCCAGACCCCTGCATACTCCCACATACCCTGTGGCTGCTGCCAGGTGCTCTGAGGGGCTCATCTCCTGCAGCTATGGCCTCTGGGCCCTTGGCAGTGCTGGAGGTGTCAACTATTTGTTGTCTTTCCAGTCAGGGCCCCAGGACCAGGTGGAGCTCAGCTTCCAGCTCTGCCCTGCTTGGGTGATGGGCCCATGGGGAGTGTGTTCCCTACTATATGCCTGCCCCACCTTGGAAGTAGGTGTGCAAGTTGGGGTGGGGGGGGAGTACTGTTGGCCCACAGGCTTACCACTCTTCTTTGGGATTGCTCGTGTCCACAAACCTTGGGGCATTACAGTGGTTATCACCTCTAAGTGTGGGGCCTGGCCACATCCCTGCTACAGGCTTCTATGTGGGAAACTTGTTTTTCCATTAAAAGTAACCTATACATTCTCAGCATCAAATAGTCAGCCTCTCTCTCTCAGGAAAAGTCAGATATCTTTACAGGTTTCATGCCTCACCAGTCACTAAGGTTTAAAATACTTGTTAGAAGCAAGATGACAACGAGTTAAAAGGATTGGAAAGAATTATGCAGCAGCTGATCTCATCCAAATTAGAGGCTCTCTCAGGAAGCGGAAGTGCTAATTTTGGGTGTAGATCTGTAAGTAAGAAGAAAATCACACTTTAAAAACTACCTTGAGCTGTCTAGCTGCATAAAGTGGTGCTATGTCTCTTATGATCTGTTCTTATGATGTGAAACGAGTGAAAGACATTTGGGATGAATGATCAGCTAGTTTAATTCTATAAGCAGTTCAGGTAATGCTAGATTGATGAAGCCATAGCTAGGGAGCTGTGTTCTGACCTTTGAACATGTCTTGTTATGTTCCTATTGCAACATATCACAGAACTATGAGCCTCAGACACAACCAACTGTTCAGAGCTAATCACCAGAATGCCTCAAATAGGCATGTAACAGGGGTATTCAAACCATGCCTAAAATCCAAGTCCTAACAAACAATTCAAAAAGCCCCAGACCTATTCCTATATGGCCATGTTCTGGAATTCATTGGTGTCCACTCAGGTTCACAGGCATGCTCCACACCACCCAGAGTGGCTTATTTATTTATTACTTCTACAGTACATAGCTAATCGCCTTCATCTTTCTGATTGTTCATTGAAAGCACACAAACAATCACAGGGACAAAAATATAGTTCATTTACATTGGCAACACTAAAATATCACAGAACTATTTATGAGAGAGGCAAGGTTTTTGTTTTTTATTGGACAAACTATATAGTTCCAATAATTTAGTCTGTCTTGCTCCCTGATACATTACATTAAAAAACTTAGATGCGATTGGTTACATGGTATTAATTATGCTCATGAAACCAGGGAACAGAATCTTTACAGTTAGATACTATGAGTGACTATATTCGAAAGCAAAATTTAATTTTTTTTTTTTTTACAATTATTTGGGCACATGAACTTATAACTTACCCTTTGTTATGGTAAAATTTTATCCCATAAATGTTTGAATTAAGTAAATATAGGGGAGAAAATGGCTGTAGCATATTATTACTTGAAGTTAAACAAATATTTATGAAAACAGGTTTAAACAACAGAAATCTCTCTCGTTTATGACTACTCTTTCATTTGTCAAGAAACACTAGCGTTTTTAAATCAAATTTACTTTCAACAATTATCATTTCCCATTTTCTACTGGGACAATAAAGAGTTTAACTTTTTTTCCCATATTTTACATTCAAATCAAAACCTTTTTTTGGAATTAACAAAAATCCCACAACAGCATTTCTATTGACTTTAGATTTGTCAATCCTATATTTTGGATTGAAATCAACTTAATATCTCTTTCCACACAGGCAGATTGGGCTCATCCAAACAAGTGCAGTCATGCAGTACTGCAAACATGTCTGCAGCACCACATACCACACAGTCAGGTGTTCTGTGCACTGCAAGGGCATGCTGCCCATGCGTGTGCTGCTCCAGGTTTTTTGTTGGTTTGTTTTTTAAACACAGGTTTTTTGACCTGTGGATATTCAGGGGTTCAAAAAGAAAATCCTGCAGGAAAAAAATAAAAAAAAAAGGGAGCAATGCATGCATGGGCAGCTGAAAAGTGGAGCCAGGCCACCCAGAGCCCCACTGCAGCTGCCAGCCAGAATTGCTACTGTTAGCCCCAGGAGGCCCCCAGGACCCTTAGTAAGACTTCTGGGGCCAGCCCAGTGCTGGGCCCAGCCTCTCCTACTCCCCCTAAGGTAACATGCCACATGAGAAAGCACGTGTAGCTCGAGTGTTCCCCATGGACAAGTAGCTGCAGTGCAAGGTGTGCCACTGCTACTTCTCCCTGGGGAATCAAACATCTGTGCTTATCTGGCTGCAGCCATTGTGTTCACTCTCCATTGCATAGCTCTCAGTTGCCTATTGTTCTGTCCCTACTGTTGAACTGTGTTTATTGGGGAAATAAAAGTACTCTGGTTCTCCAAGAAAGAGCTGCTAGGGCAAAACAAATACCTCTTATGAAATAGCATTGCTTATTGAGTCTTCTTTACCTTAGCTTAATGTTATTTACTTTCTCGTGTTCAGGTTTAACAACCAACATACATTTAATAGTCTTATTTTTTTTTTTTATAAGCATATAGTTTTGTCTTGTCATTTGATTGGTTTACTGCATTTTAAATGATGAATAATAACCTCTTTTCCCCTGTACATTTAACTGAACCAATCATTTGCTGCCTCTCAGTTCTGACCTAGAAAACTACAGATAAGGCTCATAAAATCAGACACCGAAAAGCAACATCAGGGACAGACTCAGAAAGGTGACAATAAAATATTTTATGGGCCTATAAGATTTAAGTGGCTTTGAATAAAAGAAAAAGCTCTTTAAAAAAAGATCTGACTTACTTTTATTTGTCATTCATGGTCATAGAAGTGTTGCTGTCTTGACCAAAGCTTGGCACTCAACACAGAAGTCTCTATTTGTGATAGGGTTATTTTAAACTCCCAGTTTGAAATTGGAATTGCATGGCTAAAGCCCACATGAGAATGAGGTTCATGAAGCTCTTGAAAGGAATAACAAGAGTTTTGAATGCAATGTCAGGGGCATTCATAATTCATCACCACGACTATGTCAGGGTCTTTATTACACAGTATTGGGGTGATATTGTATCTAAATGCATGAGCCACGGATTTTTATGGGTGTTTTTTGGACCAACTGTATAGTTGAGAGGGACATAGATGATCTTTTGATTATCATTGTATTTTTCTTTGGCTGTCTGAGGAAAAAGATTATTTTGTCTGCTGTTCTCAGAAAAAAAACCTTTATCTTTCAAAGTCCATCTTGCATATTGTAGAATTTGAGTAAATAACTCCAACTCTTGCGAGTCCTTTTCCTCAGAGGGTTGTACAGCCCCTTCTCATTTGGGTTCCAAAAGTGTTTTTAGAAATTCACATTAACTCAGTGGCCATGATGTTTAGAAAGTTTAAAGGGATACACAGGGGAGACATCTTGTTATAAAATAAATCTAACCATTGAGGGAAAAGGGATTAATAATGGTGATTCAAGTTATCATAAATTAATGAGGCATTTCTCAATAATGGAAATTTAAATATCGGAATAAGTTATATACTATGTCAGCCAGCTACGAACAGACACTGTGCCTAGAAGTAAACAAGCCATTGTATCCTGTCCACATGGGCCGGAGGCTACGTAACTCACGTAAGTGATCAGAAACCAGTTCAGATCTGTAACACAACAGAAGTTCAGTGCAGATAAACTGTTTTCAAAATGGCCAAAACTGATTTAAGATAAACCAAGGTGGACGTAGTATCAGACTCAAATCAGTTAAGTTAAATCAGTTTATTGAACTTCTGTCTCAGATCCCTTCCAGATTCAAGTTAACTCACAGTCCCCCAGAAACTCAGGATGCTTTGCACCTCCCTTGCAATCCTTCTCTCACAGGTGGGCAGACTAGCCTTGATGTAAGCGGTCTGCTCAAGCCAAGAGAAGCCTGCTCTACTGCCTCTCCAGCCATCCCTAGTGGTCCAGGTCAGAAGCTGCAGGCATGTGGTTGCATTTCCACGATCAAAAGTGAATGTCTGTTCACTTGCTTATTGGTTCCATCTATATAGCTCAGACTAACCTGCAAAGATTCAATCCATTCTTTTTGACAGTCTGCACTTAGCCAGAGTTCAAATGAGGTGCAGCCTCTTCATCTAAGAAATAGTCCCAGTCTCTTGAACTGGACCAGTCAGTTGTGCAACAAGTACCATGCAATCTAATGCAACAAATCAGGATTGCACAGGAACTGCCCCCAAAACAGAAAACTTTTCAAGTCATTAATAACCCCCAAAAAAGTAAAATGCTTTGACACATGTGAATACAGTCTGAATAAATGCCTGCTATTTTGTGGTGCTGAGGCGGATATTTTTGTGGTTTCAAACACTTAGATTCCAGTTCAGCACAGAACTTAAGCATGCACTCAATTTTAAGGATGTGAATAGATCTACTGAAGTTAGGCGACTTTGTTATATGGTTACACTTTGTTACATGGTCATATGCTGAATCATGGCCCTATTTCAAGATCATTTCTCTTTGCATTTTTTTTCTTATATAAAAGCAAGTATAGTCCATCTTCACTGAGCTTGGTTTTTCAATTCTTGAGCAAGTCTGAGATTTAAAATATGATGCTTTCCTGCAAATTCAGCCTTTTTGCAATTTTTAGTTGCAGAACAAACCACAGTTATTTCAAACCCTCAAGTGCCTCTTCTTAATTTTTAGATTATGATAGTGCTTATGGAAAATTATGTACTGGTAGGTACTGAAATTCTTCTGTGTTTGTGTTATCTCTAGGCAAAGGCAGATCCTGATAGGATGCAGTGACATATTTATACCCCCAGCTTTGGCTGCACTACACATGAGCTTTTGGCATGGAATCTGGCCTGAGCCCCATTTCTGCAGTTCTAGAGCCCAGGGGGTGAATTCTGTTGCCACTCCCCATCTCCACTTTTCCTATGCAGCTGAATTCATTTTAACATTCCCTTCCTTTCTCTTTGTTGAAGCAGCAGCCTTCTGGCCTCTCAAGCCACACAAAATGTGGGATGGGGAGAATGCTGAATGGAGCATGCCTGGGGACTGGCACACAAGAAAGCTCTGAAGTTGGGGACACTAGGAGAGTCACTTTTGCAAGAGCTGAGGGAATGGTTCTCCCTCAGCATGACAGGAAATCAAGGATCTCAATTGGAGGGCTCAGGTGACAGTACACTAACAACAGCAACACCGGGAACAAGCAGGATGAGCTAACCCTCCCCTACTCTCCAATGGGCATTACAATCTACTAGGGATTATGGAGACCTGGTGGGATTCCTCACATGACTAGAACATAGCCATAGAAAGCTACACCCTGCACAGAAGGGACAGAGTAGGGAAGAAAGTGGAGGTATAGCTTTCTATGTGAGGGAGCAGCATACCTCCTTGGAGGCCAACTTCAGCTCCAAGGAAGAGTGGCTCGAAACCTTCTGGGTCAAACTACTGGGATGGAGGGTGTGGAAAAAAGAGAGACATAACTGTAGGTGTATACTACAGACCATCAAACCAGAGAGAGGAGTTTGATCTGGAGGTCTCTTGAGAACTGGCAAAGGCTGTGCATTCGTGGGACATGGATGACTTCAGTTACCCATATATATCTTGGGAGGAACACTTGACTAAGTCAGATTGGTCATGTTGCTTCCTGACCTATATCAAAGAGCTCTACCTGACTCAGGAATTGCATGGGCCAACCAGATGCCACACCCTCCTAAACTTGGTCTTGGCCAAAGGAGACCATCTGTGAGTGACTTCAATATAGAGGGTAGCCTAGGTGACTTCGACCACGAAACCATCACGTTCACTGTCCGTCACAAGGCAGGCAAATTAGCAAGCAAGGTAAAAGTTTTGGACTTCAAAACATGAATTTCAACAGGCTCGGGGCAATAGTAGGGGAGGCATTGTGGGGCCAGGACCAAAGGTGAAAGGAATGCATGGAGACATGATCCTTGAAGCACAAAATAAGTCTATTCCCATGCAGAGAAATGTAACAGAAGGGCTGGTAAGCCCTACTGACTTAATAGGGATACCATGGTCCTCTTGAAAAAGAAGAAAGGGGCATACAAAAAAAATGGAAGCTTGAGACAGTCTCCAAGGAGGACTATACAAATATGGCTTGCACTTGTAGGGAGCAGATTAGCCTAAGGTGGCGACTGAATTTAAACTAGCAACATAAATCAAAGACAAGAAGAAGTTCTTCTTTATAGTTTCATAGTAACTAGGGTCAGAAGGGGCCTAGAGCAGGCCATCTAGTCTGACCCCCTGCCAATGGCAGGAAACAAGTGCTGGGGTCACAGGA
>JAGPOW010003642.1:86648955-86714458 GCA_030014935.1 Caiman crocodilus | reverse complement strand
CTTGGCCGACTGCTCCTCCCAGCAGATGTCCGGGTAATTGAAATCACCCATGACAATGACATCCTTTGTCCTAACCGCCTCCTTAAGCTGGCCAGCAAAACATATTTAGATATGTTGGGAACAGGAGGAAAACAAATGGAAGCATGGGGCCACTGCCTAACAACTCAGGACAGCTGGTTACCAAGACTCAAGATAAAACTGAATTCCTGAATGACTACTTTGCTTCAGTATTTCCCTGGACTGAGGGAAAAATCATACTTGATAAGGTTCATAAGGGGCCTGGTAGGAATGACCACCTTCTTAATGTTGTTGTTGAGCTGGTGCGTGATCAGTTAGAAAAAGTTAAACATTCAGAACCAAATGAACTTTATCTGAGAGTGCTGAATTCATTGTGGCTCCTCTGTCAAAATCCGTGGTGCTCGCAGGAGGTCCCAGAAGACTAGAAGAGGGCCAATGTTGTGCCTATCTTCAAGAAGGGAAGGAGAGAGAACCCAGACAACTATAAGCCAATAGTCTAACTTCTATCTCAGGGAAAATTGTGGAAAAAAATTAATCAAGGATTACATGCATGTTACACTTGCAGAAGGCAGGATTCTGAACAACACCCCGCATGGCTTTGTGGCAGGTAGGTCTTGTTTTACCAAATCTCATGTCCTTCTACGACCAGGTAACTCACCACCTGGATAAGAGTTGAAATTGTATACCTGGAGTTCCAGAAGGACTTTGATTTGGTATCCCATGATGTTCTCATGGGAAAATTGGAGGATTGTGGGCTTAACCTCTCGATAGTTAGGTGGGCAAGAAGCTGGCTGTGGGGTAGGACCCATAGAGTTCTGATGAACAGATCTGTGTTGTCCTGGTGAGAAGTAGCCAGTGGTGTCCCTCAGGGTTCTGTGCTTGGTCCCATGATTTTCAACATCTTCATCAGCAATTTGGTCATCAACGCATCTTTCCTCCTAAACTTCTGAGATGGAGGGTAGCATTTCCTACATTTCATAGAACAGCACGCTAAAGCTAGAAACAGATGTCTGATTTGTTTGGCACAACTTAAGCTGAATGTATCTTGTAATGCAGAAATAATGCAAAAGGTACAATACACACTGCACTTTTGAAGCAATTTACAAAGTGACTGGGTGGACCATTGCCCTTCCACCAGCAAGGAGCCCAAAGGACTAGGCATAGCATGGCCAGAGTTGGCCACTGCTTCCACTCTGGCTCTGTCCACGTGTTCACTGGTTGTTCAAACTGGGTAGGCGTCGTGAAAATGTTGTAATCTTGGAGGAGCAATTGTGCTTCAATTTCCTTACAATTGGCCTGTCACTCCAATCCTCCACCCCAGATTCAGTTTATCATGGTTCAGGGAAGAGATCCATGGTGTGGGACTCAAGGACCAAAAAAGACCCCGACACCCAACAGCTGTCTGCAAGTCCTTCGGTTCTTTGTGTTTGTTACCAAAAAAAAAAAATCACTTAATAGGATACAGTATTTTATTACAAACGTATTAACATGTGTAATCCAAATTCAAGGTCTTGTGTAGTCTTTTCCAGATTATGCAGGGAGTGGTAATGGGTGGTGTTCTAAACAGACATTGAAAGTGCTTGTGTTGTGCAGGAGGGAGGGAAGGAGTTGATGAGAACAGGGAGGAGTGGGGAGGAATGAAGTTGCAAGTAGGGTTGGGGGCCAGTCTTGTGCTGAAAGAGGTTCCAGGGGGCCTGTTTCCACTCAAAGTGACTGGATCAGGATTTTGCAGCTTCCCTCCCTGGCCCCTTGCCATCCCTGTCATGGGGGAGGGGGTTGAGTTGTTAGAACTGGCTTGGCCCCGGGGCAGCAGAAATCTGCAGTCCTCATGTTCCCATCCTACAGTCTGGGGATGGGCGGGGAACAGATGGACAGCTGTGCTGCAACAATCCCCTGAGCCAAGGCCAGCTGACTAACAAATACTAGGTGGCCTTGGCTGCCCCCCTTTGAACCCAGTCCCCACAGCTTTTGCCTTGATCTCAGGCAGATTCCCAGAGCTGGAAAGACCCCAGGGCTTCCAGCTCCCCATCCTTTAAGACCCTAGCCCTCTCCAAAAGTTGGAAAGATCCGAGACATCCATAAAATGCACCCAGGCTCCCAGTGTACTCCCATATTCTACATCCACCAGCCTCCAGAGCTGGATGAAACCCAGGCATCTGGGCCTCCAACCCTCTCTGCTCTAACCCATGAGACTTGTATCCAGGGATGGGAGTCAGTTTGTGTATTTTGGGGTGGGAGGGTGGCACTTTTGGGAGCTGAGACACCTGGGCCCCAGGAGGGCAATGAGTGGGTGAGGGTGAGGAACCTGGTAAAAGCAGGCTTTCATGGCATTAGGCAAGTGGAAGAGGGTCCAACCCCCACCCCCCCAACAAGGAAGAACAGGGAGTAATCTTAGCTGCTGAGAACCCTAACACCAATCACAACCTCCACACATCCCAGGAAGAGCCAACACACCCTACTCATGATCTGCATCCAGTGCAGCTCACCTAATAACCAACCAGGAATCTAAAAAAACAACAAAAAAACTTGGTGTACAACACATGAATGAGGTCTAATAAAGGAGTCCTGGAAACACAAATAAGAATTTGAATAAAGCCCTCTCTCAATTCTGGTACCTAAATTAAGCATCTGGATTTAAATGTGCATCAGTATCCAATTGATCATTGAGTCTATGAGGGCTAAGCAGTACTCCATGGATTGCTTTGCATCTCCTTTGATTTTTCAGAGGGTGCCCTTGGTGCTCTCCATGTTGCCCAGTAATACAGCCCACAAGTGGGCTCATCAATGGAGCCTTGAGGGCACAGTTTGTCACCTGGGATCCCTATGGTAGGAGCTAGAGTAAGCACCTGCCAGGCATCAAGCAAGCTACCTCGCATTCTGAATGATCCTCTACTTATTGGCCACCACTTGCTTAGAGACACTGCATGCATATGCTGCAGTCACACAAGGCCTGCAGTGTACTGTCATTCAAGGGGGAGTGATTTAGTGATGAGCATCACTGGATGATTTGAAGTGGATGTTTGCTGTCCTTTTCCCACATATTTTTCTACTGTGTTTTGGCACAAGTGCCCCTTCACAGCCCCCAACACCTTATTCAACATTATGCCTTTGTTTTTTTAAAGGGATCACTTTAGACACATTTTGCGCTATCAGGACTCCCAATTTTACTGGAGATGGCATCTTCTCCAGTGTTTGTTTTTTTATTGTCATTGTCAGAGATCCCTCACAGTCCCTTTATCAACTCCCCTTCCCAGGCCCACAAATACAAAAGCATTCAACAGACAGACTAGGTGCTTTGGGTAAGTGTGATATCTTTTATTAGACCAACTAAGTAGTTGGAAAGCAGACTCTCTCCTATGTCTGAAGAAAGGTGTTTGTGCCTGAAAGCTTGCAAAGAACAATTTTTCCAACTATTTAGTTGGTCTAATAAAAGATATCACACTTACCCAAAGCATCTTGTTTGTCTATATCCGTAAGCCAACACAGCTATAGCCAATAGTTACCCCAAAAACATTCAATAAGCATCTGGGCTCAAGCCCAGAGCCAAAAAGAAGTGAATTTAAATCAAAGATGCTTTTTTATTGGCAACTGATCTAGCACATTTTAGTTCAAGCAGCTTTTAACTTTGGCACAACGTACCATTGGCACCAAGTAGGGTGGAAAATTATAGTGTTCCAAATTGTGACTGTTGCCTGGGGAGGTGGCGAGACAGAATGTGGGGGGTGGTTCTTTATGCAATCAGGGCATCTGTGAATAAAGCAACGAAATCCTATTCAGCCTGTTCCACTTTCAGGCTGAACACCTGCAAGTTGTGGTAGTAGCAACACCAAACTAGAGAGCAGCCCTAGGACAGTCAGAAACTGGTGCCCAGAGAAGGTACAAAAAGAGAAAGGGTCATGCCACTAGGATGCGTGAAGTGGGCTGTATTCAAATTGAATTTGGCCCAATTTGGAGGACAGCGATTCGATTTGTTGATTCGGATCACTATCCTGATTCGATTTGGCCAAATCCAAATCTGAAGATTCAATGATGATTCAGAGAATCAGCAATTCAGCCATAGACACACCTTTAAATGCCTTTTCTACATACCTCAAGGTACCAGGCATGGCTTGTGAACGCTGAGATGGTGGGGCAGATGAAGCATACCACAGGTGGTTGATGGCAGACCAAGAAGTGGACCAGGCATACTTCTGGTCTGTTTCTGGGTCCACCATCAAACACACTGGAGACCCACCCCATGCCCTCCTAGCTCAGCAATCAGCCGTAGGGAGATCCAGGGAGCCATAGGGGAGATCCTTAGATCCAGGAGGAACTAGTCACTGAGCCAGGGGGTAGGGGGAGGGTCCCCCCCATGCACTCCACAGCAGACCTAGAAGTGGACCAGAAATGCTTCTGGTTCACTTCCAAGGTCCACCACCAAGCATGCTGAGACCCGCCCCATCCCCCCCCCCCCTTACGCACACAATGCCATGAGACATTCCATCTGCCCCACCATCTCAGCATTCACAAGCGGCCTAATACTTTGAGGTACGTAGACACAGCTTGAAATGTTTTTTCCATGTCCAAAATATTGAATCTCTCCGAATCTCTCCAAATCTATTTGGAGGGCTCCAAATCAATTCAGAGAAACTAAAGGGTTTCCCAATTCAATTTGGATTCAGAGATTCAGCTGCAGAATTAGGCTGAATCTCTACAAAATCAAAATCAGCAACCGAAGCTTTGCACAGCCCTAATGCCCACATGAAAGTCAACATGCTGACCTGTATGGTGGAGTCCAGTTCTTCTTGTGTTATGGAGGCTGGGCAGTGGAGGGAGGAAGGAAGAGAAGTAGCACTGCCACCAGTTCTCAGCCAGAGAGAGTGTACTATTGCCAGTAAGCTTGGCTATGGTCAGGAATTGGTTGAAGGTATCATGGCACAATACTATGCATTTGGCCAGGCAGCATTCAGAAGCCACTGAAGCGGTTACAAGATTTACAATGCATCCACGTCTCATCGGATCTCTGCAGCTTTGAGAATGGGCTTATGCAAGATCCACTGGTTGGGACACATGGTAGTGACAAATAAGATCAAATAGGAAGATTCATAAAATATTTATTAGAAAGGAATATAACATGTACTGATTAGTGCATTTTCCCGGTAAATACGAATAGTGTAGTAGAAAAGAAAAATTAAAAGATGAGGTTGGGGAAAGGCTGCACTTTCTGGTTTCTTCCAAGATCATCTGAAAAAAACTGTTAACATTTTATGGGAGGCTATTTGTATGGCATTTCTAATTTAACTGAAATCAGTGAGTGATCAAAGTCTTCAGACATCATTTAAAAATTCTCGCCTTCCTTTCCAGGAAGGAAAAAGTGTCAGATGCATTTGGAAAAGTCCATAGGAATTGAGTGCACAATTCATGTAGGCTTTAGCAAATCCCACAAGACCTTTTCTGCACCCTCAGATGCCTCAGTAGCTGTACAAATTGTCCAGTGGGCGAGTCTCTGAATTTTTGGGTATCAAATAAAGCTAAACCAGTGAAACACTCAAGGCTTGCATCTTATTACTATGTTAAATTTGTTTGTTTAGGGTTATGACTCCCGCCAGACTATTACCTTCCTGTTACAGAGGGTCCATAGTTTATAGAGTAATGTTTGTGTTATTTGTATATTAAGTGAAATGACTGTTCATGTTCAACGAGGAGTGACTCAGTGGCAGAGCCTTTCAAGCAGTGCGAGATCACAATAGTTAATAGATTTGACCCACTTTGAGGGCATGATTGGCAGGTCCAGATGCCCAGCTTTGAGAATCATCCACCAAGGTAGCTTCCTGATTGGTGGAAGAAGGTATATTAGGGACTGCTCCCTAAGAGCAGTGCGCACGTCCCCTCAGGAGGAGAGTGAGCAAGACAGTGAGTCGATCTGTCGTGCGCGCGTCCTGAGAGGAAGCTATCAGGTCACTTGGCTAACCTGTCTGTCTAGCCCTCACCCACGTGAGAGAGAGAGAGCACGAGTTAGGAGTGGGAGTGCATATCATCGAGCATTCACTCCCTCGCTCATCCTCACACGTGTCTCTTCCCAAGCCGTGAGGTAGGCCTGAATACTTGCCTCAGGTTCTGAGAAGCCCCGAAGTACACGGGGAATTCCCACTCGCCGCAAGCACTGCAGTACTCCATCATCTGGCTGCAGCCCCCGCGTCACTCATCACATTGTGTCGTCTTGCCCCGAGTATAACATCATCTCGACAACCTGTTATACAAGTTTTCCTCAAGTTCTGTAAGTAAGTTTTCTTGTTCACTTCAAAACACCATGTCTGGAGTCCCTGTCTCCCTACCCAGGGCCCCGAACACACCTGGGTTAGTGTCACCATCCGAGCACTTCACTCGGTGTGTATTTCACAGAGGGCCTCCAAAGCCACCTGGAGATCCCCTTTTCCCACGACAATTACAAAGAAAATCAAGTAATCTAATACCAAATTAAGTTTTAATGAGGAAACTATATTCTAATCTGGGGTGGCATTGATTATAATGGGATGTCAATCATGCAATTCAAAATAAATATTTGGTGGGGAAAGTGTGAGGGGGGTCACTAAAAAGGTAGTTGTACCTGGCAGATTGAAAACTTCTTAAGCCCTTTTTTTTTTCTTTTTTTTTTTAAGATATTTGAATTCATTTGGCCCTACTATAGATAATGCCTAGATACATTTTCAGTCAAAATCTCTGTTCTTTGAATATGTTGAAGAGGAACAGCCAGGGCACATTGTAAGCAGCTGCTAACAATAGACTTCTGTAGTGGGTTCAGGGTTTTTGCTAACTCAAACAGCCTTTGAATACAACACAATCCATACTTTCAAGGGACACTTTTCATACAAACACACTCCTATATCAGTTAGCCCTCAAACTTAATCCAAACACAGCCCAAAAAAGGTTAACTCACAGGTTTGAATCCTCTTCAGCCTTGAAGAGCGTGCATCTGGCTTGCCGCTGCTCCTTCCTTCCCACAGTCTTTTTTCTCAAGCTGGCTGCAACTCAGTGCCTAGCCATAGTACTGCTGCTCCCAGTCTTGCATCACTTGAGTCTCTTTCCAGACCTTGAGAATCCCTGGTCTAGTATTGCAACCATTGCAATCCTCCCTTCAGTTCATCAGTCTCTCCTTGGCTTCCCCTCTCTGGGAGCCTTTTACTTCCTGTGATCACAAATCACCTCCCTCAGCTGGCCCAATCAAAACATGTGTGACCACTCCTATAAGGCTCCCACTGTGTTTTACACACATGCATAGTTCTTACTCTAATTATCATTATTACCTAAAGAAAGGAAAGTGCATATTATTGTCTCATACCCAATAAACGTGCAATGAATTTCGTTCTGAGTTTAGAGATTTTTTTTTTATAATTTTTGTACAATGTTAGCTTATTCTGAAGTTATCTTAAGAAGTCAATACAGAAAAGCAAGGAAGAACTTCCTTAACTTTAAATATGTTCATAATGGGTAACATTTGAAAACTGCTACAAAAACTTAGGTGCCTAACAGGCAGTTTTGGAGCTTTCAAAGTTATTACCTTGAACCTCATGGACGGTATATGCCATACAAGGATGCTTTTCCTGAAGTGGAGCCAGAAACGATAGTCTTTTAAGGAATGGAACATATACTAACTGCTGTTTATTCTCCTTGAGTCATTCTGGCAATGTACGTGTTAACCATAAGTGATATTACAAGACTTGCCCCGTGATGTGAACTCAAACATTGGAGTGTTAGAGTGAGGCCTACACTGAAAAGTTTACTAAAGTTTTAATAAAAGTTAAAAGTAATACTTCATCAAATCTCATAAAAATACGTGTAATGTCTAAAAGGAATAATTTTACCTCCAGTTTAAGGGCAAGGGAAATATATCATTTTAATATACTCACTAAGAAGATATTCTTCAAGCTAAAAATATAAAAATGGTAATTTTAAACTAAATATTAAATTAGTATCCCAGCATCTGGAACAAATTTGGAAGGCATACCCAGGCTAATTGAGTGAAAAAATGTAATTCCTCTGAATCTATTCATTTTGATAATGGGTTTAAAATGCAATATATAGTTCATACCTACATGCATAAAATTTTATTTTTAGTTAGAAAAGAAGGTAATAGAGTTTAGAGTTCCCCAGTCTAAAACTCTTAGATGAGCATTTTTCTCCATATAAAAAGATATATGTTCTTGAAAGACAATGATAGGAAAGAAAAAGTGAACAGTTCTCTTCATTAACTGAAATGTACACAATCAGATGACAAAACTTTTACTGTAGCCATAGAATATGTCTGTAACTGTAGCAGGGCATGCCTTGTATCTAAAAAAAAGCAAGGCGGTGCATGTGGCTGCAGTGTGCCACCCAAAATCAGAGCCTGGCCAGCCATAATCATGCTCCAGCTGCCAGACAGCTGCTGCAGCCCTGTGAGGCCCCCTGGATCCCAGGTAAGGCTGCTGAGGCCAACCCAGGTGCTGGTCTCAGCCTCCCCTACCCCACCTGGAGCAATTTGCCATACACCAGGATCATTCTCCAGGGACAATTAACAGTGGCACAACTATGTGCTGCTGCTAGATGTCCCCAGGGAAACACATGTCCACACTCATATGGATACGCCCTTTGGTGGTTTTTGGATACCTCAGTTTCAGTAACAAATTGCATACAAAGAAGTGATATATCTTGCACTACAGCTGACTTCCTTTTACATTCTAGCCTGAATAACAATGCACTCATTTACTGCCGGGGTGACAAGACATGGGTTTCATTTCAGGGTAAAATTCAAAATCATGCCTCTAGGGCCATAGCAATATGTATTTAACTTACTGATAGATACTTTGCAACATCAATAATGTTAGGAGTAATATGTCTAGGTAAATTGCTATTTTTTTTCCATTTATTTTTATATACCACCTTTTCTTAACACAAAGTTGAAGTTCAGAAATAGAGAGCACAATACTCAGTGGAACATCATGGGTTATCTTAGTACTATAGATGAGTTTGTCAGATGGACAGATGGGTTTGCCTTGCCATCAAAGGGGGTAAAATAATGCCCTAATGTTTGATTCTTTTGAAACATTACAACGTTTGATCAGACATATAGCAACATAGTTCCATTTCTAGTTATATCAGTGAAATTAGGTCAGGGCATTCAGCGAATCTTCACCTCTCTTTTAAACAGTAGTTCCTGTTCTGACTAAAGCATATAGCTAGTAGGGCTGTGCAGAGCTTTGGTCCCTGATTCAATTCAGCAGAGATTTGGTCCAATTCAGTGGCTGAATTTCTGAATCCAAATCAAATCAGGAGACCCTTTAATCTCACCAAATTGAATCAGAACCCTCTGAATCAGTTTGGAAAGATTCAGAAAAAGTCAGCAATTCTGATATATACACAGCTTTAAATGTTTTTTCTACATACCTCAAGGTACCAGGCAGCTCATCAGAACCATGATGCTGGAGCAAATGGAGCATTCCACAGGAACGCAAGCACAGACAGCAGCAGGCCTGGAAGTCCACTTCTGGTCCACTTCTGCGTCAGCTGGGGAGTGCTCTGGGGGCCCCCTCATATCCCTCCTGGCTTGGCAACTGTGCCTTCTGGGCCCAGGGGGGGCACCTGGGTTCCCCCCACAGCTGATCACCAAGCTGGGGGGGGGTGCAGGCCCCCCACCTGCATGCTCCCTGGCAGACCTGGAAGTGAACTAGAAATACTTCTGTTCCACTTCCGAGTTCACTGCCAAGCATGCAAGAGGGGTCCCCCATGCTCCTATGGAACGCTTCATCCACCCCAGCATCACAGCATTCAAGAGCTGCACCTGGTACCTGAAGGTGTATAGAAAAAATTAATTAAATCATTGTCCCTGAATTGGTTGAATCCAAATCAAATGTGACCCATTTCTCACACCCCTAATAGCTAGTTCCAAGAATCTGCTGTAGATTTAAAGCGCTCTTTCTGTTCTACTTAAACCTCCCTTAACCCCTGTGTTCTCCCTTCTGCCTATGTTCTCCAAGAAGAATAGGATCCAGAATGGAAGAGACAAAGATTGTATGGCTAATATCTTTTACTAGCCAATGCCCGTCAGGAATGAAGCGGGGTGGGAAGGATGGGCGGGGATGGAGTTCCGCCACCTCCTCCCAGGAGTGGGGGTAGGGAGAGTGCTCCAAGATTATTACAGACAGACAGACTAAACCCTTGATTATATTAGGCTGGGCCAACTGCATAGTTGGAATGAAGGAGAATGTATTGCCTATGGAGTTACAGACATCTAAGTCTGTTTCAACCATGCAGTTGGCTCCAAAAAATCTCGCCTCTCATACATTACCATCATGGTCCAAGAATTAACATTACTCTAGCACTATCCAAACTGGAAGATGTTCATGATTTACATGTATCATTAAGGTTCAGAAAACTAATAATTATGTTCAGAGACTATATCTTCAAACCCTTGGAAGGAGGACAAGGTCAGCCACATTCCCACTAATGATTCATAAAACACCCTTTCTATTAGCTCATTTCTGGAGAACCAGGAGAAGGAGAGTTCTAGCTACTTCTATCTGGTTGATTAAAAAAAGAAGCTTTGGGAACTTTAGCAATAAGATCAATTAACAATTGAAATAAACGGATGTGCTACATTCTTCAACATTTCCAATCTTGAATTCAGGATTGAATGTCTTTTAAAAAAATGTATTGTGTTCTAGATGCACTTTGTCACAAGTTACTGGGTTGGTTGCAGGGATACATGAACAAATTCTGTGGCCTGTGCTATACAGAAGATCTATCTAGATCAGTTCAAAGGGTCACTTTTAGCCTCAAAACCTATGGATTTATGAAGGCATAATCTGGCCTGATAAATAATTTTCATCACAAATGAGAAGAGGCTTTATGCTCTTTTTGAATGTCATAATATCACTTTTAAATTAATTTATTTTTCAGCAGCTTAGTATACTGTTTTCCTCCTCACTCCACCCCCTAGTGATACCTGTGGAGTTACAGACTGCCTAGAGAAATGATACATTTCATCAGAAGAAGTGACAGAGATGAAAAAAACACCTCGAGAGTTCAGAGCTACAGAAAAAAGAAATCAAGATCATTCCATAAATTTCCTTCCTAGAAGACACCTCTATTAAAATGTAGAACTGAAACAGTGAAATATTGGGGAAAGGGTAATGAAATGTGGAAGATACCATAAATCCAAGGGAATAAAAATCTTGGTAGTTTGTCATTGTATGAACAAAGGTCAAATCCTATTAGTGTTTCTATTATGCTTTACTGTGTATTACAAATTCTGATTTGAAAAATGTACAACTCTGAACTGATTGAGGTGACTTGAATAGGCCTTAACTGAATGTTCTTGGTAAACAAGTTTTTTGGAAATAATACAAAAAGGTTTGCAAGATACCTGATGTAATTTACAAAGATGAAGCAATTTTGAACTTAGTCATAGACTTTGGAAACACGCGATGGAGGAAAATATAAAGTGCCATCCTCCTATTTAATGTTCTCATCTACTTTAGAAAAAAAAATGAAAGAAAACAACATTTGAAAGCAATAATTAATTTTCTAATCAAGCAGGCGAAACAGAACTTCTCCCTTTCTTTCTTTTTGAGGGGTTGAATAGACTAACAGAAATGTATCTTTCAAAAACTCAGGCACTTGTAGAATCAATAGCTATTTCATCTGATTCTTCAGTAAGCAATGAAGTTATCATGTGCAGAAATATGTTTGCATCAGAAAAGCTGTCATTATTTCTTGTGTGTAGAGTTGGATACTTCACTCTTTTGAATCTTTCAGATTTTTGAAAAAAATAACTCCACTGGGCAATGTGCTTGCTGTGAACAATTCTCCTAGTTGCAATTCCAGAGCCCAAATTGCACACAAGGTAATACTATAGTGTAATAAAGGGTACGTTAGGCAGCTGCTGCACATTGATTTCTATGCAACTGTTAATTCAGATCATAAAGCAATTACTGAAGTCAGGAAGAAATCTAAACCCATGACTAGCTTAGTCCATGATCATTCAATAAGGAAAAGTGCAAAGTCATGTACTTAAGACAGAAAAATCCCATGCACAGGTACAGGCTGGGGACCAACTGGCTAAGCAGCAGCTCTGCAGAAAAGGACCTGGAGGTTACAATGGACACGAAGCGGAATATGAGCCCACAGTGTGTCCTTGGGAAAAAGATTCACAGCATACTGAGCTGTATTAGTAGGAGCATTGCCAGCAGATCAAGGGAAATGATTCTTCCCCTCTATTCAGCATTGGTGAGGCCACATCTGGAGGACTGTGTTCAGTTTTGAGGTCCCATCTACAAAAAAAGATGTGGACAAGTTGGAGACAATCCAGTGGAGGACAGGGAAAATGATTAGGGGACTGGGCCACATGACTTCTGAGGAGAGGCTGAAGGAGCTGGGTTTATTAGTCTGCAGAACAGAAGACTGAAGAGGCATTTAATAACAGCCTGCAACTCCCTGAAGGGTATGTCCAAAGAGAAGGGAACCAGACTGTTGGCAGATGACAGAACAAGGAGCAGTGATCTCAAGTTGCAGCAAGGAAAGCTTAAGTTAGGTATCAGGAAAAACCTTCCCACTAGTAGTAAGACACTGGAAAAGGTTACCCAGAGAGGTTGTGGAATCTCTATCCTTGGAGGTTTTTAAGACCTGGGTAGACAAAGCCTTGGCTGGGAGGATGTAGTTAGTGATAGTCCTGCTTTGAGCAGGGGGTGGACTGAATCGCCTCCTGAAGACCCTTCCAACCTTAATTTTCTGTGTTTCTGTGATTAAGTTTCTTGCACATTCTTCTAAAGCAAGAGTTCTCAACTGCTGGCCCATAGACCAGATACAGTCTGCAGAACCACATCATCCATCCAGCCCACAGAGTTCCCCGCAAATCTGAAATTTCAGAAGTGGGTGAATTGTAGCAGTGATAATTGATACTTCTCGGATGCCAAATTTCCAGACTTGATAGGAGCCCTGCATGGGCAGATCTAGGATTTTGAAAAGCGGGTGCACATTGTGCATCGTCGCATATAATACATCACATATTTTTTCTCCAGGTAAAAAAAAACCTAAAAGCTTTACTAAACTGCTAGAGTCCCACGGCCATATATTCAGTATATGATTGATGCAAAGACAACTATAACTTTATTGAAATTAGTTTAAAACAGCCTGCAAGACTGTGAAATAGGAACTATATAGCCAAGAGCAACTAACAGCCAGCAGAACTGCAGAAAAAAACTAGCCAAATTAATGGAACATCAAGGCAATTAAAAGAGAGGGTCATTAACATCTATTGAATGATGAGTTTGGAAAGAATCAGATTTTAAGAATCCATGAAATCAAGTGATACCCTCACTACTGATGACTAGAAATGTTGCTGCCACTGTTGAGGAAGAAGGTAAAACTGTCCCAGTGCACTCCTGCTCCATCCCCAGCCCAGATACTGCCCTCTAGTCCTGTGGTCAGATAGCATGGTATACTGTATACTGGATCAGGCATGTGGGGCTGAGGCAGCATAGGGCCCAACCATGCATGCCATTCCGACACATGATTTAGCCATTAAAACAGCTCTGTGACATTCATCCAGCCCACAGGCTGGGCACCACTCCTATAAACTATCTGCTTTTACTGTTCTTTGTTACAGAACACTGGACTATCTGTGCCACTCACATAGCCCAGCACATTTATTCTTACAGGCCAATATCAGGCCCATTAAAGCCAGTGTAAGACTCCCAGTGGTTACAGTGGACTTTGTGTGAATAGGCTCCTAACTATAGAAACTAATTACCAATGCTGTTCTATAAAATGTTATCTCATATCTAATTTGACAATGCAACTTTTATTTTAATAGACAGTAGTACAGTAGATACCTCACAGACCAGCACAATCCATGATGATAACATTGTCTTTATGGCATTTTTGGTTCAGATCTAAGATTGATATGCACAACTATCATTTAATGTAATAGAGAGATTTACATTACGACTTACTATGGCTGTTGGGATCCCTGCCATTCTATTTTCTCAAATTCAGATTTCAGATGAGTCAAGTTAAAATGTATTCTTGTGAACATGAAGAGAACCAAGCAATACCAGAAATTATGGAAAGTGTAAAAATAAAGGGCACTTATACATGTGCAGGGTGGCTGCTCCAATACGCTGTAATTACAGCAGACTCAATTAATTAAGTCTGCTGGAGTGTGGTAATTACCATTCTCCAGCAGACTCCAGCATCACGTGTAGCAGCATCCCCCTGCTGAAAAATGGCAGTGGGGGTGCTTTAGCTTTAGCTAATGCTTGTTCAACTAGGTTGAGTTAAAGAGCCCCTGCTGCCATTTTTTTGACTGCAGGGATGCTGATACATGTGACACTTCAGGTGCTTTAATTATACTGCTTTCAGAGCTACTCTAATTAAATCTCCTCTCCCCTCACTCCCAGAGCACAGGTAGAAACACCCGTAAATTCTTTCTTTAAGGCTGTTCAGTTACAGACCGACATAAAAATAATGAATGTATAATTTTTTTAATTTTTCTTTTGAGGTTAAACTATTAGAATGATTCTGTTTAACTTCTCCCTGTATTAGACATAAAGGCTAAGTACAGACAGTCAAAAAGCCTGAGGCTAAATCAATTCAGTCTTTGCAGGTTGGTCTAAGCTGCAAAGATTAAACTGAGAAATAACTAGACACACATTTGCCTTTGATACAGGGAATGCAGCCACATACCTACAGTGGCTCAGGCCAGAAGCTGGGAAGTGCTAAGGAATAGCTCTCTGGCACTTCCTTTTTCTGCTGCCCCTGAGGACTCTGGGATTTGCAGTCCAGCATCACAGAAGCAAGACTCTGCAGAGTTACTCATCACTTCCTCTTCCTGCTTTCAGGTGCCTCTGGGATTGTAATCTACAGTCACAGCCAGCAGTAACTTTCAGTAAGTTTATCAGAGCATGGCAGGGCCACTCTGCACTCAGGGGTAGTGGGGGCTAATCAGGGAAAGGGAGGGTTAACCCCCCTCCCTGGCCCCAGACCCCAGCTCGAGTTTGCCTAGAGAGGCAGTCCCTGACTATCTCCCCTCCTCCCACCCCAATCCTCTACAAGAGCAGACAGCCCAGCCCAGGGCTGAAAAGCATGTTGGGATGCTGGGGGACACTGATTTAACTTGAGCTAAGAAAGGGTCTGGGACAGAAGTTTCATAAACTGGTTTGGCCCAAATCAGATAAGTCTGATACTACATTTGTCACAGGCCAGCTGAGCACTGTGAGTATATCAATTTTAGTTGCAGACTGACCAAGCACTGCAACTTTATTAGCCACTGGGCTTTTTGGTTCTGGATTGAGGAGGTGACATTGGGGAGGAAAGCAATGACAAGTTTCACTTATGGAAAAAAAATGAATTTTACTTATAACGACAAAAATATAGTTTGTACATTGACAATAAAAAGTTTGAGCTAATAAACATACAACATAACAATACAAGTTAAAATTGACAGTGATAATAAAAACAGAGAAATCAGCCAAGAGTTCCCACTTGGTTAGTAAATTATCGATAGTCCCTCAGCCAGATACACATCAAATTGATTCAGTGAAGTCAGGCATCCCCAATCTATGCTGTCAGAGGGCAATATCAGGGGGAGGTCCCTCTGCCAGGATCTGGTCCTCGCTCACATCAGGAGTAAGAGAGATCCAGGGTAATGGAACAGCAATGACCCTTCTGTTCCATCCTTCCCAAGGGTTACTTAATGTGCGTGTTATTTTATGTCCTGTTTATGTTGATTTGTTGGTTATATAGTCATTTATAATCTCATTCGATAGCTGTTATCCTATGGGATTAAAAGGTGTTAGAAATCATTACAATAAATTACTGCCCAAGCTTGGGTTTACCCAATAAGCAAATCACACCACATCACTTTGGGGTCTGAGATTAATATGTTCCCACCTACGTTTATTTTACTGACTCTAAGCAGAAAAATATGTATTAAATCAACTAAGTCTGAAGTTATATTCTTTAGTTCTGCTTTTTAAAAGCCATGCTGTTTCAAAATTAGTATAAAAAGCTATATATAATTCTTGTGGGTTATACTCCAGACAGACAGAAAACAGTTTCATAAGCTCTATTTCAGATATCTTCAAAAAGCATTTTCTTTTGTTATAACTTGCTTATTAACCTTTTTGGTTCTGGCTATCACATCCATTCAAGCAGGTTTATCTTAAACCAGTTTCAGCCATTTTGAAACTGGTTTATGTGCACTGAACTTCCGTTCTGTTAAAGGTTTAAACCAGTTTCTGATGCCTTAAACTGGTTTGTGTGTAACTTCTGTCCCTAGCCAAAAAGAAAGCTTTAGACTGTGCCTCTGTCCAGGAAGTTTTCATTTCCTTGTTTGATTCATACCTGTAATACCTTTCCATGAAGAATACAGCTTCAAAATACTGTTCTGATTTTGTACTTCATACCCTGAAAGATGGGGAAAGAGGTTGAAGGGAAATGGCCCTGACCCTAACACAGAGAGGTCTGAGAGGCTCTTCTTATAATTGTAATGTGATTTATTGTGGAACAGATCCTGAAGGTCCTCTGCCCTCCCAATGCTACAGCTGGGTCTCTTGCATCTGTGGTACTAAGGTTTCCCATAACTATTGGGACAACGGAGGGAAAAAGGAATTCAGGACACTTCCTTAAAGAGGTTGTATAAAGGACATAAAAGCCTGTTATGCTGATGCAAAGGAAGGATGGGAAGCACAGCAAGAGAACTGCTTAGCAAAAGTATGAGCTCTTAAATGACCTGAACATAAAAAGGAATCTTATGAAAAGCAAAAAATTGATGAGTATAAATGAACAGTACCAGCAAAATAAGCAAAATCTAAAAGAAAAAGGCACAGTATAAAACATAGCTAGCAAGGTACATAAAAGGTAAAAAAATACACTGTAAAATCTGAACTGTGATAAAGAAAGCATAGGTGCAAGTCTAAAAAGGTAGAGGAAGCTAATAATGGACAAGGAGAGGAACAGTGAAGTGTTTAATGCTTATTTTCTAATTGAGTCTTTACAAAAAGTTCAACTGTCAGATGATAAGTACAATTAGCAGCAAAAGGGGAAGGAAGGAAAGAACCAGTTAAGGATTACTTAGATAAGGTAGAAGCTTAAGCTTTCAAATTGTACCATGGAATGAGAGTCAACTCAAGAATGAAGAAACTGAGAACTTGCTGAAGTCAGGTGAGGTCACAGAAGCATGTTAAAGGGAAAATACAGTGCTATTAAAAAAAAAAGTAAAGACAAACAGGAGGATCCACAGACTTGCAAACTAATCAGTCTAACCTTGATACCTGGAAAGATACCAAAACACATCACAAAACAATTTATTTATCAGCACCCAGGGCACGTCCAGCTGAGCACAGCCATGTGATGTGTGGCACCGCAGACATGTTTGCAGCACCATATACCGCACAGTCAGGGGTACTCCACGCTACAAGGGCACACTGCCTGTTTGTGTGCTGTTCTGCTTTCTTTGACATGTGGTTTTTTTTTTACTCCTAGATATTTTTTGGCCCCCGGATAAAAAAAACAGAGCAGCACATACACAGGCATTGTGCACTGCTGAAAAGTGGAGCCAGACCACCTGGAGCCACACTGAGGCTGCCAGCCAGGCTCCACCCAGCAGGATCACTTCTGCAGCCCTAGGAGGCCCCCTTGAACACAGGTCAGGCTGCTGGAGCCAGCCCAGTGCTGGCCCCAGCCTCCCCTATGTCAGTAAGCAAAATGACCCCCACCAGATTGTTGCATTGGTATGATAAGTGACATGGCTGTTTGTACATAGCAATGAGTAATGCACTAGCAGAGTACACCCCCTCTCGGTTAGCTGGTCATGCAGGCAGCGCGTGATCGTGGCGGGTTAAACCATTCTTGGCCTACTCAAGGGCATGATTGGCAGGTCCAAATGCCCTTGCTTCTAGAACCATCTGCGAGAGAAGCCTCCCGATTGGTCCAGGAAGCTATATGTGGAGGCTGCGCATTCTGAGGTGAGAGAGCGCACGAGCTTTCACACACGAGCGCGCTTTCGCTCTCGCTCTCAGGCTGTGATTTCTAGAACAGACTGATCACCTGTTCTGAGCCTTGAGAGACCCCTAGGGTGACATTTCTTTTTGGCCAACGACTAGCTAACGATTACGACTGACGGGGAGATTGTCCTAGCTACCTTTGGGCACTCCTGCTTTTTTGGACACGCTAAGTACTGCAGTACACTTCCACCTGGCTGCAGCCACCTGCGTTGAACCTCGCATTGCACTCTGCTTGCTGCTAGCATCCATTGCTATCCTCGCTTGTTCCTGTATATAACTAAGTCTCAGCGCCTTGTACATAGTTCCTTTCTACAACTTCAGTAAGTAAACTTCTTTTTATTTTACTTCAACCGTCTCTGAAGTCTCTCTCTTCACCTGCCTAGGACCCAGAACGCATCTGAGCTGGTGTCACCACCCAGTGCCCTACTCAGTGCATATCCATGGCAGCTCTCCAAGGCCACCTGGAGACCCCTGACCGTGACACCCTACTGCCCCCAGGATAACTTGCTGTGCACCAAAGCCTGCATAGCACAGGTGTTCCCCAGGGACAAGTAGCTGAGGTGCAAGGTGTACCACTGCTAGTTATCCCCAGGGAACCAAATGTCCACACTCATCTGAATGTGGCCCTAGAGAATAACATGTTCATATATAATGTCCAACATCTTTTCAAGAGCAAATCATGTCTAAGCAAACTGTTTTCCTCCTATGACATTATGGAGTGCCTTGAAAATGAAGAGGAAACAATGCCTGTGGTATACTTTAACATTAGTAAGGCTTTTGGCACTCTCTTACAACATTCTCATAAGTAAGGAAAGAAAATATGGTATAAATGAAACTACTATATATTCGGTCTATAACTTGTTGGATAATTGTGCTCAAAAACAGGCATCAGCACCTCCTTGTCAAACTGGGAGAATATGGGGTTTACCAGGCATCTGTCTTGGATTTAGTACTGTTCTTTAGTACTGGAAGGAATAGTAAAGAAGGCGGATGCTGGCATGCAATGCAGGCAAGAAAGCAAGTCAGTGAAAATGGAAATGGAGGCATCAGGGGGTGAGAGAGAGGCTGGGAAGGAAGGAGGGATGTAGCAGCGCACGTAAAAGTGGAGAGGTACCTGGGGAGTCAGATGTCCGGCAGGTTGTAGTGTGTCACAAATCCAATGTCTATATTGAGTCCGTGACTTTCTGCACTTAATAGGGTGATAAAGTGAAGTTAATAGGCCTGGCTATGAAAAGTGGTTTGTAAATTCAAACAAGTATCAAACCTTGCTAACTTAACCTCATCACCAGAAGCCAAGTTCCTACAGCTCAAAACACAAAACCTGCCAACAATATCCAGTACCCCCACAAACTGCACACCAGAATCTATCAAAAACAACAATACCCAACTACCTGTGGGGGTACATTTCACACAAAAAAACCACTCTGTCTCCAGTTTCTTAGGCCTGATCCTGAAAGGAAATTTACAAATGAGCCAGATCTATGAACTTCACTTCATCAGCCTTCTAGGTAGTAGGTACAGAAACCCATGGATTCAATGTAGACATTGGAATTCTGACCTTTCCAATTTTACCTGCGCTGCTAAGTCCCCCTTCCCCCCTCACCTCTCCACCCCAGTCTGTCCCTCACCCCCTGATGCCTCCATTTCCATTTTCACTGACTGGCTTTCTTGCCTGCATTGAGTGCCAGACCAGGCTCTGGCTTCTTTACTATTTCTTCCATTCGGGACCAGCAGACACACCAACTGCAGGTGCTTCCTCAGGCTGACAAAGAGTTTCTCAGCCCGAAAGCTGGCATCCCAGGCAGCTAAGCTGAGCTCATCTGGAGCCTTACAACTCCACTGTAACCAGCAAGCCTCAGGCCTGTCAAAGACATGTTGGATCTGGGCTTTCCCCAGCCAGGACTGCATGCATGCGTGTGGTAGCTGGAGGTTATGGTGTCTCCTACCCATCTTTCACCTCAGTCCTTGCATTTCCAGGAGCTGCCATGCCACCAGCAGTTCCACCAGGCCTCCCTGACCCCGGCAGAGTGCAGTTTTTAGTGGTCATGCCCAGGACCTGGGGCTTCCTCCTTCCCCATAGCCCTGGTCCATACCTCCAAATTCATTCTGGCACAGAAGCTCAGGAGGGACATGTGTTTGCCCTGCTGTCTGGTGATGCGGTGAGTGCCCTTTCCAGCTCTGAGAACAAGGCATTAAATAGCTTTTAAAAAATGAAAAAAAGGAGATATTTGTGGACTGAGTGAGGAGGGTGGCATTCACTCTGTCTGCACCTGGAGCTTGGGGAAGCCATGCTCTTGGACCACATTGGCAGCACCTGTGGTGGAAGAGGAGATTGGCTGATGGATGGTGTGCTAGCATGGGACAGTGGGTCCCCCTCTTTCATGTCCCCCTGCCTCTGCCATTCTGCCTGCCTGACTCTCTTCATCAGTACCTCCATCCACTGATTCAAGCTTTGGCTTCTGTACATGCTGGCCTTCACCCTTGGGTCACACATGGTGGCCAGCATGTGCACTGTACTGGACCACAAGGGATCAAGCCATTTCCTGATGCCCTCCTTCAGCTGCCTCACCAGTGCTTGGACATCTGGTGACAATGGCTTGCCCCGGCCAGGAACATTGATCCTCTGGAAGCTCTCCATTTGGCTCTGAAGTTCCCTTACTATGGGGATCACCTCGCTAAGGAGGGCATCACCAGTACTAAGGATCTCAGTGGCCTCAAGGAAGGACTTGAGAACCACCAAGATCTGGGAGATGGTACCCCACTCAGCTCTATTCAGGGGAGACTGATCCCAATATCCCCAAGCAAGGCCATCTCATGGATGGCCTTCTGTTGCTCCACCAGCCTCTCGAGTATCATGTTTGTGGCATTCCACCAAGTCGCCACATCCTTCATCATTTTGTGCTATGGGATGTTCAGCTCTGCTTGTTTGTCCCACAGCATCTTTCCCCCTTGATACTCCAGTGGAAGTAGCCTGCCACCTTCCTACATTTGGAAATGAGCTTGCTGGTGATGCTGACGCTGTCACCAGCAGCCCTGTCCCCCTCCAACGCATCCCTGACAATGAGGTGGAACTTGTGTAACACACAGAGGATGCCAACAAAGTTGGCGTCACAGACCATCTTGACCATATTGGCCCCATTGTTGGTGACCATGAACCCATGAGTGAGCTCGCTCTGCCCAACAAGCCACCCCTGCACCCAGCAGTTTGTGGCCCCCATGATCTCTGTTGCCACGTGGGACTTATCCATCGTCTCAGCTTGAAGGAGAGCTGACAGACGGCCTGACTAGTCACACCAGTGCCCTGTGAGGAAGAGGGAGGTGTGATCTCCACCCTCCAGATATCCAAGGTGAAGTGTAAGACCACCTGCAGACCTGCTGTGCACAGCTCCTCCCTCAAGTATTCTCTGCATGCCTCATACAGAAAGGGCACCACTGTCCTGCTGAAGGTGGTGCATATGGGCACTTGGTAGGATGGGGCCACAAGCACTATAAGCTGCCTGAAGCCTGGCCGCTCAACTAAGGAGAAGGACTGGCCATCAGCAGCAAGCATCTCTCCAGTGCCCTGGGTGATCTTGCTTGCCCTTGCAACACACCCCACTTTCCGTCTGCCTTTCCTCCTCTGTTCCAAGGTGGCCTGCCTCTGCTTTGGGGGGGATGGGGGTTTTGGAGCAAGAGGAGGACTTCCCTTTGGACACGTTTCCATTGGTGCCAGGCTGAGGAGAGGCAAAGGGTGGTGCCTGTGGAGATGAATCAGCATCCCCATGGTGCTTATGTATTTTGTTCTCTTGCCCAGGCTAATTTGGGCTCAGCCATGCAGGCAGATAGTGCATGCGGCATCATCTTCCAGCTCAAAATGGTCCCAAACCACACTACCTGCTCACTTCTGAGGTGCAGGTGCGTGTGTGGATGCTGCAATTTCCCCCTCCTCAGCAGGCAGAGGCACCAACAGAAGGAGCAGACTCAGCTGAGCCACTTGCCTTCACAACCTCTACTTTAGCCTCCTCTGAAGTGCCTTCTGAGGAAGGACACCTGGCTCTAGGGGAAACTTGAGGGGTGTGAAGCACAAACTCAGCTGATTCCCTCTCCTTCCCCAGAATTGTCCTTGCTAGGGCACTCAGGTCCAGATCCAGCTCTTCCTCTGGCACTGGAAGGCTCAGCATGGGAAGTGAAATGGGGGTGAAGGACTGTTATGCTGGTGCTGGTGTGGCTGCTTGTTGTCATGGTGGTGGTGAGGGGTTATGGCTGATGCCTCTACCCCTCTTCTGCCCCTCCCTAAAGACTTGCCAGCTGCCTTTCCATGGTGTGTTTCATAGTGTCTTGCTTTTATACAAATATATAAACACATCTAAATTCCTATATACATTTTCTAAGGTGTGTAGTCTATGCTGCAAGGTATAAATGTATCTACGTTCCTATATAAATTGTATAAGGTATGTAATACATGTCACAAGGTATGAGTGTATAAAAATAAAATATAAATATATCTGTTCCTATATGTCGCGGCACAACTCGCTACACCACTCCTTGAGAGGAAAACTGCTGCGGAAAAAAGCCCCAGCAGGGTCATAAGGAGCACAGCTGGTGGTTGCTGAGGCTAATAATAGGTGTCAGCTGACCTAAGGGGGCAGAGCTTGGCCCTATAAAGCCCAGAAGCAGAGCCAGGCTGTGAGTTCTCTGCTAGCAGTTGGAGGGGCAGGAGTTTCCAGAAACAGTGATGTGAGTGCAGCTCCCAAGAGCTCCAGAGGCTGGAGGTGTGGTGTGGTGTGGTGTGGTGTGGTGTGGTGTGGTGTGGTAGCCGGGAGGCTTACTTTGTTATGGCTAGGTGCTTTGTGTTTGAGTTACAGCCAGAGGCTTATGTTATGTTTTGTTAATATAGTATTACACCGGTGGTTTGGGTGAGTCTGTAGGGGTTGGAGGAGGCCTCAGCAGGGACCCCAGCATTGTGGGGGATCCTGGTGCCTGGGAGGGTGCAATTTAGCACCACAGAGGGTGTAGTAATATTGTTAGACGGGTGCAGAGACCCTAGGCCCTAAGCAGGGGGCAATATGAGAGAAGCCCTAAGGGGGCACGGTGAGCCCTAGAGAGAGACTGCATTGTCTGAGAAGCCCTAGAGAGGGCCTAGCACGGAGGTAGTCCTCAGCCAATGGGGTAGGATGCTGCGGTGGACCCCAAGCAGAGGGTTAGCAGCACAGCACCTCCAGAGCACGGCAAGAGGCTGCAGTGGTCTCTAACGAGACAGCAACACACAATGCCTGGTGAAAAGAGGGCAGAACCATGCTGAAAGCCTAAAGGACTGGGGCTGGATAGAAGGTCCACAGAGCGGATGAGGGTCCTGAGGACAGACGATATTCTAGAGAGTCCCGAGAGCGGGTGAGCTTATTGGTAAGGCCCGGAGAGCGGGCAAGTATTAAGAGAGTCCTAGAGGGGAAGGGCCCTAAGGCCAGGGTGCCTGGAGCGCATCCAGCATACGGGGAAACAGCCCAGTGGGTCCGGGGGGGTTGCAGGGACAAAGGTCCCGGTACACCGCGCCCAAGGCAGTAATAAGGTAGCCTCCCATCCTAAACCTAGTGTCAGGTTGTGTGGCGGGCGAGAATTGAGGGTGTCTTGGGCCGGACTTGGTGCGGACGGAGGGCCTTCAGGAGATCACGACCCTCCTGTAGGACCCCGCTGTGACACTATATAAATTAAATTCTATAGTGTAATATCCAATATAATTATAAAGTTGAAAAGAAAAAATCAATGACTATAATAATCAAATAAAAGGGTCTAGAAGAAATGAAAAGGTATTGCGGAATCCCACTTGCTAGGCTAGCAAGTAAGAAATCATTCAGATCAATGCTAGTAGTAGCCTTCACTGTCTAACACTCCTGAGCTGCTGGAAGACACAGCTTAATAACTGTCAGGCCCAAGGCAGAAAGCAGGCCAGTTCAAACAATGCTGCCTCTTATGCTGTTTTTCCATCCCTGCCCCAGACCACTGGGATTGAAAGGGACCTCAGGGAAGGATCACAGTCATTGGCCAGCTGCACAGTCAACATGACAGCAGTCCTTCCCCGCACTTCCCCCTTCCTCTCCTTACTTTCTGTTTCCCTGCAGGCAAGCCTAGCTTGAGCTTCAAAACTCAAAACGTTTCAAAATGTTTCAACTGACCTTGTCTCATTTTGAGGCTGTTTCAAAGCCCTTCATTTCACTTCAATTTCATTCTCTTAAGCTCAAAACAGTGTTGAAATGAAACAACTGGCAACATTTTGCATAGCCCTAATGTCTGGTTCTGTGCACAACACTTCAAGAAAGATGAAGGCAAACTGAAATTTCAGAGAACAGTAAAAACTGTATCAGGGGTATAAAAAACATAATGTATGTGCTAAGTTTGGAAGAAATGGGAGTATTTTGTTTTAAAGGAGAACACTTTAGGGAGGCTTTGATAACTAATTTCAAATGCTAAATTGTTGTTACAGAGTACAATGATCAACAGGGTACAGGACAATAACTAATAGGCATAAATTGCAACAAGAAAGATTTAGGTTAGATAAGAATTTTTAACTCTGAAAGTGGGTAAACACTGGAACAAAATACTTAAAGTGGCTGTGGAATCTGCCATTGGAAGTATTTAAGTGCAGGAAAGGAAAAATTTTTCTGGACTGGTTTAGACAGAGATGATCCTGACTTGAGGCCCCTTCCAGTCCTGCCTTTATGATTGCAAGTGTTTTCCCTTGACAGTCCTACTTAGTAACTAAACATATTGATATTGACTGCTATTAGAAATACAACAGCTAATCTTTCCTATTAATGTTATCTTTGACGTTCATTTTGAATGACCTGTTCTCTCATGCTATCTCAATTTAATGTCTCTGACAAAAACATTGTAGGTATTACTCTCTGAATTAGCCCATATGTGAATAGGCACAGATTTTATTATTTAGAATATTTTGATTGTGTTAGCCATCCCTGAAACATTTAAGAATTTATCTCTCCCTGTGATACGTTGTAATGAAATGTCACTGTGTTCAGGATGTGGTACATCCTGAGAGTAGCTATCTTATTAATGACTGGAGCTGATCAATCATGGTTGGTCTTGGACAACTTTTCTCTAACACATGCAGTTGTTATTCTAATTTTATCTGAAATTCCATGGTAACAAGTTTTTAAACACTAATGACAGGCAGACTGAATAATATATTTTGTCATTTAAAGCCATTGTGATTGGAACAACTGTGCGACAGAGTTCTACTGCAACCCACTGCATGTACAGGTGGCAGATAGTGCAATGACCTTCAGGGAAGATGAGCTGTGAAATAAGCAGGGGTAACTCTGATTTACAAGCAGTCATGAACCAAGCAGTGACAGCACCATCAGGATGTGGTGAGGACAGCAGATGGCAACGCTTTCCCTCCAGAAAAGCCACATATATCCTTTTACAGTGCTTTGACATGGTGTGTACAGGTCACTACTATAATAAGCCTTGGCCATGGGTCCCAGCCATGGGTCAACAAGTTCTAATATGTTGTTTTGCCTGTTTTGCTATTAAGAATCTCAACAGCCGTGAAATCAGATAAAGGCTACAGTGGAACGAGATCCCCTGTCATCTCGGTCTCCTTGGCATTGGCTCAAAGTCCCATTCTTTCAAGAGCCATGTGGAAGCTGATGTGCCACAGCTTCTTCACAATAAAAGAAATCACACACAGGCATTTTCCATGAAAACAGCTTTTCCAGAACATTCCTCAAGCCTTTGCAGACCATTTAATGGCAATGGGAACAGGATTGTGAGGTCTGGAAGCTCCTAGTCATGAACTGGCATGAAGACAGTAGTTACAAGAACATCATCTAACACTTGGATGAGACAGGAGTGCAATTCAGCAGCTATAACTATAACTGAGAAGCTCTCTTCAGAATCTGCTCTGCTCACCCCACATAGGAAAGGGGCTAGAAAAGGTGCCCTAAAAACATAGCCTACCTAATACAATATTTTGTATTTCTTCTTCCTTACTGGTTAACTGCGTCCAGTGGAATCACCTTTATTGTGGTCAAAAATACCAGTGAAGACACACCATCATTTTTGGGACCTGGAACATCAAGACCCTCATAGACAATCCGAATAGTGAATGGCCAGAGCGCCATGCTGCAATCATGGCCTAAGAACTCAGACATCAGAAGATCAATGTAACTGCACCAAGCGAGACTGAGTGAGCAAGAGGTGGGCAGGTCAAAGAACATGGAAGAAGCTATACTTCTTCTGGAAGTTTAACTAGGAAACAAAATATTGATTTTTAAAGACTTGGTTTTTCCATTAAGAATGAACTCATAAACCAACTCAATGAGTTCCCTATCAGAAGTAATGAGTGCCTCATGACTCTCTGGCATATTGGCTCCCGGCCAGTTTAAGCTGTTCTCATCAGCTCATATATCCCAACTCTTAATGCCATTGATGAAACCAAGGAAGAATTCTATGCTAAAACTGACCAAGTTCTTTCTGACATTGCAGAGATAGACAGACCTATTCTTCATGGTGATTTCATCACCAGAGTTGGAAGGAACTCCAACTTCTGGAAAAGAACCGCCAGTAAGGAAGAAGTAGAAAAGGTCAATTCCAATGGCATTTTCCTCTTGACCAAATGCGCGATACATGGAACCATCATCACCAACACCCTGCTCTGCCAGAAAAACAGGCACAAGACATCATGGCAACACCCACAATCTAAACATTGGAAAGTGATTTTTGTCATCCCTCATGGCTAGGATCTCAAAGATGTCAACATCACCCAAGCTATGCTAAGAGCTAAGCAAGGATTTCTGGACTGATCACTGATTCATCCACTCACTTATGTCACTCAGACCGGCTCCCAAATGATGGCTACAGTAGAAGCAATGCCAATGGAAAATCAACAGTGAAGCACTCGAGGACCAAAGCGAGTGAGAACTCTTCTACCAGGGCTTCAATGAAAAACTGGTGAATTCCAATCAACAACTATAGGAGAATATCACCAGCTTGTGGGGTGCCCTCAAGGCCACTATCATCAACACCTGTAAAGAGACAGTTGGATTTTCTACCAGAAAACATCAAGACTGGTTTGATGGGAGTGATTGGGAGATCCAAAAGTTGATCAATCGTAAGGCTTTTTGTGCTTGGCAAAATGACATCAACACCAAGCAAAAGAAATTGAAATTCCAACAAGCCAAGGAAGAGGTTCAAAGGAGGACCTATGATATGAAGAACAAATTGTGAGAAGACCAGGCTAAGGATATTGAATATTTCATTGTCATCTATGATATGCATAGTTTCTTCAGTGCCACCAAAGCCATCTATGGTCTGAGCACTCAGGGACAAACCCCCTTGAAAACTAAAGATGGAGACCTGATCAAAGAGGCGAGCCAGCAGTGCCCATTGGAAGACACATTTTTAAGACCTTCTCAATTGAGAAGGTTGAGTGTTCTCAACTCCATCCTGCAACACCCAGTCAGAGATAATATTGGAATCCCTCCATCCCTTGGCAAGGTGAAGAAAGCCATCAAGCAGGTAAAGAATGACAAGGCACCTCGGGCAGATGAAATCCCCTTGGAAATCTTCAAGAAGAGGGGAGAGAAGCTCACATAACAGCTTCAGGACCTCATATTAAGGATTTGGAATGATGAGAAAATCCCAGATGACCTCAGAGATGCCATGATTGTGACAATTTTCAAGAAAGAAGACAAATTTGACTGAAAACTACAAAGGGATCACCTTGCTGTCCACCACAGGAAAGATCACTGTGAGAATCCTCCTGAATTGCCGCCTCCTACTTACTGAAGAGCTCCTCCTAGTATCTCAGTGTGTTTAGGCTACCAAGACTAACATGACCTTCACAGCTCACCAGCTACAGGAGAAATGCTGGGGAAAACAAACCTCTCTACAAGGCCTTCTTTGACCTCACAAAAGCTTCTGACTGGCAACCAAGAAGTATTGCAGTGATTCCTTCTGAAGTATGGATGCCCACCAACATTTGTCACCATCTTCTGCCTGCTCCACGATGGTATGTGAGTGGTGGTTCTCAGTAATGGATCTATCACAGATCCCTTTGAGGTTAAAGTGGGAGTTAAGCAAGGGTGCATCATCACTCCAACGTTCTTCTCAATATTCCTTGCTGCAATGCTACGTCTGCCCACCAGCAAGCTTCCAGGCACAGTGGAGCTAAACTACCAAATAGATGGTAAACTGTTTAAACTCAGCCGACTCCAAGCCAAAACCAAACCCAAACCAACCTCAGTCATTGAGCTCCAGTACACTGATAATGCTGTAGTCTGTGCTCACTTGGAAGCAGACCTTCAGGTAATCAATCATGTCTTTACCAAGGCATACAAGAAAATGGGACTGGCACTTAACATTCAGAAGACTAAGATTCTCCACCAACAAGCTCCTAATAAACAATCCTCTGCTCTCTTAATCCAGATCTCCAGAGTCTGACTGTGTAAAATTGAGTATTTCCCATACCAAAAAAGCCATCTCTTGCAGAAGACTGACATCAAGGAAGAAATCCAACATCACCTCAAATGTGCAAGTGTGGACTTTGGAGCAAACAGGTGTTCAAAGATCACAATCAGATAGGAAACCAAGGTCATGGTTTATCAAGCAGTCGTGATCCCCACTTTGTTGCATGGAGCTGGGACATGGACAATGTACAGGAGACATCTAAAGTTATTCAGGAAGTAACATCAGTGCTGCCTGTAGAAGATCCTCCAAATCCAGTGAGAAGACACACCAAGGTTAGCATCCTCATGCAGGCAAACTCCACAAGTACTGAGGCGATGATCACCTGACATCAACTTTGTTGGGCTGGCCATGTCATCCAGATGTCTGACTCCAGACTCCCAAAGCAAGTTTATTCTCCCAGCTCAGCCAAGACGTACACTCAAGAGGAGGACCAATAAAGCATTTCAGGGACATCCTCAAAAAATGTAACATCAACAGGAGACTCACCTAAAACCACCCCAAATGGAGGAAGTATCTGTTGCAGAGATCTCAGTACTTTGAAACCATAACAACAGGAAATGGAAAAGTGGGAGCAGCAGTCGTGGACCAAATCAAAAATCCAGTGTCACCCACCCCACACAAAAACACACATCCAAGCTGCAGTAGAGTCTTGATCCTGGATAGGCTTCATTCTCAGATGCACAAATAAGACAATCATGGAAGACAACCATCCTTGACTGAAAGGGATTGCCATAGAAGAAGAACTGGAATAAGTATAGAATATTTGAGGATCTGTTCTCCACAATAAACCTGGACCCCAATAACTCTTTCATCAGAGTGACAGAGGGAGCCATTTCTGAGCCACACATATTGAGTTGGGAATGTATCATCAGAGCTTGTTTAAAGCTACCATTCTCAATCTAATGCCAGAGCAAATGTGAGAGCAGAAGTTTCAGAACAAGGCTGAATCCTTGCCTGTTAGATATACCGAGATCTGAGGCTCTTTTTAATTACAGCCCTATGAGTAATCTTACTGCAGCAATATCTATATCCAAGATATACATATTGACAAGTTCATTTTGCAAACCAAGTAGTTATTTTATTGCCATATTTGAAAGTTCATTGTGCTTCCAGTGGATTAGCATTTGAGCTGATTAAAATATTTTAGTCAAAACTGTTGTTTACAAATTACCATGAAAAATCATTTATATCATGAATAATTGTGGTTTTATTGAATAATCAAAAGCAATCAATCAGGTTGTTTTATATGAAAACTTTTATAGTAAAGGAATCCTTTGCTAGCTAGTTTTAGCTGCTAAAAACAGAATAAAGTATAGGACCTGGCATAACAATTTAGAAGATTTCTAATTAACTTTCAACTTATTCCAAACAGTACATTTACACGTTAAACATAGTATGAGGATAACTGTCATGTACTTCTAGATACAAGGCATATTGAATATACGGTGAAGCATCTTAGCACAAGGAAATGCATGGAACTGAAGTGCTTTATTCTCTATTCACTACAGACAATTAAGAAAATTATGAGAGAATCCTTCACCTACGTATCCAGGTATCTAAGACAACTTTGTTTAATTATAAGTGCAGTGCATTTTAGTGAAGGCTTGTTTCCTTGTATAATTCTTTCAAAGCACTGTAAACCTTACTATTCTGTATTATTCATGTGTTGTGTGTTTTAATGTGTATGAATATTTCAGCAGTACTCCCCAAATGCCTGTTACGAATGAAGATGATTGTGTGAGATCTGTTCGGTTTCAGCTGCCTGGGTTCAAAAAAGATAGCTAAAATGAAAAAACTCCAGGGACACGTGATAAAATTAGTTGATAAAGTTGCAGTTATTTAGTCTGAAAAGGAAAAGAGCTGGAGCTGACCTTGTTGGGATAGTTAACGTGAGAAAGAAAAGACTTAATGTTTGACATGCCCGTCTCCTTTGTATGGATGCTCAAAGCATAATGAAGCTAAATCAGTTCTGATGAGTAGAAGCAAAACCAGTAAAATGTAGTACTGTACATTGCATGGAGTTGTGCCAATTGGATTTGAAGAGGCAAGATTGACTAGAGTCTGTCACCCTTGCAGTACAGACTAGTTCCCTAATGTTTTTTATTAGTATTTTGTCCAGTCTATTCTAAAATGTAACATGTGATAGGACTCTGAAACACCCTTAGGGAAAGACTATGCCACAGGCTAATGGACCTACTTTAATGGCTTTATAGTAAATCAATAAAGACAGGAGCTTCACCTTTTTATTTAACTTGCATCTAGAATGAATGTTCATCAAGATAACTAACTTGCCAAACAGGAGTAGCCTGTTTGTGTACAATGAACATGTACTCTACCTCACAAGGTAAGTGCATCATTTTAATTATGTGTCTAAAGATCAACTTGTTCTGAATACTGGAATAACTGCAACTGAGCTGCCATTTCATTTGCAATACATCTCAAAGCATTATGCCATGATTGCAGAAATACCTCAGAACTTCAAGGCTAGGGATGGAAGTTACCCTTAAACTGGTATATGTGATTGGAAACCAGTTCAAATCTGTAACACAACAGAAGTTCAGTTTGCTTTCAAAATGGTCAAAACTGGTTTAAAATAAACCTGGATGAATGTAGTACTAGACTAGCTGATTTACTTTAAATCAGTTTATTGAACTTCTGTCCCACATCCCCTCCAGTTTCAAGTTAACTCACAGTCCCCCAGCATCCCAAGATACTTTGCACCTCTCCCACAACCCCCCCCATCTCAGAATGCGCAGGTTAGCTGTGGTCCAAGCTGCCTGCTCCAGCCAAGCAGGGAGGCATGATCTAGCACCCACTAGCTTATGACCTGTGCCACTGCAGACTTTTGATTCTGGAATCAAAAGTGTATTCCTATTCACTTGCTTATCGGTTCAATCTACACAGTTTAGATTAACCTGCAAAGATTGAATTCATCCAGCTTCAGGAATTTTGGCTGTCTGTACCAAAAGAATGTAGTGGCAAAGGCTAGCCATCTCAGTCCAATGACCCTAAGAAGAGACAAGGGAGTACGCAAACATTTTTTGGTGCAAGACAAGTTGAACTTGAAGAAAAATTAAAACAATCTATATTTCTCAGCTGCAGTGCAAAGTGTTAACATACCTGTATACAGAAAGTTTAAAAATGTTCCTGATTCTATGAAAAGATCCGTTTTCCTGCAATGCCAGGAAATGCCTGGTCACGCAGAACTGTTACCAGATTTGCCCATCACCTTGGGTTGTGCTCATTTATTAAGGACACATTCTATGGTCTTGGTAATTCTATCAACATGCTGCTTGTGTTGTTTGTGTTTCTATATGGAGCTGTATATCTCCCTTCTGCAAGTCCTCACCCCCAGTGGAACTATCTTGCAGGACTCGCTTTCAATGGGACTGGGTTCCTCCAGTCATCAAATCAGTCATACACAAACGCACACAGATTAACGTGACGCGCCTGACCTGGCTGGGTTGATCAGCATGGACAGGCTGAAACCCTCATGTGCCAAGAATCAGTTCATCAGAGCAATAATAGACTGCAGTCAGACACAAGCACACAGGTACAGCATACTTCTGAATCAAGCTGGGTGTCCAGCTGACACCCTCATGGGCTAGCATTCAATTCATTAGGGCACATCTGAGCCCTGTACAAGCTGATCCCCTTATGTGTTTCAAACTCAGCACATCCCAATCTTTAGCCCCTTGATGAGCAGACCCCACAGTATTTTGGGGCTTCACAGGGATCTTTAGCTTGGGTAAAAGAAGCGTTGCTGCCGAGCACGGGAAGAAAGAGAAGTAGAGAAGGAAGAATGTACCCAGTTACTACCAGTTAGCAATAAATAACTTTTATAGTCAAAGTAGATGAAATATATAATGGTACTAATAGTAATAGACATGCAAAGGAAAGAAAAACACAAACAACTACAATACTACCCTGGTTTCACTAAGTATTTGGGGAAACTTAGCTCAAGCTTAACTAATACAGTTCAGGTTCAGAAATTTATGCTGCGAGAGAAAGTAGAGAGAGAGAATGCTGGGATCTCACTAGTCCAAGTTACTTGGGTTGCAAAGCTGACGGGAAAAGTTCATAGCACGATCCTTGAAGGGAGACGATCTGTTTTTCCAGTGTCCCAAGAACAACAGCAGATGGTGTCAGCACACACTGCTGCTTTTTTTACAGATTTTTATACCCTCAGTTCAGCTTCTTCAAAGCATTCTTAATAATGTAAACCGTTGTCTTTTCTATTGACAAGGGGTTATCTGGTTTGGAACATCTCAAGAAACTGATTGATAATCAGGAAACACATAGGGTTAGGGAGTACCCAGACACTTGAGAGCCAGCTTAAAATTCTTATGGATAGCAGATGTACTGATGGGATATCTCATGGTTTATTCAGAAACAATAGATAGCTGGCAGCATCAGGGTTTAGGATTTGTACCTGTTGTGAACAAGTCTCAGCTTCGGATAACTTTTCCAGATCTTACTATAGTCTTTTAACAGACTTAAGGCAATTATTGGGCTGTTCATAACCTTTGGGCAGGAGGACTTCCACCAGTCATCCCGGGAAAAGTATGACAACACTTGTGGTCAGATTGCAATGGGCTGGACGCTGTGATGAACCCTTAACCGTTGTTCAAATGTTACCCATACCCGGTCTGACTTGGTCTCTTGCCTCAGCATTCCCTAACCTGGCAACCGAGTTTTAGCCAATCAAGTTTAAATAGGCCTCCCATAGTGGGACCGGGGAATGTATGGCCCAAGATACCTATTTAAACTTTACTTCTGCTTAGAGGTTGGGGGGGGGAGGAAGTCCTTTGTAAATCCAGATTAGAACTGGTCTGATAAATGCTGATCTGGGTGTGTGTAAACATGGGTTGATTAGCATTTGGAGCAAGATTCCCCATCATGCAGTGCTCCCCTGCTTCTCTGATCCCAGAAGTCACTGCAGTCTCTGCTTCAGGTGTTCTGTTCTCCATCTCCCATGTAAATGAGTTGTCATCTGGTTCCATCTCAGATGCAAATGAGACCTAAGGCAATTGTTTCACTCTTGTCACCCTTATCTGGAGGGTTTTAGGTGTGTCTCCGACTGCATCTTAATCAGTTTCGTTTAGGTAGGGGAGGGGAGGGAGAGGGATTCTTTGCGAGTCGGACAGACTGCATCCTGTGCCAGGGTTCCCCAAGAACACAGAGCTGAGATGTAACAGAGCACATAACACATATTAAATATGTGTGGTATTAAAGTTAGTGAGCATTCTGAGAAGTTGTAAGGTAATGTTTACGATGATCTCTAAAATGCACACCTTACTGACTGTTGGCCCCTGCCCATGCATCCTGGTGATTAGCTGAACAACTCTTATTTAATACAATCTGGAGATACTCCTCTCACAAAAACTTATAACTTTCTTGTGATTAGATAGCACTTAGCACATGTTTTACTGCATGAATGGGTGGAAACTAACATTTAAGTGCAGTTAACACATCTTATGTGTAAAGTGCTACATGACCCTCAGCCAATGCTATTTTATCAAATGGCCCTAAGTCCAAGTTTAAAGTAGAGTTAAAGCAGTGCACTGTTTTTCTAGCAAAGAAATGCCATAGTCTTCCAGCATTCACAGAAACAGTGCCAGGTTCACTGAACTAAGAAAAAGTTGGCCCCTTGAAAGCTAAAAATTATATGCTGGATTCACCTGTGACGTTTTCTGGAGGTATCTTGTGCATTTGTCTTCTGATTTTTTTTTATTTTAAACTGAACAACACCAATGATTGTCTTCTTCAAAGAGCTGATGACACTAGTATCCATTTGAGGTGTGAGTATTTCTGAAACACTGCTGAGTTGCTCTGCACTTTCTGACTTCAATCTTCGATAATCCTGGCCTTTTAATAGTAAATTTCCCTTCTGAGCCATGCTACAGAAACCCTAAATGCAATCAAATTTTACTCGTTATATTTCATTTCTAAAATAAAGATATAGGTTTCCTTTACATGAGTAAAATTACAATTAACCATATTCTGAGAATTTCAAAGTTAAATTAGACACAAAATGATTGCTTCTGAACTCAGCTAGATTGACAGTCCTAGAAACCAAAGTCCTCTGTTTATTCATAGAATATTTACTGGTTCAGTCTTTAAGACTTGAACTGGAGAGATCACATTTAGGATAATAGAACAGTTCACTCTGTATGCTCATTACATTTTTGGCCTCTCTGGCACTGGCTACAATGTTCCAATTAGTGCCATAGTCTTTGTGACTATGGTTGGATATATGACTGATCAAATAAAGTTCAGTCTACTGACCAGTCAAATATTGGTCAAAATTAGTAAAAAACAGAAAACAAAACAATAGATCTAAATAATACACCAAAAAACCACAATTTTTCCATTAAGAACTGTGTAAAAAAAAAAAAAAAAAAAAACCCAAAAATCCTATTTCTGTAAAGAAAACTACAAAAAATGCAAGGTTTTTTGTAAAATTGCTCTAGTCTTTGACCAGTCAAAAATATGCAGTTACTTGGCCAATCAATTGACAATATTTGACCAGTCAATTAACCAGCTTGCCAACCTTATTTGTGACACAGTGGCCACTTCTATACAAGATGCTGACTGTGCAGTTGTTACTGCTCATTATTTAGTACTTGTATCAACAACTACTAAATGACTGCATAGTCATGCATGAGACTACTAAGCAGTAGCATCACATCAACAGTTTGTACCATGCAACACTACTGTGCAGTAGTCTTGAGCTACTGTGCAGTCAGCATCTTGTATAGAAACAGCCAGTGGGCTCATCATCTATATGAGATTTTTACTGTGCAGTTCCCTAATTGGCTCCACAATAAAGTCTCATCATCTACATGTGCAGCCATATTAGACCACAGAGAAATAATTCACTCCTCTGCATGTTAGTGCTTGTAAGTACAAGTACTGTTCTGTAGCAGAGTTTTTTAGTGTGCAGCAATACATGTGATAGACACTGATAGGGATGACTGGGACATAGGGTACTTCAGTGAGGGGGCTGCCTGCTGGCTATACCAGAACACCCTCATGCCCCAAGCAGCCCCTTTGATGCACACTGAGCCAGGTCAGAGTAGTCCTGGGCTGGCAAGATGACTCCCTGGGCCCCATGCCAGCTGGGGCTACTTTGACCCAACTCAGTATACTGAGTCCTGGGTGCAGCTGTAAATGCAGTGCCCAGGAGCAGTAAACTCCAGTGTGATATGTACTGGAGTTTATCGCTTAATGTTAATAGCACATGTAGATGCATATAGTTGCACCTGTATGTGCAGATCAAAGATAGACAATCAAAATATCAACAGATAACATTGACTTTCAGTCACCAGGTTAAATACTGTTGTAGCACAAGTGGACTCAATGCAGGACTTGCAACAAATCTGGGTTAGGTAAGAAAAGGAACATGGTCTCTTAAGATATACAATCTGCAGATGAGAAGAGACTCACCTTCACAAAAGGACTGCCCATTGCCCTGCATAATCACAAGGGAACACATAGAAAGTTCATAGCAGTCAGGATCTAAAGAAATAGACACCTCAAAGATGTACACAGCAAAATTGCATCGCATGTGCCACTACACTCTTTTCAATGAATGGTTTTCCCTCCAAGACTGCTATTTCAGGAAAGGAATCTATTCATATTCCCATTAATTTTGGAAGCCAGTGTTAGCTTGAACACTGACCCTAAATGAACTTTGATCAAGCAGCAAAATAGCAGGCAGTATGATTCAAATCAGTTTCCATAGTTTCTAATCTGATACACTATCTGCTTCAGGGATCACAATTCATGCTCAGTGGGTCTGAGGTAACAAATAATCACCATTATTACCTGACTCCACTCACTGATTCCTATAAGTGGATTATGTGTTTGCTTTAAATATGTAATGCCTTTTTCAAAAAGGCAGCAGCTATAATTCTGTATCTTTTCTTATTTTGTTTGCATCTGATGATGCTTCCTATTTTTAGTTTATGGGAATCCATTATTATTTTCTTTTGTATGTCATGCAAAGCAGAGCTTTCAGTGATTATAAATATGAACGAAAAGTAGAGCTGTGAACGATTAGAAGCTATTAAGTCCCACTGATGGATTCCGTTTTTTTCATATTGTATGGTGCCAGTAAGTTCAGGCTGGTATTTTTGATGTTTTATAAATAAAAGGAATGAAGAGCAAGTCAAAACTCCCCCTCAAAAAAAAAAAAGTAAAGATGATGACAATTTTATTCCAATTTAGAATGCCTACATCCATACTTTTCTGTTTGCAAATCTGCCCAGCCTGACAGTCTAATGATACCTCCTCCAGACAGTTTTACTTGTGAACAATTTTCCAAGAGTATAGTATTAGAAAATACCCTGGGTGAAAATATTTTGGGCTTGTTATTTCTGCATGTGCAGCAGTCACCACTGAAAAAAGCAACATTGAACTATAACTACAACACCCTTATATTAAACTTACTGCAGCTGTGTCCAATGCCATTATGATAATCGAGGATCACTGGTGGCCAGGTCTTATTTTAGCATAGTTGTGTAACTAAAGGCACTAGCCATATATTCTTCTACAGTGTAGCAAAAAAATATTTCTAAGCATACTATACCCCAATATTCAAAATGTTGACAGATTCTGTGATATTTTCTCTGGAGGTTGACAATTGCCTACCTCTACTTAGAAGTCATGGAGGCTGGATCATTCTGCTTGACTATTCAGGGAGTCAACTCATTCCAGCTTTGCTCAGACTTCTGGAAACAAATAGTTCACACTAGACTTACAAAGACTGTTGTCATAAGTAAGCATTAATGCAGTCACTCCTATGCTAGAATGATACCATCCATTAGCACAGTCACTCCACTATCGTGATACCTGTCTTTACCTAGCTTTTAAACATGGACATCAGTGGCAGTCAGGAAGAGAGAAATTTAATTTTACACATTAATAAAGAGGAAAAAAAAAGACATTTTAAACAAATAATTATTCATGCTGAATTCATCACTCAGATATATGGTCTAGATTAAACTGTTATAACTTGGGTACAGAACTGCCTGAATAACCCTGGTCAGAGTGGTCATGGAAGGTTTGATGTCAAACAGGGAGGAGTTATTACATGAGGTTTCCCAGGCATGTATCCCAGGTTTACTACTCTACAATATCTTAATTAATAAATAAAAGAAGGCTATTTACACTCATTAAATCTGCATATGAGAGGAACGTGGGAGTGGGAGTGGACTTTTTAAAATGTTTCACAATGTTCATGATCAATTAGAAACACTGTTTGAAATAAATCAGATGAAATTCAGTGAGTACAACTGTAAAGATCAGCCCTTAATGAATGGAGACTCTATAACAAACTGAACTCTATTGCAGAATTTTCAGGGACCCCGGTCATACTTTTATGTCAATTTATGAAGGACAAAATGACGTAATGCTAATATAACAAAGGGCTTAGTCCATCTGTCTGTCTGTCCGTAACGCGCTTGGAGCACTGTGATTGGTTGCTGAAACAACCAATCAGAGTGCTCCAAAAGCATTCCAGACAGGGGGTGCTGGCAGTGGCATGGCAGAGGTCTGCCATGACAGCAGGGATGGAGGGGATGGAGCAGGGAGGCAGTGGCAGCCCAGGGGCCGAAGGGTACGGAGGGGATAGCTGAGCAAGCTCCCCGCCATGCACACTCCTGGATGGCAGTGGTGGTGTGGGGAGGTAGGTGATGGTGCTTCATCCCTGCCCCCCTCACCCCCCATTGTTCCTGATGGGCAATGGGCCAGTACTGTAATAATGCACACTACCGTATCCAAACATCCTGAATGAGACATGCATCTTAAGGTTTTTCCAGTCTTCCTTGCCGTGTCACTGGCCCAGCCAGGACTGAACCCTCCAACCACATGGAGCAAGAGAGGATTCCCATTGGCAGTTTTCCCTCCACCCCACTTGCCACTTTGCCAGCACAACTACTGTGGCTATAAGAGGGTTAAACCCATAGCTGTGTTGGCCCAGCAGTAAAAGGAGAGAGGATTAGCTGATGATGGCACTTCACCTCTGCCCTGTGTGACTAGAGCATTCACCCCTAGCTGAGCGAGTGCCAAGTACTTTTCCCTGCTGTTATTCTGACATGGAAGTCAGTGTCCTTCCTTAAGATACACAGGCCAATTTTGAATGATTAATATTCAAGGAAAAAGTTTGTGTGGTGTGTGAATAAATATGACATGTAGGCTACACTTTGAGGCCATTTTTAAGAAACTGGTATGCTTAATGGATAGGGTTTCATACAGAGAGCATGTTATATCAGTGTTCCATGCTGTGCACTAGCTGCTAATAAGTTTTCAGGTATAATTCAAGATATTGGTTTTAAAAAATAGAATGGTTTGGGCACTGCTTATGTAAGAAACTGACTCATTGTCCATGTTAGGCTGACACAGCAGTCACCAGTGGATGTGAGTGTGAACTGAAGTCCTTTTAATTAAATGTTCAGGGCCTGAGGACATAGTACCTCCAGAAGCTCTTTAATTTTGTAATTTATTTTTTTTTTAGTTTGCCAGATTTCTTTAGCTTTCTGAAAAAAACAATTTTAAAGAGGCATTTTCAGAGGTGATGGGCTTAGATGTACTTGTTTGTGGGGTTGGTTGAGCGAAGGTTTTCTATGAAATGTAAGTACAGTATTTTTTGTACCAGATAGCACTTTGAGCATTGTAAAGCACTGAACATATAAGATGGAATATATGGGCACAAACAAAAATTGTGAATACTGAAAACCTAATTTCAACATTTTTAGCATGAGCAGAATATGCCTGTTCTCTGCTCTGTTATTGATTCCATATTGGTTAAATTAGTGACATTTTGCTTTGCTGATTCAGCATTTCTGATCCACTAACCAAGAGTATTTGTTTGAAAGCATTCTGTTCCACAGAAACCTCCTTTTCCCTTTCCTTCTGCAAAGACTAAAAGAATCACTGAGTGGCCTATTGATGTAATCCCTGTTTTCTGTCAGTTACCACTGGGAATAAAAATGTCTGACAAACAGGTAATTTATGTTATATACTGCCATCTACTGTGTCTCCATTCAAACTGCATCCTAAGATTCAAGCCTAACAAACATGAGACTCAGTGTTTAAATTATACTGCAAGAAAGAAATCAATGAATGTCATTCTCATTCTGTGTTACAGGATTTTAACAGGTTCTAGAAAATAACTTCATCTGAATAAACCAAACATAAAATGACATATGTATCCAATTAAATTTCCATGTTGTGAAATTAAAGACATTGCCTGCATTCTTTCTGCATGTGAGTCATTTGGAAACCAGTGGTTTTATACATACCATTATTTTCATAAGCCCTAGAAAGAATGTGTATATCATAGTAAAAGCCTAGTGAGACAATATAGGGGTTCCTTGATTACTTCAGTCATTTGTAGAAGTGTATATTTGTCCAGAAAAAAATTTTAAAAAATGTCATGCATATTTTACATAAATTCTTCCCCTTGCAATAACTGCAGGCCATTTACTGATAACTGCATGACAGATAAGCTGGATTACTTAGCTATTTGAAATGCTAATACTCTCCTGAAAAATGTTATATGATAATAAAGGAGTGAAAACATACAGCTTAGCAGTTGCAGTGACTCCAAACTGAAACTCAAGACACCTGAGAACTATTTCCAGCAATGCCATTGATTTGCCAGGTGTCACTTTACCTCTATGTACCTCAATTTCCTCATTTGTAAAGTGAAGACCGCAGTTTTAAAAAGCATTGCAATCTGTAAAGGCAAAGTGTTCTATATGATCTGCGTATTTTTATTAGATGTTCATTATAAACACAGGAATCTGATTTTCACATAAATTCTGTGTTCATGTCATAAATATCTGGTCCTAGGAAGGTTTTATAAATCTGTTCTTCTTCTGATTAATGTGGCTCAGATTCAGCATCCTTCATTTTTTTTTCTTTCTCATGAAAAAGCTGTCTTGACTAATGAGCAGAAGAAGAAGACATTGTATTGCAATAATGACTCTTGTTGGGCTCACTACCCACTCCAACTCCTTCAGCTTGCCCTCACACTTTACCTTTATGGACCATCAGAGCTGCTATTTAGCTGTTAAAACTGTTCCAGCGAAGAGCTGGATTAGAGATGGATGCCCACATAATTATCAATTCAAAGAGTCTAACAAACTAACAGCAAAGTGGGCATACCATGATGACCCTACTCTGGAGCTCTCCTGGAAACCTACAACTGGACTCAGGGGTTAGTCCACAGTGACAGCAGGAGGTTGGGGGCATGTGCCTGACAGCCAGTCAGGGATTGCTGCCCTTGGCAATCTCCGGCAGGCTGTGAGGCATGCAGGAGTGATTCCACCTGGCTTCATCTGATGCAGGCATCTACATGCCCCACAACAGAAGAGCGAATGTGTGTTCCATTTGCTCCCAATCCAATCTATGCAGTTTAGAGAAACCCGTGTAGATTGGATTGACTCTGCCTCAGGCTTATTGAATGTCTGTACCTAGCCTATGTGTTTGTTATGCTGAATTAACCTCATGACTTAAACAATGATTGAGATTTCATGCACTTTAATAAGTTTACTAAGAATCAATTCAGATACTTAAAAAAAAATGAAGGTTAGTAAAACCTTCTCTACTGTCACCAATACATTTACAGCCCTATAATTGTAGTCACAACAGAGATTTGCACCAATATATATCAATCTAGTTGAATCAGTGAATACACTATGTAGATGTGGTAAATCAGCACATTTATTGACATCTTTCAATACAATGCATGCTAAATAGTACTTCGCTTCTCCAACTAATTTGTAGGGGACTAATCTCAAAGTAGGTTCTATTCAAAATGGGTAAAAATTGAAGATCTGGTTCTGCATGTATTTTTTCCTTCCTTCCCTCCCACAAGTATTTTCCATGGTAAGAGCTTTCCCTTTTTTCTTTATTTACCATTGATCACAATCTTTAGAAGCTTGAAACAAATCTGTTTCTTATACCCAATTTATTTACTTCTATTGTGTTTGCAGAATTCTTTGTTGTTACATGGTTTCTTCTGAAGGCTGAACAGCTGGTATTGATTTTTTTTAATAGCACTGCAAATATTTCTTTTTGGGCTAGGGAAAAAGAATACATGTGAAAAATTATGTGAACTTTATAAAAATATCCAAAAATCAGTCATGCCAACTTTGATACTATCCCTTAAACTTTCTTGCTGGTATTCTACAAGCATATTTCTGATATCATTTCCTCACCTCCATTTGCAAAATCCTTTTTATAAGGTGTAAGGTTCTATACTACAGAACTGAGGGTTATACTAACTAAAGGATCCTGTTATGGGATAAAAAAGATAGGTAGAAAGTTGGACCAGGAACATCATATTTAGGGTATGAAAGAAATTTTGAATGGGATTCCACAGAGGTCATTTTTCAATTCTTTCATTTTCTATTCATGTAAAAAGAATTATAAGAAATTTCCAGTAAGAGTATTAAATGTTGTATGTGGGTATAGAGGAAACAAAAACAAAAAATGTAGGCATGATGTAGAGGATATAAAGATGACTTACTGTGACTTACTGTTCACTATTAAGCTCTGACAAGTCAATGTCAAGTAGAGGGAGATCCAAAAAAAGACTTAGATGCCTAAAATGCAACTTAACTGGAATTTAGGTAACCAAGTCAAAACAACTACTCTATGAAAACCCTACCCAATTCTGGGACACAGAAGTTTTCTCAAGAAAACTTATCTAGGTACCTAAAGTTCTGCTATTCACACTCCCAGCGCTATTGTTCTTTGTGCTGAACTGAGCATCTTGCTGCCTCTCATAACTAAGGCAATTAGAAGTCATAGACAGGGAATCCCTACACTTCAGTCTCCTGAAGCACCTGGTGTCATAGACATGCTCATAGTACATCTGATGCACAAGGACAGTTTTGAGTTCAACACTTAATACAGCAGCCATGGCTCCATCCATTAAAAAAAAGTGTAATGGTGCTACTGCCTATCTATATAGCAGTTTAGCGGTCACAGGACTTGTCCAAGAAGTAGAAGATCTGGGTTCCAGGTCCTTTTTAATTTGAGCTGCTTCAAGTTCACGTTCAGCACCTGTCACATAAATTTGTTGGCAGCAGCAGCACCAGTAGTTCCTTGATACAGGGATGACAGTTTTCTCATCAATAGGGAAGTCATCAGTGAGTGTACAAATGACTGAGGAAGCCAATTTTAGATGTGCATGTTTGACTGCAGAGATAGCAAAAAGTTCCAGGAGGAAGGAGTCAGTCCTGGTAATATGCAGTCATGGATGGTTCCCTTTGTCTCTCTTGTCTATCTGCCTCTATAATTAGGTAAATTTGCTCAAAATGATCAATTAAGTGAAAAATAAAATTTTAAAACTGAAATTAAAACATGTTTTAAAACAGCTGAGAACTGGTGCATATGAAATAGACTCTTCCTATGAGGTATCAGGTTAGGTATCAGAGGCAGGAGATATATGCTCTGCTTCCTTACACCTTTTTGGTAAGGGTCAGGCATCACCCCAAGCTGTGTACTAAGAAAGAACTGGAACTCCTCTTTCCTATCTTCTCAAGGTTACAAAACAGACTGAGATGAGCCATAAAGTGAGCTTACTGCTATTCTATGCATACTAGATGGAACAACTTGTGTATTATCCCAGAGCAACCAACAGCTCTTGGAAATAATGTGCTTTCTAAGGTGAAATCCATCCCAGAGATCCCCAAAGAGGTGTGCTAGTTGGGCACCACAGAATGTAGACCAATGACCATTACATACACTATGAGTCATATTCAGACTCTCACATCTTGTAAGGATGTGTTATAAAAATGTGGCCCTTCTACTGCAGAATCTTTTTGCAAGGCAAAACTATTTGGTTAGCATTTTATTTTCCATCATTTTGTTCAGCTTTGGTGCTTCGGTAGTAAACTCTACCATTCCAAAATACTGAAAGAAAGATTGTTCTTATAGTAGCACAGGTGTGAAAGGAGTCAGGAAATTCCCAAAATGCCTCCCCCTGGCCTTTGCTCGTAAGATTTCCAGCTTAACTTTGCAGACTCAAGGGGTTGTGATAAGTCAAGACATAGAGGTGCTTATCTGAATTAAAGAGCCTGGGTCCTTGAGTATCAACTGATTTATGGGCCAATAAAGGATTTATTGAAAGTTGGGAAAGCTTTTTATTTCTTTGCCTGATTATCAAGTCCCTTCAATTCCTTTAAATGTAAAATATATATATTTTTTAAATCAGGCACTGACTGCAGGGATTATGAGCTGCCAGGTCTTAGAATAAAATTTACACTCTCCTTAGACTACCCTTAACATTGCCTCATCCCCTCACCATCTCATCCCCACAAAACAAAGAAACCTCTACAAAGACTGATGTTCACTAGGAATCAACTAGTCATTTCCTTCACCATGTAAACAATGTTCATCTTAAATCACTCTTTAATCTGTCACTACTGGTTCTCAAGAGATACTTTCCATTTTGCACTTTGATTATCATGGCCTAGGTAGAGCAAATTAAGGATTTTCCAGTTTCTAGAACATAAGTTTCTGTTTTTTTCTAGATTACAAAATAGGAAAGAGGGTTTTCTGTATATGTAAGTGGGTGTGTGAATGAGTTCCACTAGAGTTAGCTGGCTGGCTCTAGGCCCAAAGGAGAAGCATTCATCTGCATTGCATTACATCAAGTAACAATTAGAAAGTGCTCTTGTCATTTGCTGTAGGCTTTATTATATCTCTTCAGCCTGCCCAAGTGTTTCTGCAGTCCAAAAAAGCAAAAGTTTTCTATTCTTATCTTTCTTCATTTCATGCTCCCACAAGTGTCTCTGGAAACTGAGGCTCTGAAAAAAATTAGTAATCTTAGGTTACTCCTAAAGGCAGGGCATCAGACTTGACAGGCAAACAAAAGTCTTCCATTAAATACAGTGGGCCTGAGTTTCTGCCTGGTCTCAACTCCATCACCCTTTTTGCGCCCTAGATGAATAACCACCAGATTGCCCCAATACCAGGTACTTAAACACTTGAATACCAGTTACAGGCACAGTAATAGTAAATACTATAAAGCAATCACCACAATTTTTTGTGGTGACAAACAGCGCATATAGAAAAGTAAGACTGTGATTTCAATATCAGGGCCTGACAGGGAAACAAGAATACCAGTGTTTTTGACAACTTTATGAAAGTATAAACTGCTGTGATTCATTCCTCTTTTCACCTCTTCCTGGTCCACAATTGTAACGCTGTGCAAAACAGAGCTTATCTTTTGAATACTGCTTTACGCAAATTTTGATGAATTGACAGTTATGCAAAATTTAGGATATGCTTCCCCATTTTCATAACTCATTTTTTTGTCTCAGAATTCCTCAAGGCTCATGCTACTTTTGAGACCTGCCACAATTCTTTTCTGTCTGAAAGAAATGCCATAGGACTCAGACTCCCTAGCTACTTTTTTTTCTATTTGCGGTGTACCAACACCACCTTAAGACAGTCTAGGTGCCCCATCTGTTCAACTCAAGGTGGATTTTGAATGAGAAGATCTTTGATTCTTGAGCTCCCCATCCTTTTTAGTCAGCTGCAGATGGAGCTAAATAGTCCTCTGGGCATGATGCAAAGACTTCTAGTGGATCTGAGGACTGGAACAAAGTAAGCATCTCTTCTTATTCACCTTAGGTTGAACAAGGGATGTTGTCTCTGTTGTAGATCTTCATCACTATTTGTGTAAGACTCACTTTTCCCTGAACTTCATTTTACAGTCAAAAGACACTACAGGGATGTTTTTGTAAAAAGGGCAACTCAATTCAACAGTTGTTATTGTAACCTAAGGCTTATAAAAACAGGCATGGTGAAATATCTCTAAACTGCTGACAGGTACCTCTTTGGTGGTTGCATATGGTAGACTGTGGAATACATAAGCCATACACAGATGACTTTCTGCAACTTTTAAACCAGCAGTTAGCAATGTTTCCTAACAGAAGGTAGGAATGGCACAGCTCAGGCCCAAGACAGTTCCATACTAAGACCTAGACATTGTCACGAGTGAAGCTCCTCACTGCCAGACTGCCATCAAAGCCATCAAAACCACTGACATCCCTGTCCTTCACAGTCAAATCCAATGGTTCTACAGGCCAGATCCGGCCTGCAAGCTGTAGGTTGCCAACCCGTTCCAAACAAAACTGTCTCCTAACTTTCTCATTGCATGGCTAAAGCTGATCCTGACAAAACAATTTAAATGGAAGAAGATACATTTTTGTAGAATTCATTGCTTCCATCACATCCTTTGCTTTTAAGATCATATGCCCAAAGATAAAGCCAGTTTGCAGTCTTTGGGACTAAGTACACTGGACACTCAAAGAGAGTCCTTTTTCATTTGTGGTTAGCCTTAAAAGTGCACCTTGCCTCATGTGGCAAACTTTAAGTGCTTTGCTGGGTCAAAGCCACAGTTAGATTTTCCCCACATATGTAGTCCGTTTGAGATCAATGAAAGCAGTTGTTTATATGCTGCTCACATAAGTGAGGATTTGCAGAAATGGAGTGGGGGTTATCAGAGATACACATGCATGCATGCATGCATATGCATGCATGCATGTACACACACACACGTGCACATACACAAACAAAATTTGAATTAAGTGAGAGAGCAAAAAAAAAATTTCTGGCATTTGTTCCTACTAGATATTATAAATATGTAACTGACAGCATGCCCAAGGATACACAGATGGCTGCTGTTTTATATGACGGAGTATAGCAATTTGAAAAACTTTTGTAAATTGATCACTTTCAAGGACCTTATTCTGTGACTTGCTTCACTGAGAAATAAAAGCTGTTGGATTCTTCTAATTTCCTCTCCCCTAAGATGATATCAACATGTGCTTGTTTGTTTTTTAAATCACTTCCATTTAGTTTTATTCACAATTAAATAGCGTTTGAACTTAAGAGCAACCAGGAGCCTAAAAGAGCTGTAGTTGTATAGAATTTGGAACCAATGCCTCACAGAAACTATTGAATCTATACACTCCATAATACTGATTATTAATGTATTTATCTTGTATTACAGAGCATTAAATTATTTATCTTGGAAACCAGATCATGTCCTTTATGCTTTTTTTTTAAAGTATGCTACTGGAAACATTCTGAACTCCATAAAAGAGAACAGATATGCATTCAAAAATTTTCTAGCAGAAGTTTTGTAACTTGGTGGATGTGAAAAAAAATGCTCCTACAGAGCAATATTGGCAGTATACAAAAGTCTGAAATCTCATTCTTCATAACTTCAGTCAATCTTTAAATACAATTGAATGATAAGATATAAGGGTTGGAGGGCACGTCCAGATGAGTGTGAACGTGTGGTATGGAACTCTGCAGACCTGTCTGCAGCACCGCATACTTCATGCACCTACATGCAGGCATTCCCCGCACTGCTAATTTGCAGCATGAGAACTGGGGGTGATTTAAACCAGGAGATCCTGGTGTCAAAAAACTCATGCCTTAAAAAAAAAACACACCTTAAAAAGTGGAGTGGCGCACGTGGCAGCAGCATGCACCATCAAAAACTGGAGCCTGGCCAGCCTGAGCCATACTCCAGCTGCTGGCCAGGCTCCAAGCAGCCAGAGTGCCATGGCTGCAGCTCCCAGAGGCCCTCAGGACCTCAAGTAAGGCTACTGGGGCCAGCCGAGGTGCTGGCTCCAGCCTCTCCTACCCCACCTGAGGTAACATGCCATGCACCAGAGCACACATGCATGGGCATTTCCTGGGGAAAAGCAGAAGAAGCACTTATAGGGGTATGGGGAGTGGCCTAGAGTCACACACAGTCAGAGCCATCCCTAAGGGTGTGCAGGGCCCAAGGCATATCAGCCTGTGTGAGGTCTGGGGTGGGAGGTAGTGGCAAATGTCTGGAGCTGGCGGAGCGGGGGTGGGGGATGGTGAGCGGCCAGAGCCAGCAGAGCAGGGGTTAATGGAGTGGAGAGCAGCCGGAGCTGGCAGCACTCTGCTGTGGCAGCCTACCCAGTGGCATTCGGCAGTGACAGCACATGGCAGCCACAGCAGGGCCTATGCAGCACTGACCGCAGGGCCCCCCAAAGGACTGCCCAAGGCAGTCACCATGATTTGCCTCCTTCCTTCACCCCAGGGATGGCCCTGAACACAGTCTTCCTTACTTTCCTTTTCACTTCATGAATTTTGGGTTCATGGTAGCCAGAATTAATGGGAGGTTGCTCCTACCTTGCTTCAACCTACCCTGGTGATTAAGACACTTTCTTGTAAGGTAGGATGTGTGAATCTGAGCCCTGAAAACTGAGGAGGGCTTAGAATCCAGATTTTTCACTTACTGGAGAGTGAACTACCACTAGCCTAGTAGTTTTCAAACTGGCATGTATGTAGCCGTTGGAATACATACTTCTTTGCCAATAGATATATGTTTAAATTTTGATAATGGTGATGGAACTTCTGATTGGTCAACATGCAGTAAATAATGACATTGTTGCATGTTACCATCGGCAGCAACACTTCCCAAGAAATGAACAGGCAGATATGTGTTGGGTGTGGGGTGTACAAGCAGCAATATTTTGCAAGTGGGTAAAAAGGTAGGCAGTCAAAAAAAAATTTGAATGTCACTGCACCAGGCAAATGTGCAAAAGATGGGCAGTGATGACTACTCCACTGCATGTATGTGTTTGATTGAAACTGTCATGGGTGCTGAATGCAATGCTGTCAGTGCAAGTTAGGCATGCTCAAAGCAGATATAGTAAATTGGGGCCTTCTACAGATTTAATCAAAGGACATCTAGTTTGGGAGTCACCAATAGCTTTAGGTAAGAGCCTAAATGCTTGCCCCCAACCAAGCTGGGCATAGATACCAGGTGAACTCTAGTTTCCTAAGTAGAGTTTCTAGAAAACTTCAGCATTTAAAGACTTTATAGAACCTATAAGGGATAGACAGATGTTCTGCAAATTACTCCCTTAGTCTTAATTGCCTAAAATCTATATTAATTTGTATGACAATGTTTCCCATTTAAGGTCCTAAACCTGTGGCCTAACCTGGCCTAACCCATGGGCCAGATCCACCCCATGAAGCTTTAGAAGACAAGGCAAAGAAACCCACAGAAGGCCTCTATGGGTGCATCCCCATGAGTGGGAATGTGCATTTCCTTGGGAACAAAGCAGCAACACGTATGTGTGCTGCTACAACTTGTCCCTGGGTATGCCTTTGCATGTGTGCTCTGGCACATGGCAAATTGCCCTGCGTGAGGTAAGGGAGGTTGGGGCCAGCACCTGTTTTGGCCCCAGCAGCCTTACCTAGGGTCCTGTGGGCTTCTTGGGGCTGAAGAAGTGGTGAGCCAGGCACACAGAGCTGGACTGGCAGCCAGACCATGGCCCTGGGGAGCCAGGCTCCAGTTTGTGTGGCACATGCTGCATCCATGTGCACCGCACCACTTTCTTTTTTCTGCAGCTTTTTTAGATGCTGGGATTTCCTGGTACATTATTTTGCTGCTATTCTTCATGTATGCAGTGCAACAAACAGATCCATGTGTATTGTATATATTTCACAGCACCTCAAATGTCTTTGCGGTGCTGCAACTGCATGTTGCTGCTTGTGTGGATGCAGCCACTCTTCTCTTCTAAGGGATAAATCTGTAAAGAAGACTATGGGTCAGCATTGTGATATATAAGTATCCTGCTGCCTCATGGAATTTTTACTACTGCATTAGGGTCCTTGGCTTCCTAAACAGTATGTGGGGAGAGTTAGGTGTCTAAAAGGGAAATCAAGGATGTCAGCATACTAAACATGCCTAATCTGCCTAAAAATAGGAGTAAAGTTTAGGCCTCACTATTCTCTGGAAGTTAGGTGGTTAGAGCTATCCCTTAGGATGTAGATAGGCCCTAACAATGTAACAGGACACTTCAACATTTACCTGTTCCACCCTCAGTGAATTAACTTGTGCAGGTTAATTCTCATGTCAGAACCTAGTGTGTTGGCAGGCATGGGTTGGGCAAGGAGGCTGAGCCAGGGTCATGAAGGAGAAACACCATGACACAGAGTCCCTAGAGTCATGTATTCCCATGATGGGATTCCATTGGTCCAGAGAGCTTGGGGGAAAAGAAAATGCACAGATCATATGAAGATCCAGGGGCACATGCCCCTCATGCCCTCCCAGGGTACATGCAGCAATGGGAGCCACCACCCCTTCCTCGCAGCCCCTGGACAAACTGCTTGTGACTTCATCCTGCACACCACCCCAGCAGTGCAGCGCCTACCCGTACCCCTGCCCCAGCCCCACTCCCTCAAAACAGACTTACCAGCCGCACCTGGCTGCTCTCCACGCTGCCAGGTGGCACTCCTGGCCACTTGTGTGCTATGCTGCAGATGCATGTATGCAAGGGGCATTTATCAGCAACATTATCAGCCCATTATCAGCCATATCAACCAAAAAACTGATTGCCAATGCTGCCAACTTTCCTTATATCAGTGCCAATTCAATATCGGACCAATATATTGGTATACCTCTAGTTTATACATTTCCTCCAATGGCTAAAGACATGAGCAGTCTTTGGAGCAGGGACCAAAACCTAGGTCTCTCCCTCCTAAAGAGCATGATTTCATCACTAGGATACCGAACCAGGCTGTTACTCTCTTAAGCCTCATGGCTTCTGAATTCCCTTTTACATCATGGCACAGGTTCATGAGAAGAAGTGGAAAGTGTCCCAAAGTCATTTATACTTCTCATAAGAGGTGTGGCATACATGTTCAAACCGTTTCAGGGTGAACAGGCTTTTCTACATCTTCCACTTCATTGACATAGGCACCTTACTTAGGATCATGGGAAGGTATATGAATAGGTCTGGAGAGGAGGCACATTTCTGTGGACATACTGTGTTCTTCCTCATTATTTTTTGGCTGGTTTAGGTCTGTCCTCACTCAGCTTGCTGGCTGTTGGGAATCCCAGTCCTAAGCACCTAACTCTCCATATTTACCATATTTAGAACTTAGTTACCTAGTCTAAGTTTGAGAATTCCATGCTTGGAGCCAGGCACTTACTGTTTAAGTGTGTAAATGCTCAGGATCAGCACGCTGAAGTCCCTTTGTGAACATCATCTCAAGTTCTTTGGGGGAAGAATGCATATACAATGTGTTCAGGTCTAGAGTCTATTTTTGGTCTGATTATGAAACGTGTAGCCCATTACTGCATCAACATTAAGGTCTATAGGAGTTTTGCCACTGAAAAAAGTAGGAGTAGAATCAGGCCTTCTGAGAAATAATTAACAATAATTGATAGTCGATCACAATAACAAGATCACAAAAATAATGCTATATATTCGTAAAAGCGGTGCAGTTTTGAAACTGATAACCAAACCATATCAGGTTAGTACAGTTCTTGTGTAACTCTTGTGCAGTCCTTTGGTAACTCTTTGCTGCCAGTGCTTGTTGATATTAGATAATATACCTGTAGTAAGTTAATGTCTATGCTTACTGACAGGTATAGCATGTAGGTATATACCAAATATGGTTATGACCAAAATTTCATTCTCCTAGCAGAAGTAATTTAAGCTCAGAAATCATATGGACAGAACTCCTGTATTAGCAAGTGCATTTAAAAACTTCCAAAAATAGTATGTTAGTTTAATACTAATATATAGAGACGCCTATGGCAGATTAATAGGATTATGAAGTAACAGAAGATTACTGTTACAAACTCTTGAGGAAAGAGCATATTTTGGCCTTAGATCAATGAAAGCCAGTTAAAGCTGTATCCAGTTCAAATCAGATGACACCATAGTACACAGAAAAAGAATCTGTTGTGGCTTATTCAAAGGAAGCAGTGTAAAAATGTAGCTAACAGGAATGACACTACACAAGTAATTAATTCCTTTAAAGAAAACTTTCTTCTACTCCACTGAAACAGAATGGAAGTTTGTCAATAGCGTGATGAAGAACACACCATGCAAAAGAGAGGTAATAGGGTGCACCTACACGAGACACTTAACAGCACAGTAGCATAGTTTACTGTGTAGTAAGCATGTGTGTCTACATATGCACATGCTTACTATGCAGTAACCCTCACTAATCATGAGTAAATTTGCTACCAGCAAATGCAAACAGCAAATTTATTTTCAGTTAGTAATGGTACAGTGGGGCTCATGTAAATGCCTAAATGGGAGAAAACCTGCTCCCAGTCAACTTGCCACCAGGAGGTTTGAGATTGCTTCCTGCCCCTGAGAGCTGTCTGCTGGTAGAGCAGGCTCCGCCACCAGAGCCCAGGAAGGGACTATGTCCCCTGCCCCAGCTGCAGAGAGCTCCAGGTGCCCCACTCCAAGATCATGATCAGGGAATTTGGGCCAGGGAAGATCCTTATCTCCCAGTGCCAACTCTGTGGATGCGGGGATGGTGCTGGGAGATCCTTGTCTCCCAGCACTGGCCCTGCAATTATGGAGCTGGTGCTGGGAGATAAAGGTCTCAGCCCCATGGTGCAGAGCTAGCACTAGGAAGTCCCTACTGGTGTGGGCTGAGGAGCCTGTTCTCCACCCAGCTCTATAAGCATGGAGCTGGGCTGGGAACAACCTGGGGAGCTTGTTCCCCACCCAGCTTCATGCTCACAGAGCTGAGCAGAGAACAACCTCTTCAGTTTGTTCCCCAGTTTGTTCTCTACCCAGCTCTGCACTCACAGAGCTAAGCAGAGAGCAAGTAACCCAACTTCTTCCTCATGCAGCTCCATATTCACAGAGCTGAGTGAGGAACAAGCTCCCCAGTTTGTTCCCCAACCTGTTTCCCACCTATCTCCATGCTCACAAAGCTAAGCGGGGAACAGGTTCCCTAGCCTCCACCCCACAATTCAGGGGCTGGTAACTGTCCTGGTTAGAAGCAGGTCCCAGCCCCGTGCCCCAGTTGGGTCATCGAGGCACAGAGCTTGAAAAGAGATGCAGGGCTGGGGTAGGTCCCAGTCTCTGCCTCATCCGCTGGTGGGGCAGCTAGCAGCAAAGTAGAAGATCAGGGCAGGGGCCTGGGACTTGTCCCACCCCAGTAGCTCTTTCCAAGTCCTCTGCCTCTGATTAGGGAGCCAGGACCAGGAGCTCCTTGCTGAAGGGGCAGAGGGATATTGTCCCCACCCTGGTAGCAGACAGCCTCCAGGGGCAGGGTGTAGTGTCCCAGCCCCAGTCAGAAAACAAGTGTTTCCTACCCCAGTGCGCCCTACCACCCTCTGGGCTAGCAGCCAGGGGAAACCTAGAGCTCTCCTTGATGGCAGCAGGAGTCCATTGCAGAGCTCCAGAAAGCAGAAGCATTTTGCTGCCATACGTAGCAAATCTGCTCCCACTTCCCTGCATGTGCACTTGCCTGCCCAGAAGCATTTACTTATGAGTAAACTGGTCTTGAACAAATGACATAGTCCCCTCTCAGGATCTGGTAGCAGAGCCCACCCTGACAGCAGACAGCTCATGAGGGCAGGGAGCAATCTCCCAACTCCTGGTGGTCAACTGACTGGGAGCAGATTTGCGGTCAGGCATCTACACAAACACTATTGCACAGTTACTAATCATGAGTACATTTGCTACTTTCATTTGCAAGTAGCAAATTTACTCATGATCGGCAAGGTTCACGTGTAGTTGTACATGCTTACTGTGCAGTAAACTATGCTACTGAGCAGTAAAGCATCTTGTGTAGATACACCCAGTGATGCTGAAAAAGATAGTGAAGGATTCTAGTGTGCAATCAAAACTGATACTCAGTGTGATATTTGCATGCATGAAGAGGGGATTAGTGAGAAGGAATACTATGGTGATTTTACTTCTGTACCCAGCATTTGTAAAGCTAAAATTGGAATGTAACTGTTCTTTAGAAAGGATGTTGAAAAGCTGGAGCACAAGAAGAGCCGCATCAATGATTTAGGACAGAAAAGTGCTTTTTAGTAAATTGTAAAGAAATTAACATTTTCAATATAGGATTAGAGTCAGTGAGCATATCTATATGAAACTATGTCACCATAGCAACGAGCTACAGCGATGTATCATCTAAAAATAACTGTGCACTGCCCGGACTGTGCAGTATTGGTGGGTACTGCTCGGTGATCTAGTACTTGCAAGTATTATATGACTGTGCAATACCAAATGAGAAGTCAGGGGCATGTGTAGACATGCCCCGTGAGTACTTTCACAGGGAGAATAGATCAGATTCCACAGGACCCTTTCATCTAACCAAAAAAAAGACACAAAAAGAAATCATTAGCATGAAATAAAGGCAGATAAATTCGAATGAGAAATAGAATGATATTATAAACAGTGAGGGTGGTTAACCACTAGAACAAACAACCAGGGAAAGTGGTGGATTCTTCATATGGTAATGGTTGCAAATCAAGACTGGGTGACTTCTGGAAGATATATCAGTGTCAGGAATGAGTGAAATTGCAATGATATGCAATCGGCAATGAGAGCAAATGGTTTGCATTACATCATATTTTCCCTAAGTGCTGATACTGAGCCCAGCTGCTTTTAGTACACACCATGGTACAGAGACTTTGTTCAATTAATACTTGCATTGACATTGTATTGCATCTGTTATTTTCCAGTATCTTCCTGGATTACAGTTTACAGTTGATTGCTGTTATTAAACTTCTAATGTGCCTAATACACAAACCAAAGTTTAATTCATTAACAAATACTTAAGATGAAAACACTCAACTTGTGAGTAGAAAAGCATGAAACAATTCTAGCTGATTACAACTGTGTAAATTCTAGCATGACTTGCCTGTGAAATTGTTTTTTGATATGCCTTCTTCCCTTTCCACAAGCATTCACAGTCTGGACTTTGTATGCCAAAAATCAGATAATGTCTTCTGGAGTTTTCTGAAAGAATATGGGTGCAGCAACAGTGATTTACACAGGCTGAAGGTTCTGCCATATTTAAATAGTCCATGGTGTTTGAAGTTGACCTTGAAATACCACTACTGATGTATAAGAAATGGGAGCATTACTGCTATATTTTTATATCATGATACTATGCAAGAGTACAATTCATTAGAAAGACTAGCCATGACTGAAAAATTACAATGTTTAACTGCAGCTTAGGGTCGGGCCGTGCAACACATTAACAGCAGTATAACTTATAGCAGTCTTGTACAATGATATAAGTTAGTCCTTCTCCAGAGCAAACAGATAACCAGATTTCTCAGAATAGCTTCCATAGAAGATACTGTTAGAGCACCTCACCACTGGTTGATAGAGGGAAAAAAATAATAGCCCACTTCCAATGAATAAACACCTACCCTGCAACAAGAGTCGACATATAACAAACACCTAGACCAATTACATTTGCATCAGTTTGGCCTTCCCTTTGATTTTTCCCAGAGTACCTCTACAAAGCTTTCTTAGAATTTTTACCAGTGTAGGAATATGCATCATATGTCCACTTCTTCTTTGCACAGATGTAAGGGGGGGATTGTAAATGAATCATGTTCCACCTTTTAACCTAAAGATCTGGAAATATCCAATCATACCATCTCAAGAGCGCTGGGGAACAGAGGCCTCTCTTTATCCATAAAACAAGCATGCAAGATTCTCCACAGTGTCCTGCAACTGTACATTAATAATGAGAAGAATAAAATACCTTTTAAAATTGAATCAATAGTTCCTCTATATCAATAATTCCTCATGCTAACAAAAAAGCTATAATACAGTAACAGTATTCACCCATTATCCACCCAGACTGGAGTCAGACTGACAAGCCAGCTGTAAAAAGCTTCATAGCTCATTTCCAATCCCCTGAGCTATTCAACATCCTCTGAGATTGAGGCACTTTATTTATTTCATAAAGATGCCAAATGAATTGTGGGGGGTTATATGTTCAGGAGGTCTATGGCAAATGTGCTGTTGTCAGTTTTAAGTTTAATGCAAGAAGGTTAAGAATAAGGACTTGCAAACTCAAAATCCCATCAGCTGCTGGGTTTTTCACACTGATAGCTAATACTAACACATCTGGATATTAAAAAAAAATACTAGCAGTTGTTTTACAAATATTATGATTTATAGCTTTTTTTCAAAATCTAACATAGTGCATGATAGCTCTAAAACACAAAGCTGATTAATTTAGTCAAAGGTTTCACCTGAAGTAACAGTTGTTTGACATTGCTAAACGTCTTTCATTCCAACTATATCACTTATTCTAACAGCACCATTAATATTTATTGATGACTCACCTAAGAGTTCAGTATAGAATGGGATTCTTTCAATTCTTTTACATTTTGATTAGGAACCACAGAGTGTCTGTGTGTATGTGTTTCAGGATTGTTGGTCTAAGGACATAGGCAGACAAGGTTCTTTGAGTAAATGTGATATGTTTTATTAGACCAACTAAATAGTTTGAAAAATGGTTCTTTGCAAGCTTTTGGGCACAAACGCCCTTCTTTAGGCAGAGCGAGAGTTGCAAAGACCATTTTTTTGCAACTATTTAGTTGGTCTAATAAAAGATATCACATCTACCCAAAGAACTGCATATGTATAGCTACCTCTATATCTATATCTATATGTAGCATACATTCTAGCAGAGCAGAGAGAGTTCAGATTAATGAATACCTTTATTCAGGTAACTGCTGCCCAGAAATAACACGGTCTAAAATTTTCATTGACAACATCGGTGATCATTATGATAGCAAGGAGAAAGCTGCATTCCTTTGCGTTCTCATGAAGAGATTCTGTGCTGGCCAAATAGATAGTATAACATCTACAAGGAAATAGGCCTAAAATAACTCTGATTGTGAGGTTGACAGACCTAACAGTTATACCAGTATTAAATTATGCCAATATAAGAGGTTTCACTATAATTGTTATGTCTATCTACTTCTACAGCAATGTAAGTTGAGCAAAAACTGTTATAAATTTTAATCCTGTTTCAATCATGGAAAAGGTTGCAATGGTTTAAATCATTTCTACTAGTAGACAAAATGTAATAGTTAAATCAGAACAGAAGTTGCACCCTTCTGAATGGCAGCTTTCCTTCCCCTTCAAAGTGATATAAAGTTATTTGTGATTGCATTCATTGTGTTCTCTGTCACTAATAGAAACTTACTGGTTTCAAATAGTCCTTTAGCATACATCATGTCCTTTCTCCAAAAACCCCTGTTAAGTTGTAGACAGATATAATATTCAACCACTGTAAAGGTGATGCAGGACTTTCTGCTTGGGCGCATTAGCTGAACCAAAGTAACCTTTATTGGTCTGTTCCTATGTCAGTATAGTCTAGCTCAACCACAAGAGGTCTACAATGGATGTTTACTACAGAGTAGTCTAATTAGCTCCACAGTAGACATTGTGCACCCCTATTAGGCTGGAGTAAACCAATTAACTCCTTAGCAGGGTAGTATTGGTAAATACAAGTAGTAACCTGCTGCAATTTTTTACTTCACAGCAGCACACGTGTTGATGCTGCCCCAGCTGGTATTGTTCATTGTTGCTCATCCTCCAGCCAAGTCTTCCACAGCACGTTAAGCAAGGGGGAGAGCAGCCTCAGGCTGGCAGGCTGATTCCCTGGGCCCCTTGCCAGCTGGGGTTGCCCCAGCCTAGTTCAACATGCTATGGTCCCAGGCATACATTCAAGCAGCATGCTCAGAAACAATGGACGCCCAAAGGAGGTAGTGCTCTCCTCTATCTTGGAGGTCTCTAAGAGGGGACTGGACAAGCACCTGTCTGGGGTCACCTGACCCCAGCACTCTTTCCTGCCCAGGGCAGGGGGTTGAATTCAATGATCTATTAAGGTCCCTTCAGACCCTAAGCATCTATGAAATCTATGAAACATCTATGAAAACCTATAAAGCAATATAGTTTTATTAAAGCTCTTCAATAATGTTTCTCTCCACACCTTTACTGAAGCCTCAAGTTAGGATTGTCATAGATTTGGTGCATGCCATATAATAACCTGAGTTCAGGTTCTTGCCATAGGCAATTCCTGCTGATGACAGAGTGAGAGTATATCTGTAACAAGATGAACATGTCATCCATTGTTTCCAAAAACAGCATGATCATCTTCTTCACTTTAATTCTGAATCTATAAAAAAACTCCATTCACAAAAAGGGCTTCCATTGTTATCTGTCATTATAGATGGTAAAAACAATCTTTTTATCATATTAATATAAAGAAATATATTTCAAGGGGAGGGGAAGGATATGTGCAAGGCTTCTAATGCAAGCTGACAACTACCCAACAGCTCACAGGTTCCTGGAAGACTTGTAACCTTGAACCAAGGATAAAGGATGGTGACAAAGTAATGCCTAAATTGAAACTCGTTCTATTTTGTTTCTTTTCTCCCAGCAGCCTATCATTCATCCATCCCCTCAGTGAGAACAATGACATGTTTTAACCTGTCTTTTCAAAGTGCTTTTTCATATAGCTAAGGAGATTCAGTGGAAGGTTTATTAATGGTATGGCTTGTCTGAAAGTGTCTACACACATCATATATCACTAGGTGTAGTCTCAGATGAGCTAAAATGGAAGACCTACATGCTCCATTAAGTTCTAGCAGAGAGGAGAATGTATTAACCCTTTGACATTCTACAGAAAGCAGTGCTCATACATAGCTACAATGTGTTGTGCAAAAAAGGATGGGTGGCCCATGGGGATTTGATATGAAATGCAATGTGCATAACCTTTGTGGTGTCATGAGGGTTTATTCCAACTTGTTTCCATTTCCCAACCCAGCAAAATGGCAAGCCAGAAATATTGAAATTTAGATATATTAAGGAGAGCACGATCAAGTAGCTTAGGCCATAAATTTAGAGCTGTAAAAAAAGAGACTGGGATATGTTTCAAATATTGTATTAATAGAAAAGTATTACACCTGACCAACAGAGGCTGGTAAATAAAAACAGCAGTTAGAACAATATAGTCCTAATCAGAACATTTCTGCTTGCCATATACAGCTGTCCTCTCCTCCAGACGTGCCTTGCATCTTCTAACGCAAGGAGAATATAAGTAGAATGACCATATTCTTTTCTTTGATTTTTATCCTGACCAGATACAGATACAGAATGAGTAAGGCCCAAAACCCTGCACAATGCTTAAGCAATTATTTGTAGGGAAAATTAACAATTTCCTACTTACAGACACAATTTAGGCCACATAAAGAAGCAGTAGTACAGAAGAATCTTAGCTATGACCCTATCTAGAGACTCTGAAGTGGAAATGAAACCCTACTATGGCATAGAAATTAAGATTTGCCAGATGTTACTGGGATTTGACATAGTCCAAGAAGGGTGAAGTTTTAAGTTTATTGATGATGCTAGATGCTACTGGAGGATTTAGGATTTTTAGGTGTCAAATAACTTGTACATAGAAAAACACGAGAGGTAAAGGCATGCAATGAAATCACATGAATTAACTGTAAAATGTTGTAATAAATTAAGTAAACACCAGAGGTCTCTATTCAACTCACTGCTGCGTCTCCAGGGCAGACAGGATGAAAGGCTGTTTATTACAGTAAGTGAGAAAAATCTTTTAAGCAGGATTTTTTTGAATGACAGAACATTTTAGAATAATATAATTTGTAATTAAACACTTCTTTTTCCATGTGGCAGAGTATATAGCTTGTGCAGCTGTACACAACCCAGGAACCACCACAGCAGAAATCAGAAAACATGTTTGAGATGGAGCCACTGATACAAATAAGAGACAGAGCTGATAGGAAATATTTTCTGCTCTTGGTTTAGAAAAGCTCTTGAAAATATTTAATTCCATCCTTATAGAGGAAAACACTGTGCTTAACTATCAGTGTGTGCTTAAGCCCAATCGATTTGAATTTAAGTAAAGGTTCATGTTAACTGCTTATCAAACTATGGGCTTATGCAAATGACCTGTGGTTTTAGAATTCACTTCCCCATTTTGTCTAAAATAGCCTGACTCTTCTGACATTTTGTTCTGAAAGTGGTGAAAATGAGGGAAAATGTTCTAAGAAGAAAATAACTGAGATATGTACTAACATTTTTATGTAACCCAATTTGCATATTGCATATGGTGTATTGCATTATATTGCTGCATCCAGGGTGTATATACATGTGAAATGAATGCAAGTGAATAAACTCTGGTGCATATTGTGCCGGAGTTTATTGCTCCCAGGCACTGCATCTTCACATGAGCCTGGAACTGCCACACATTGAGCCAGGTCAGAGCAGCCGCAGCTGGCTGGGCCCGGGGGGTCAGCCTGCCAGCCCAGGGATGGTCCAACCCAGCTAAACATGCTGCAGAGGAGCTAGCTGGAGCACAAGTTTGCTTCAGTGCAAAGCTAGCTAGTCCCATTAGCATCTAAGGATAGTCTGCTCTGCAGTACACAACTCATCCAGATGCGCCCCCACTATATTATCTATATTACACTCTCAAGCTATGTTACGATACATATAAGTGCTCATTTTAGTTTTATTACAGAAATAAATAAACCCAATACCTATTATTATTATTATTATTTCATATACCTATGAAATAAGTACTATCTACTCATCATGTCTCTGCAACTCTTTAGTTGCATTAACAATTAAAAGGTAAAGGGAGGTAATTTAATTGCTGTAATAAAACAAAAATATGCACAATAAACTACAGCAAAGTATGAAAACACTTTTAGTAAAGAAATGGTGGAAGAGCTGGTAACGTAACCTATTGCTAAGGTTTTCTGGCACTTCTAAAACAAGTCAGCCTTTTGGAACCAAGATCTACAACATAGTCCTGGGCACACCACAGATCTCCAGAATCAGAAGCAGGTTACAACACTTCTAATTCCAATTAGCCCTGTTGGCTTAATGTGGTGCTGCTGGGCTAGTCAGCTAAGGTACAGTAGTGTGTGAACATAGCTATGCTACTTCCTGCTTAGGCTGCCTTCTCACTTTGGCCACGTACAAACATTACAGTTTTATCAGTAGAAGTGACTGGAAAATGGTTGTAACAGAACAAAAGTTTGGGCACACATAGACTGGTTTTAAAATGGTGGTACCCAGTTTAGAAGAGGGAACAAAAAATAAAAAAGGAGGAGAGAGGGAGGAAAAAGAGAGAGAAGAGAGAGAGAGAAAAAGGAGAGAAAAAAGAGAGAACAGAGAGAAAAGAAAGAGAAAAAAGGGAAAGAAAAAAGAAAGAAAAGAGGAGAGAAAGAAAAATGAAAAAGGGAGAAAAAAGAAGAGAAAGAAAAAGGAGAGAAAAAAATTAAATAAAAAAGAGAGAAAAGAGAGAAAGGAAGAGAAAAGAGAAATAGAAAAAGGAAAGAAAGAGAGAGAGAAGAAGAAGAAGGGAAGATGTTGGTTCTTTAAGCATATGCTTGCTTAATTCCTTAAAATAGAGGCTCTGTATTCACTGCCATAAACAAATAAAATGCTCTCAAGTCAAAAAGCTTTTCCTAATGGCTGCCTTGGCCCTGCTTCTGACAGCTGAGTTTGGCAATGTCAGGCTGGTAGCTGGTTGTTGTCATATGCAAACACAAATCTGAATTGTCCGTCATCAGATGGTTTCTCATAGGACTGAATATGGTGAAAATACTTGTTCACAGTGATAAGTAGATCCAAAGGCAGACTGCAGGGCAAAAGCTACTTTTTTCATGAAGATATACTTTTCAGGAAGCGAAGACCAACATGCTGTAATCTTGAGTTGCCAGTCCCTTTCATTCTCAAGTTCACCTCACAGTCTTGCATATTGCTAACCATCTTCCTCAAGAAATAGCTTGATGGATTTGAGACAAGCAACAAATCACTTCAGCATTTTACTTCAGCTCAACCAGTGTACATTGCTGTGCAGCACTAAATCTCCATATGCAGAATCCATATCATTTAAAAGTTCACAGAATCTCCTGTGGGTCCAAAAGGAGCAGGACATCAAAGCTGACTATTTTCACAAACGTTGTCATGATTTCGTTTAAATCTGAAGATTAGATCCTAGCGTATAGGATCTTCTGAGGAATAATACAATGGAAACTTGTAGAAGGACATCCAATCTCAGTTTCCAGAAGTTTTACAAATCCAACTGTTTTACCCACCATAGCAGGTACACCATCAGTGGTAACAGAAAACACTTTGTGCAGGCCAATTTGTTGCTGTGTGAAAATATCTTTGCCAGCATAAAAAAAAAGTGGTTGGCCTTTGTGTTATGCATAGCACTCAAAGAAAAAAATTCCTCCTGAACTTCCTCAGAGATAAAATATTGAACAATTATAGCAAGATGGAAGATATAATTTATGTCTATGCTTTCATCCAGTTTAAGGCTCATCACATGACAAGCATGGAGGTCTTGTGTCATTCGTTCCCTAATATTAGTTGTTACCATTTCATCTAATTGCCTCTGAACAATCCTGGATGACAACAGCATTTCATCAATATGAGCAATGATGTCTTTCTTATTTGCAAAATTCTGAAATAGATCATTAGCACATTTTAAGAAAGCATCCTTTAAGTATTTTCCATCTGGAAAACACTTGCCTTTCTGAGCTATAGTTACAGCTGCAATGTAACTTGCCCATGTGAAAAGAAAATCAACAGCTTTTCTAATGGTTTACATTTGTCTGCTTCATCAACTCCATAACATTTGGCTTTGTGCTTGGTTGTGAAATGGTGCTGGACACTGGAAATACAAGGTAACCACGTGTTCTCTGCACAGACTACAAACAACACAATCCCTCGGCTGCACAAAACCATACAATTCTCTCCAGACTGACTGAAACTTTTGAATATCTAACTTTGGGTTTTTTACTATTCATAGTTACATATGCACACACACATACATAGATAGATAGATACACATGCGCACACACCCCTTTTAACTTTAAAATATCCTGAAGTTCATGCAAACCAAAGGCAGGGAAAACAATGTAAACAGTCAAACAGAAAGCAAAAAATCAGAAAGAATCAAATTATTTTAAAGGGCATATAAATCTGGGTAAGTATGGCCAAGAAGGCAAGACCCCCAAATTAATTTTGCAGTGGCCAGTGACAGCAGCAGCACCACGGCACCGATTGGCGTGCAGCCAGGCAAGCACCCAACATGTGCTCAGCTCTGTGCGGTTGAGGAAGAAGAGACTAACTGCATGTGCATTGCACTGCCTACAATGAGAGTTGTAGTACTCATACTGATGCATCCACTCAGCACCCTCCAAATAATATTTTCTTCCTCCACCTATGGCCCAGAGCCATGTGCTTCCCTAATTTCCAGAGGAAGAAAAACACGGATGGGGGGGCCAGTACCTACACCCCCTTACACTGCCCCTTCCCCACTGCTCCCTGCACAGGCAGCATCCTCCTGCAGGCAGTGTCACACCCACTCCGCCCCCATGTTTTACTGACCCCTCCTGCTCCTGCCCCTGCCCCTGATTATCCCAGTGCCACAGCAGACACGGGGGATGAGGATGCAGGATGCTGCCTATGTTCTGCTGACTCCACCCTTGATGTCTGTGATGGTGCCAAGTGCTTCTCAAAGCTTCTTAAAAGTGCCCAGTGCCAGGGCAGGCACTGGGGGCAGGAGAACACCTGCAGGGACCCAGTCTGCATCCTCAGTGCCTGTGGCTCGATTTGTGAAGCTTTGTGAAACTCTAAGCACCACCACAGATGTGAGGGTGGGGTCAGCAGGATGCAGACAGCATCCCCACTTCTCTGCCGGTGTTCTCCAACCCGGGTACCTACCATGACACCAGGAACTTTTATGAAGCTTTGTGAAGTGTCTGGCACTGCCACAGGCATCAGGGGTGGTGGCAGCAAAACACAGGCAACATCCCTTTGTCCCTGCTTGTGCTCTGCTCACCTCACCCCTGGTGCCTGCCACAGCACTGGGAGCTGTGGCTGGTCCAGTCAGCCCAGAGAAGCAACTTTAAAAAAAATAAATAAAAATTTCCCTCAGTACACCTCCTAGCATGCTGAGGAAAATGTCTCCACAATATCTCTAATTGGCACACATGCCAGAGGTTGCCTATCCCTGATTTAGATGGATTACACTTCAGGCTCTTTGAATATCCTTAGGATGGATATAGGGATTTTTGAATATCCTTAAGGATGGATTCTGCTTTGGGCTTTTTACCTTAAAAACAAAGCTGTCAGGAAGCCAAACAGCATAGTCCTGGGCATGCTTTTATTCACACCTAAACTTAATGCACATGTGCCTAATGTGCATTAAGGCAATTTAGGCATGTCTCTACATGTGCGTGTGCTAATGCACATTAACACGGGTGTACAGACCAACTTGGGACCAATTGTTGTGCATGTGTAGACAGTGATAATTTACTGCACATTAGTCTAATGTACGGTAAACTATCTCATGTAGATGCACCCACTATGGAGGAAGACTTATGTTTACATTACTTTTAAAACTGAAGAACAAAAAGATTAAGTGTTTACCCTAGTTCATGTAGAAAGGGAGAGAGTCAGAGCTAGGAATTAAATCTAGTTGCCTATAACAATACTTTAGCTACAAAACCACCTTTCCTGTTACAACTGAATTTGCTTGAGGTTATTTTACCCCTACATATTAATTATTTTTATCTGAGTTAACTTCAGGTTTTGTCCATATATTTAATTTCTCTTTCCATTATTCCTCAGATCTCATTTATTTTTGACACACAACACCTACCACTTCAATACAGATGTTATTTATTCTCTTTCAGGTCAATATGGTCAGTATTCAGAAGAAAAAAGGCACTAATCCCTACAGAACTCCAACAGAGATCTTTTCCAGTTCAGTGGATTGCTCTCATCATTCCCATTTTATGATCATTTTGCAAGACTTTAATTCAAATGCTAGTGTTCCTGCCCCAGTTGATCTGAATTGATTCTGAAATACTCCCAAACACAAATCCAATTATCCCACATCAACTGCCATCTCTACCCCCATTCTGTTACTAAAAGCTTTTGAGCTAATCTAGCAAAATTTGTAAATCATAACGTTTAAATAAAGTCCATATTATGTTATTCCATGTCTTGTAGTAATTTCTAATTGTTTTTGCTAAATATTTAGACTAAATCCTATTTCACCTCTACATACCAAAGTGGCACTTAACTACATAATGGCAGTTCTTTTGCACAGCTTGATTTCTATTTCTACCTATGGCAAAATAGGATTGCCCTGTGGACATACATGAGAGAAGTAAAATGGAGTAGGAAAAACTTCCTAATACCCTTGGAGTTAGGTCACTTGCGGGAGCAGACATAGAGGGTGTCTAGTATCACAGCTGCATCCCAATTTCTGACTATGTGACAGGTGTAGTAGCTGGGAAAATTTAAGTCCCAAAAAGGTAAGAATTCCTCCTCTCATTTTCCCTTCATCTTCAGAGGTACCTCCCCTCCTCTTACCTCCCTGCCCTTTCCTCGCCTATTCCTCTTTCCCTCACCTGCTGTTGTCAGTGTCCCTGCTATCCCTATTGTCCAGGAGGCAGAAGGAAGTCATGTCCCACTCCAGTTGGGCTGTTTGGGAGCTGTCCTAGCCTGGGACAGCAGCAACTGTGGTAGCTGGATTCCACTCCCTATACCTGCTCCTGGGCTGGTTGGAAACACCCAGGGGGAACATGCAAGGCGGGTTGCATGTGGATAAGGGAAGAGGCTGGGAGAGGAGTGTTCAGCCACTGCTGTGGTGTTGGTCACTGCTCCTAACACCCCTCTTTGTAAAACCCTAGATCTTCCCATGGTCACTTTCCTAAGGAGTAAAAGACAGTTTCTAGACTCCATGCTCATCCAGGGAGACTTAAACATCCATCTTTTTCTTCCTGTCAAAGTGCTCTGGCCAATGCCAATCATTGCCATTGTACCCCTCAACCATCTCCTGGAAGCTGGCCCACTCTACCTTGCATTTTCTATTCACTGAATAATAGAGTTTGAATTACTCTCTTCTCCATTAGAACCAAAGGCTTTTGCCCTTGCTAAGCATCATTTACCACATGAACAACATGTGCCCCTGGGGCACAGCAGCAGCAGGAGCGCGGCAGCAGTAAGTGGCAGCAGTATCATAGTATCATAGTACCTAGGGTCAGAAGGGGCCTAGAGCAGGCCATCTAGTCTGACCCCCCGCCAATGGCAGGAACGAGTGCCAGGGTCACA
>JAGPOW010003642.1:86612380-86645739 GCA_030014935.1 Caiman crocodilus | reverse complement strand
TCCCTGGGAAGCTGGTTCCAGATTTTGGCCACCCTAACTGTAAAATATTGCCTTCTGATCTCTAACCTAAACCTATTCTCCATCAGCTTATTACCATTGCTCCTCGTCACCCCAGGTGGTGCTGGGGAGAAAAGGGCTCTACCTATTTGTTGTTGATCCCCCTGATGAGCATCTAGGCAGCCACCAGGTCCCCCCTCAGCCTCTTCTTGCTGAGTCTGAGCAGGTTCAGGTCCCTCAGTCCCTCCTTGTAGGGCCTGTCCTGCTGCCCTCTCACCAAGCAGGTTGCCCTCCTCTGAACCCTCTCCAGGCTAGCCATATCACTTTTGAAGTGCTGGACTGGGCTGTAAAGGTTGTTATTATGCACACAGATCCCAGGAAAGGGGACATGCTCCCTGACACAGAGAAAGTCTTTCCACTCCCAGGGGCTTTCCATTCCAGAGCAGCTCCCACCTTCCTGAGCTTCTGGAGGGCCTCCTTAAAGAGGAGGACTGGCAAGTACTTTGGTCAGTGTCTATCCCATTGATTCCCAACTTTTTTAGACTAAGAACACCCCTTCTTAGACTCAAGACACCCCTCAGAAAATGGCAACTCTTAGTTTTCACCTTTTTTAACTACAAAATAACAGAGCAATGTATATGTTGCAAATAACTCAGAAAAACCTCAACAAAAATTCTGACAGTATAGATTTCTATTTGAAATCTCTGTGTTTATGTTGCTAATCATGTGTAAGTAGTTGCATGTCTAACAGTGGTAGTATTGCATGATACTTGTAAAAGGATGTCATGGCACCCTAGTTGAGAAATACTGATTTATCTCATAGCCTGATGGCTGGTGACCATTCCTAGGAAGTGGGGGGTGCAAGTTCATGCCCCCTCTGACTGAAGAGGGCCTAGAATTCTTCCCCTGATTCCCTAAGCAGGTGTCCTAACCACTAGGGAAAAACAATAGGAAAGCTGCCCTCCTCCTGTGATGCCAAACATTGCACTAAACTATATTTCAATTCTTTATGTCGTTAAATACAAAATATTTTAAAGTATGTTTTTATCAAATATTTTTCTGGTATATGTACATATATTGGGCTATAAAGAGCTAAAACTGATGGAGCATATTTTAGTGAGATCTTCAATACATGGTATTTTTGCATATAACTCTGGGGAGTCCAAAAGAATATCTTTCAGCTTGGTAATTATGTCACACAATTGCTAAAACATTAGCTCCACTGATTCCCCAGTTAAAAGGTTTGGCACATCATAAATAGAAATGCATATACCTTTATTAAGTAAATAAATTTTAAAAAGAGATGGCCATGTGCATTTCTTTCTCCATTGAAACATAAATCTCTCCTGATTTGTACTTTTTATTATTTGGTTTGCCATCTCCTGGAACATTATAGCTATATTGTGTTGTTTATTGAAGAGGAATTTTCAAAGTTTGCCAGACAATGTCTCACTTGATAGAAAGCAATCAAATTCCTATCAGCCAAAAATAGTGTCTGCAAGGTTAGCCAGAAACACTTCAAAATTAAAAAGCAAACAAATGCAGAATGAAGACAAGAAAAATCACTTCTGGTCAATATTTTATAACATTTCAAGATTATTTGGTTTTTAAGTGAGAAACTAATGGCAGTTCACACAGTGAATTATCTGTACCCTATACTTTGTATAACCACCATTTGTACTTTTAGTTTGCCAAACTTACAAGACATCTTGTGTTATTCAGTCTGGTATGATTTACAATGTTTAACAGCTGCTCAGAAAGATGGTCTCATCTAGATAATTACAAAAAAATCCCATATAAGTTTTGGGTCTTTAATTCCAAGTATATTGAAGTTACTTTTGTTTCTGGAAATTCTCAGTTTGTCCCACTCAGTACAGTTGTGCAGAAATTTCCTTTAAACTTCTTCCAAGAGTAGCTTCCATTTAGATCCAGGCTTTGTATCTTTAAAACTCCATATCCACATCTGTGACCATATTCTCCTTCTATTCTGAGCACTTTCCTCACCTTACTATGTACAGCATCCTTTCTCATGCTTCAAAGATGCTGCTGATATCACTCCTTTGACAAATCACAAGACGGTTGTACAAGTACACCTTCTCCAAAAACTTAGGAAGTTTCTAATCACACTTTCTCAAATTTTTTTCCTCACCATTTGCTCAATATTTTCTGGTGACAGCTTTTTCTACACACTGCTACCCTCCTTCCAGACCAACTTCTTTATCTTGCCATCTAGTAATTTATAGGAAAGAAACTCCATATAATGCTAATACTAGTGTGGAGCTGGTTAAACAGAATACTATACAAAAAAAATCAGATTTGAGGTTTGTATACACACACAGAACAGAACCTTAAGTCAGGATGTTTCTCCAGCAAATAACTTTCTTAACATTAGCAATTTTGAAATGTAATCAAATTGATGGATTTAAAAGAACAGGACGATGGTTGTGACCTATGCGTTGTCTTCTATACACCAGGAAACCACAGGAGAATACAATGTAAATAAGCAGCAGTGAGCCATTAGAAACAAATGCACTACATCTGTCTCAAATCCACCAACATTCCTCACAAAAGAAACTCCACATTTATTGGGACTTAATTAAATCAGCAAGTCATCATGCAAGCCTGCACAGCTGTATGACTTTCCTGTGTCTTCAAATATTTTAATCTTGGGTGGAGTGTGGGATGCCAGGTGCTCCAATAACTCAGTCTTGGGAAAAGCTGAACATTAATAAAAAATATAAATAAAATAAAAGTTCATTACACTCCCAAAGTGGAAATAAACATCTCTATTCCCATGACTAGGGAAAAAAAAGAGGAACCTAAATTCTTCACCCATCAGCAATCAAAATGCAAACAATAAACCATAAATATGGGGGTTTGGGTATTACTGGGGTGTTTGAAATGTTTTTGGGAAAGGAAAATAAAATTCCTTTTTTTAATACGAGTATAGAGAATGCTAAATTCCACTTGGATAATGTTTCAGCTTTCCCTTTGATGTTGAAAGTAATGCAGAGATTTTTTAAAGTAAGTAGACTACATAAGCTTTCATTTTTCACTAACTAGGTCACTTCTGAAAGAGCTCAATGTTAGAGTGGAAAAGATCAAATAAAGATAAGGAAGAGCTGTGTGATCTGCAAACAGCTCAAAAAAATGCAAAGTTTTCGCAAACAACCTTCTGAGCAAATAAAAAGCAATATTAAATAATCCTTCCTTGGAGCATTTTTATTTATTTTTTTAATCACTCATCATTTCATGTAATTCTCATACTTCACACTGATGAACAACAAAAATGTACCTAAGTGAATATAGAGGTTTCTAATACCCCTTTGTAAAAGTCACAGCCTGTAAAAGTCACATCACCCCTGACTCTGGAAGACAAGTTAACACATTTGTATCACAATGACCGTAAAGAGCCAGAGGACTGAAGCAGCTCTCCAAGCCTTGGAGTCAGTTGGCTGTTTTCCAGTGGTTTGTCCCTGTTCCTGCTGAAATCAATGGCAAATCCATTGACTTCTATAGGACCTAAGTGTCAAGACCTAAGTGTCTACAATTCATCCCCATTGAATATATTTTAGTTGCTTGCTCAGAGCTCAGGTTCCAAGTCCTGCCTTGCATGAGGCTGTTAGAGGAAACAGGAAGGAGCCCATGAATTGTCTCTGCATGGGACTCTCTCATTCTTGTTGCATGAGCTTGATATTGGCTGATTTGCTTACTATTGTACAGGCAGGAAATGCTTCTTTCCTTGCCTGCAGTCTGTTTCAGAATAAAGTGTTAATTTTATTGAGGAATGTTTTGTAACAGCAGATCAGCATCTGACAGTGATGGAGCCATTCTCATTGAATGGCTTTTCTGTTAAGCAGCCAATACACATTTAATGACTTCTCTCTCAGTTAACAGAAAGCCAGACCACTGGACAAAATGACTGTCTTGAGGCAATCAGCCAGGTCAAAGCAGAGGATTTTTATATCCTTGTTCTGAAAAGCATCCAGTCCCCTGGTCATTCCTGCAATTGTAAGCCTCCAAGATTCCTTGTCCCAAAGACACACAGGACAAAATTAGCAGCAAGCTTAATGCCAAATTCATTACCTTACAAATAATGCCAAAAGAGCTAGAGAATGGGAAATGAAGCCTAGAAAAAGACTTGGGAGCCTACTACAAGTTAAATGTTGTAATATATAAAGTGGTTAGAGAATCTACTCAAGAAGTGGTCAACCCAGATTTGATGATCATACTCCGGGGGAGAGGGTTCAAATCCTTGCCCCACACCAAAATGCTCCAACCACCAGATTATAAATTAGAGGCATTCCTGACCATTCCTGCAAAAGCTGTATCCAGTTGAGTGTCATAGCTACAAAATCAGTATCTCTCTCATGAGCTGTATTTCTGACCTCATAACTCTTGCACTGCTTCCTACAGAATGGTGTCTCATCTGCTCCAGCACATAACCCAGTGGCTAGTGCTTAATGCAGCACATGATCTATTGCACCATCAGTCTTGACTGTAAGTTAGATGCATTGCCCTTGTTTTTTTCGTTCTGTAGAAAAAATAGGCAACCTGCACCTCAAAGCCTTTCACAGAGGTTCCTGGATTCAGCATATTTATTTTATGTTAATGTTGCAAGACAGTGGTGCTCAACATTTTTGGCTGGCAGATTGTATGAGAAGTGCTCAGGCTGTCTGCAGGCTAGATCCAGCTGATGGTCCTGAACTGGCACAGAGTGGTTGCAGCAGGGCCCATCTGGCTGTGTAGAGGGGGGACAGAGGGCATCTCAACTCCATCCTGGCACACAAGAAGAGAGGGAGGGGGCATGGCCCAGCCTCAACCCAGGCCTGCAGAGGGAGGGGGCATGGCCCAGCCTGTCCAGCTGAGGAGGAGGGGCATGGCCTGGCCTCATCCAGCTACAGGGGTGGGTGGAGGGGGCATAACCTGGCCCCAACCTGTTCTATGGAGCTTGGGGTTCGGAAATTTGGCAGTGGGGAAGGGTGGCAATATTATTGCCACCACTTCCATGCCACCAAAGTTCCTGATGTGTGGGGAGCCCTGGAAGCTGAACACCATGGCTCCATGGGCCACATTTGGCTGGTCGAGCATGCTAGTTGTTGGATATTATAGTAAATTTTGGCTCTAACTTTTTAAAATGAAAGTCAGGTTTCAATTTTTGAAAGGTATTTTTAAAAAGACCTTATTTTACTGTAAACATTAATTTTTAACAATCCAATTTATATTTTAAATACTCAATTGGTTTCCTTGGGTTTTTTTTTAAATGTATTAGGTTAAGCCCCTAAGTCCATTTTTGGATTTGACACCTAGGTTTTCTTTTGCCTTATATTCTATTTACAGCTTTCTGGTTTTTTAAGTAGTTCTCTCCTAAATGCAAGGAAGCTATCCATCGTGGTTTGTTTTTCCTACTGATTCATGGACAGGTTAAATTCAGAAATTTCTCCAGTAAAACTTTTTTGTCCATTGATTCCTCCTCCCATGCTGCTGTATTCCCCTTTGAACTCCCAGTAGAAAAAGAGGGACTACAAGAAGCACACTGTGGGCCGGGAGTCAGTTACCTTTTTTGGTGTAAACTAGGGTTTTACAGCTATAGTTTAGACTAGTGAGGGCCAACTTTTTCCCTCACTGTATGCCGCAAGGTAACCCTCACAACCTTTTCCAAATACCACTTTGGTCCCCTTCCCCTGATTAACCTACTGTTCTGCTTTCTGCTCCCTACCCTGTCTGCTCTTCTGCTTTCTGATCAGTGCCCTATCCGTGACTATGTTCCCTACTCACTCCCCAATCTGCTACATGCCACAGACAGAGGCTGGCTGTTCCACCTGTGGCACTCCAACCACAGGTTGGCCACCCTTGGCTCATCATTTCAGTTTTTCCTCTGATATTCTTATAGAAGTGGCATTCTCATCATAGCAATAGACTAAATAAAAATTATCTCCACAGCAGGCAGCAGCCATAAAATAAAACAAGAATAGTCAATTTCATTGCAAGGCAAAACTAATATCCAAGTAGTGCCTCCAACTAGTACTGCAGTTCTAAGTGTGTCCTTAGAACACCTTTAGGTCCAGGTACTGGAGCAACTGTCGATGCTATACTATTAGTGTATGTTGCATATTTAATATGTATATTAAGAAAGAAAAATAAAACAAAAGATTTGGCCAACGGGGAGATAGAGACAACACCCAGAGGTAAGTGAAGATCCTGGAGACCTTAGATTTGGTTTTCATGGGGCCTTTAATTATTGGGACTTCTCTGTGAGGAAAATCACAGTGCACACACACAGTCCGGCAAGTTCCTGAAGTGTGCTGGAGGAGAGAACTTTTGGATTCAGGTGGTAGAAAGGCCAACAAGGAGGGAAACTTTTGGATGAGAATGTAAAGATGAAAGGTAAGTTCAGTTTCAGTGACCATGACATGATGCAGAAGGAAGGAAGGAAAACAGAATAAGGACACGGGATTTCAGAAAGGAAACTTTAACAAATGGGGGGATAGTGAGGATCCCTTGGGAGGTAATTCTAAGGGGGAAAAGACTCCAAGAGAGCTGACTATACTTTAAGCAGACTCTCTTAAAGGTACAGAAGTAAGCTATCCTGATGTGAAAGAAGAATGGGAAGGTCAATAGGAGATCAACCTAGCTAATTAACAATCTCTTCAAGGAGCTGACACTCAAAAAGTAATCCTACAAAGAGTGGAAACTTGATCATAGATTCATAGATTTTTAGGGTTGGAAGGGTCCTCAGTAGATCATTGAGTCTCACCCCCTCGATGGGGTCACGAGAGAGCATGGCAGTCATATAACACCAGCCAGGTGCCTATCTAGTAGGTCTGTGAGAATAGAGAACTAGTCAATTTGGATTTAGCAATTTCAGATGCCAGCAATTCAATTTGGATATTTGGGTCACTTTTCCAATTTGATTTGGCCAAATCGGCTTCAGAAGATTCAGCTCCAATTTGGAGATTCGGCCATGAAGTATAATGGGGAATCAATGAAATATCTATAAATTTTCCAAGCTCTGGCTGATTCAGAAGAAACTTACAGGAATGGTAGCATCTGCTGAGGGCATGAAGTCCACCAAGTTTCAAAGTGATAGGTGCAGGGGTTTCTGGGAAACTGAACCTAAAATTCCTGAAAGCAAAACTCATGTCACATGTGTATTAAGCCATAGTGGGGTGAAAACTATAGGGGTGGTAGCCCCTGCTGAGGCCACAAAGCCTGCCAAGTTTCAAGGGGGTAGATGTAGAGGTTTCTGGGAAACTGCACCTCAAACTGCAGACAAGCAAAACTCATGACATAAGTGACACTGTGTGTGTGTGTGTGTGTGTGTGTGTGTCAGTGTGTCTGTGTGTGTGCGCGCGCGCACGTGTGTGTGTAAGGCACAGGGGCATGAAAACTGCAGGCCTGCTAGGACCTGCTGCAGCCACAAAGCCTGCCAGCTGTCAAGGAGATAGATGCAGGGGGAGTCTGGGTTCTGGGGCCCTGCATCTCTGGCCACAGGCAGGCAAAACTCATGACATGGGTGGGTGACACTGTGTGTGTATTCAGATGCACTCTTCCTGGCAGTGTGTCCCAGTAAGGTCTCCTCTTCCCCTACAGCCTCAGCTCAGTCCAACACTTTAAATGGCAGCAGATAAGACAATCTGGTGTCTTTTTAGTATGACAACTATATAAGTAAATAAATGTATTTTAGCAAGGTTTTGGGATGAAAAACCCTATGTCAGACTGAGGAAGCAACTGTAGTTGGTGTGTCTGCTGGTCCTAGATGAAAGAAATATTAAAGAACCCAGAGGCATACAAAGCAGGCAAGAAAGCCAGTCAGTGAAAATGGAAATGGAAGCACCAGGGGATGAGGGACAGGCTGGGCAGAGTGGGGGCACCCAACCTCATCACCAGAACTGAAGCCAACTTCATAAACTCAAAACACAAAACCTGTTAACTATCTCCAGTACCCCCCAAACTGCACACTAGAATCTATTAAAGACAACAATACCCAACAACCTGTGGGGGCACATTCCTCAACAAAAAAACACTCTGCCTCCAGTCTCTCAGGCCTGATCCTGAGAAGGAACAATTTACAAACCACTTATCACAGCCGGCCCTATGAACTTTACTTCATCAGCCTCCTAGGTAGCGAAAATCATGGACTAAATATAGATTAGACAGTGGAATTTTGGTACGGTGCAGCCTGCCGGACATCTGACTCCCCAGGTAACTCTTTTTACCTGCCCCGCTACATCCCCGTCCCCTGCACCACCCCAGTCTGTCCCTTGCCCTGATGCCTCTGTTTCCATTTTCACTGACTGGCTTTCTTACCTGCATTGAGTGCCAGGCTAGCCTCTGGCTTCTTTACTATTCCATCCATCCAAGACCAGGAGACACACCAACTACAGGTACTTCCTCAGTCTGACAAAGGGTTTTCCAACACAAAAGCTGACATCTCAGGCAGCTAAGCTGAGCTCACCTGTAGCCTCTCAACTCCACTGCAACCAGCAAGCCTCAGGCCTGTCAAAGATGTGACAGGTCTGGGCTTTTCCCCAACCAGGAGAGAGAGAGAGAGAGAGAGAGAGAGAGAGAGAGAGAGAGTGTGTGTGTGTGTGTGTGTGCGCGTGTGTGCGTGCGCACACGTGCACGCATTAGCTCCCACCTGCCTTTCCAAAGGATTATTGGTCCTGGCATTTACAGGGCCACCAGCCCTCCCTACCCTGACAACATACAACTTGTTAGGGTACTCCCTACCCTGGCAAGGTGCAGTTTTTTAGTGGTCATGCCCAGGACCTCCTCCTTCCCCATAGCCCCAGTCCATACCTCCAAGTTCATCCTAGCAGGGGAATGAGCTCAGCAGGGACATGTTTGTCCCCTGCTGGCTGGTGAAGCAGTGAGTGCCCCCTCTAGCTGACAGTGGGGCATTAACTGTTTTTTTAAAAAAATGAAAAAAAGAAATAGGTGCAGATGGAGTGAGGAAGGTGGCACTCAGTCCATTTGCAGGTGGAGCTTGGGGAACCCCAGCAGCTGGAGGTTCACTTTCAAGAACACCAGCTGCTCCACCAAACCAGGATCCAAGCAGATGTGGTGGGGTGTCACAACATCCCCGGCAATGCTGAACATCCTTTCACTTGGGACACTGGTTGCTGGACAGGACAGGTGTTGCCAGGCAACCGTGGCCAGATCCTATCACATCTGGCTGTGGCTGGCCCAGTAGGCCAAAGGGTCACAGTCCATTGGCTACACATCCTCCGTAATAGGTAGCCACCAAAGCCTCGGCGCTAGCTGCCTGAGGCTGGGGTCTGGTGCTTTTGGACCCCACCATTGAAGCCATACCCTTAACCACATTGACAGTGGTTGGCATGGAGGAGACTTGCTGGTGCTGGTGCTGATGGCAGTGCTGGTGCAGGGAGTGCTGTCTCGGAAAAATAGATCCCACTTTTCCACATCCCCTCACCTCTGCCCTTCTGCCTTCCTGACTTTGTTGACCAGCACCAGTGTCCAGTGATTCAGGGTTTTGGTGCTGCCCGTGCATATGCTCCCCTTCACCCTCAGGCCACACATGCCCACCAGCATGTGAACCATACTGTGTTTCAAGGGATCCAGCCATCTCCTGATGTCCTCGTTCAGCCGCCTCATTCAGATGCCTGCACATCTGGTGACAGCAGTCTGTCTCAGCCAGGAACATTGATCCCCTGGAACTTCTCCATTTGGTTCTCCAGTTCCCTCACTAGAGGGATCACCTGGCTGAGGAGGGTATCACCAGTGCTGAGGGTCTCGGTGGCCTCAGGGAAGGGCTTGAGGACCACCAAGATCTGAGAGCTGGTACTCAGCTCTGTTCAGGGGGTCTCTGATCCTAATCTCCCCAAGCAAGGCCATCTCATGGATGGCCTTCTGTTGCTCCACCAGCCTTCTGAGCACCAGGTATGTGGAGTTCCACTGAGTCTCCACATCCTGCATGATTTTGTGCTGTGGGATGCTCAGCTCTGCCTGTTTATCCCACAGCATCTTCCCCCCTTGATGCTGTAGTGGAAGTAGCCTGCCACCTTACTGCATTTTGAAATCAGCTGACTTGTAGTGGTAGTGGTGGCAGTGCCATCACCCCTCTCTTGTCACCCTCTGAAGCATCTCTGACTATGAGGTGCAGCCTGTGTGCCACACAGCAGATGCCAACAAGGTTCGCATCACAGATGGCCTTAAGCAATGGTGTAGGTGACCATGAACCCGCAGCCTCAAGGCTGCTTGGGAAGGGGATGTGTCTGTGTTGGGGACTGGAAATATCAAAATAGCAAATATCTAGCTTTCCAGCTACCCCCTCTCCCTCTTCTGCCAGAAGACCTGGCACCTGCCTTTCCAGCACGCCTCATATTAATGTTTCCTGTGCTGGAAAAGGTGTGTGCGTTGTGTTCTTCTTTGATCTGGTCTTGATCTGAATCTAAATGTGTGGTGGGCTGTCAGTGACTAGTTCTTTGGTTCTTGAGCGCTGTGTGATTTGTTTCCTCTGTAGGACTGTGGTGTGATTGATTATTAATATATGGTGTGTTGTGTTCTTCTTTGATCTGGTCTGAATTATACACACACACACATTTGGTGACAGTTTATGATGGTAGATTTGTGAGTTGAATACAAAATTATTTTCTGTGAACATTAAAATTATTTTTGAGCAACCATTAAACACCCATGAAGGGAGATGATCTCTAATCTAAACCTAGGCTAGAGTTGAACAAGATTTGAACATGCTGGATTTGGCCAAAGGGTCTGTGTTTTAACAACACAAACATCATAGGATATAGCTGTCCTTCAAAACTAATTCTAAATCTATCCTCTTCCATATTCTGCAGACAAGTGCATTCCAAAAATAATTTCTTCCTGTATTGACAGCATAATTAAATGACATCAAAACTGTATTTACAATACTTATAATACTTATAATAATGTGAATTCAATGATCATCCTCAAAAAAATTGGATTCAGTGTCTTACATAATACTGCAAAGGATCCAACTGCAAATTTAACAGGCTAAACCATAATGCCTTTAAACACTCCTCTAAATGATTGCCCCATGAACCAGTGGGATCACAGCCCCTACACAGTACTGCAGGCAAGCTAATTAGTGCTACTGAGAGACTGCCATTTAGCCTGCCTCCCCATGGTAATTATATTAGCCTCCAGGCTATGCAGATGTGGCCACATGCTTCCAGTTTAGAAAATCAATGCAGAACAGTGCACCATGTTTGAGGGTGCTGCTAGCAAGCATGGCAGGTTCTCAATCCTGTTAGGCATTGCAGTAAATGGCTTTATAGGTGGCTATGCATGCCACAGAATAGAATCCTTATCCCAAGGTAGATTCCCTGCCCATTGCATTTAGAGTTAAATACAGAAATAGACTCTGAAGTTACAATGCTTCAGTCCCTGAATTAAATGCACAGGGAGCGTTAAACATCTCAGAATGAGTTCCACAATAGAGTTGTGGACAAGAGTAATAGGGAAACTCCAAGAATAGTGGTTTGCATCTAATTCAGTCCTACTCATGAGCCAAAGTGTCTTACTTGGGTGGTAAAGATATGTTTTCCATTGTATGGGATTGATGATCTAGCACCCACTCCTGAAGGTAGATGTTAGTCATAGCATAACTAGGGATGGGCACCAGTCCCAGGCACCAATTTAGAGGAGGCACCAAAATGGCAACCCCTGTAAAGCCCATACATGGGGAAGTAATTGAATGGTACCCATGCCCTTCCCCATGCTCCTCTGCCCCAACTCTCAAGTATCTCTGTCCAAGGTGCCAGCATTCCTAATTAATACTTCTGGGTTGCAGAGACCCTTTTTTCAAAAAAACAAAAGCAAAAAAAACCAAGCAAAGATCACTTTGGTACAACAGTTCAGTTCCTAGAGAACTGCAGTAAAATGTGGGAACCCCAGGTGTTTCTGTACATGTCAAACTTTAAGGCTTCTCAGGGTCAGAACTGCAGCTCCTCAGAAATTTAAGCACTTCCAGGGTGGAGCAGCAGCTAAACAGTCTCTAAGGTCACAGCATAGGGCTTCGGTGCCCAAACTCTGCCTATGCCTGTTTCAAAGTTACCCTTACTTGGTAGTTGCTCTCCCAGTTACTAGTTACAGACCTCTGCACATGTTCCAATACATGGACCCATTTGTCCTTGCACTAGGAGTTCATGTAAGTGACTATAGAGGTAATATCGCCATTGCATTTTTTATGATGCTGCACGTGAATCATTTTTGTATGTCCTTAAAAATTGTTGCTGTTAATTTCAGTCAATTATTTCACTTTGCTTCCCAAATGTTTAGATCGGAGTGATTTTTCTTCTTTGCTGGAAAGCAAAATAGAAATATCACTGCAATGTTTCAAAAGCCTATGTCATTCTGTTTCAATTAATTTTTCTCATAACCTAAGTTTAGTCTGAGCTTTGTAACAATAATGGTGACCTCTTTATTAAGACATGCATCAAATGTGAATGCCTGAAATGTGCAGATAAACTCTGCTTTGTTATACCAGCAGGCATCTGCTTAATAATGTTTCCTCTACCTCAGTGTCCATAGTCTATGTTTTTAACTATCAGAAGCACAGCAGGTTTGTCTAATTAAAGGGATAATGTTCACGGAATAGACACCTACTGCAAAATACAGGAAATAGAGATGAGGCATTAATGTTACCAGTAGTAAAGTTTTTCTAGTGACAGCATTTTATGCCATTTTGCTAATATTTTGCTAATATTGTAATAAATGAGTTGTATTTCTAAAAGTGACAAATTACAAAGCTTCCACGTGCAGATTGTGCAGTTAATGAAATGCTTACTACAGGTGAAATAAAAGGCCAGATAAGTCGGGATGAATAGTACCTTCATCTCTAATTGGTGGAAAAGGAGTAAATATGAGTGAGGATCAAACTCTACAAACAATTATGCACATACTCAATTTCGCTATCACTGTTTTCAGTGGGACTGGGATTGCGAAGTTGAGCATTTGCTGGCAGGATTGGATATTTAATGTACTGCTCAATGTGAGTAAAGATTCTAACACTAATTCTAAACTGTAGGATTTCTGGCTCTAGTGATGGGCCTGGCTTTAATTCAGAAAGTTACGGTGGAAGACTGACACTTTCCTGTTTAAGAATTATGCTAAACTTATAAAGTATGAAACATCACTAAGTTTTGTAAATTTGCTATCTGCCACCATGCAACGTGGCAAGGGGGCTTAATGCCCCATGGGAAGGTTGGACCCCACCACAAATGGCCTCAGCCCATAGGAGAAGTTAGCCTGGGAAGGGCTGGTAGGAGGCGTGACTTCCCAGCAGACACTGGATCCACAGCAATGGAGCAACATGCCGCACCATCATGCTGTTTTAAAATCATGCACTCCCTGCGCATAGGCAGATGTGCAGAGAGTGATGCACAAAGAGTATGCTCTGCACACCAGAAGAGCTGGGCAGTCGAGCCAGGTGAAGACAGCCAGGAGAGCCTCCTGATTCCTGACTCCAGTATGTTGGTGGACCTGGGCAGCTGATCTGGGCAGAGATAGCCAAGAGATCTCTCTAGCTCCAGCAGAACAGACAGCTCAGGGCACAGGAAGAAGATGCTGCAGCTGTAAGCAGAAAATGCAGAGGGGTTCTCATCCTCAAAGACTGTGGCCAGGGAAGTCTGGAGGATTGAGGGGATCCTGCACCCAGACAACAGAAGCATATAGGATGTGCGAGTGTGAATACTCCTGTTTAGTGCCAGACGTCAGGGTGCTGAAGGGGCTAAGTTTCTTTAAGTTTCATTATTGTGTGGGAGGTCATCCCCTCTACAACGCCAGGTATCTGGACTGCATGTGACTTCACCCAAGGAAGGGTGGTGAAGGGCTTGTATTTCACCCTGCTTCAGCAAAGGAGCTGATTGAGTTTGTTTTATCTTTGACAAAACTAGTTTGATTACTGAACTTTGAGGGGATACTAACCCATATCCTGAAGATAAGTTATGGCATGGACTTTGTTCACCCAGGGCGACTGTCTGAGACTAAAGTTGATTATGTAAGGGTTAGGTCCAGACTTAACTCTTTGGTGTTTCTTTTGGAATTATAATTTAAGCCTTGTGATTGAAGGACCACACCCAAGGCTATTTGTGGCAAGAACTGATCCAAAATACATCTTTATTATCCGAGTTAGGCAAATAAGTGGTCCATGATAGCAGATATCGCATTCAGTGACACCTGGCATGAGCAGCCTTGCCACATAGTATGTGGGCCTGTGCAAAGTGGCTAGTATTCGCTTAGGATTCAGATTTGGACGATTTGGAGGATAGTGATTTGATTCAGTGATTCAAATCACTGTCCCAGACTAATTCGGCTGAATCTGATTCAGAGATTTGGCTGCTGCTGAATCTCCAAATCACCCAGGCCCATCCCCAGCTTACTCTGCCCTCCCGACAATGGCTGCCCTGGCCACCATGGCACTTTGAAAAAAAAAATCCTGACTCACTGGATGCTGATGGGTGCTGGGCAATCCCTGCTGCCCCCCACTACTCCATGCTGTGGGGGGGAGGGCTCTGCATGAGCCCTCTGTCCCATCCACCCCTGCTGTCCCAGCCCCAAGGTTTTTTGGGTTTTTTTCTTAAAGGGCCAGAGCTGGGAGGGGCTGGGACAGTGACTCTCTCTGCTCATGCAGACCCCCCCATGCAGTGTGGGGTAGTGGGGGGCAGCAGAGATCGCCCCCTACCTGGAAGCACCTGGTGAGTCAGGGCTTTTTAAACCTTTTTAAAAAGGTTTGGAGAGCTTTCAATTGATTCGGACCTTTTTATTGGCCCCTGATTCAATTCAGTTTGGAGATTCAGCCACCGAATTGTGCTGAATCTCCTCTGAATTGAATCACCACCCGAAGCTTCACACAGTCCTAATTGTATAGGTCACCAGTATACAGACCAAGGTTGGACCAGCTACTGTCATTACACATCATTTTGGTAAAATCTGGTTGGCATGTGGAACGAGTGAAGGGAAGGAAGAGCCCCATGAAATACGCTTAAGGAGAGCTTCCCTGAGGGAGGAGTACTGCTTGTTGTTGGAGCCTCCTTCCCTAGTATTTTTTTTTCATAATCAAGTCATGGCAGGTGAGTAAAGAGGGCTCTCCCTCAAAGGAAACCCTCCAGATACCCAGCAGGAAGCGAACGTTAGGCATTCAGCCTCCACCAGACAGTCTCAATGAGTACACTGCTCTTCGCACTGCCCCAGCTGGGCACACTATCATTTTCCGACATTTCATATTTGCAAAAATATACAATACGATAACTTGCATTTTGCAAAACATTATCCACAGCATTTAAATAAATCAAGTCTATTACATTACAAAGAGATACAAAGAATGCCAGGCAGGTAGACAGACAAGTCTGTTGTTGCTATGTACTTAACATGCTCTTTTATTGTTCTCCCGTTGTCCTTTCACCATCTGCTTTTCTATGAAGTCATTTGGTTCTTCTTGTCATGGATTAAGATTGCAGGCTCTCTGGGGCAGGCAGGGTCTTTTCTTAGTGTTTTGAAAGTAGCTTGCACAATGGAATCTCCAGAAACAAGTGTAAGAATAAGTAATTACCACCCAAAAAGGAAGGCACTATTTAACAGTACAATGAAAGCATTTAAAAGCCAGTCTTTGTGGCTTTACCTTCTTCTAGTTTTGTAATCCAGAAGTGGTTGACAGAGATACAAGTCGAGTTTAAACTGTAGCAAATGAAAAATCAGCTGGTTAATTATCCATTAGAGAACAGATCTTCAGGTTTTTTTCCATCTGTGAGATGCCCTGCCATCACCCTGGGGAGAGCTTTCCACAGAGCAGGATTGAATGTCATGCCTGGTGGAAAGGACAACATGGAGGCTCTGTATCCTTCACCATCACACCTCATGTGATGGTGACTAAATGGGGACATGCAAAAAGACAATAGTGTTGTCTGCTGAACAGGGTCACCAAGTTTTACAGGGTAGCAGAGAGAGATGCCAAAGGAAACACTTCTCCATCCTCCTGAGATTAAAGAGAAATTAAGGGGAATTTCCCCACGTGCCTCATGTACTTAATTGACTTTTGTTACTGTAACATCTGGACACCTTGTAATATATTTATCTTCACATTAGACTTATTCTTCTCCTACAGAAAAGGTTGTTTTTCAAAAGAAACATCAAGAGACCAAGTAACTTACCCAAAATCACTCAGAAAGTGTATGACAGAGCAAGGATTTGAATTCAGGCTTATACTCTAACTATAACACTATCCTTCTCTACCCCTTTCAGTGTCCCTTCTACTTCTATTTCACATATTCTTTGTGAAGAAGGATTTATCTAGGCCTTCATGGAAAAGGTGTGGCTAATGTTGGAGAAAACAGAAAGGTAACATTTCCCAGTGCTTTCTGTTTTATCTGTGTATTCCTCCCACTTCCATTAGCATTCCTTGATTTCCCTCCAGAAAGGGTAAAACTGAAAACATCTTAACTCTGCCTTCCAAGCCCACATAAGGGAAAGAAAATGAACAAAAATTACAGCTGGTAGTGTTCAGAACTTAGGAGGATTTTTCTTTTTTTTAAATAAATCTTTTATTTATAGCTTTTGACGTTTATGGAACATACAATATCAACTAAACAGAATGATAAAAAAACCCTTCAGGTTCAAGTGTTTGCACTGCACCCTCCACGACATACTCGTTTCCTTTGATAGCATGAACTGTGTGGAGAACAGCATATTTTATTTTATTAACTAAACATTAACATAATAAAGTACCATTTTCTAGGCTTTGTAAGAAACTATGAAGTGAAGAGAAAAGTATGAACTGCAGGAAATTTGATCACAGTATCTCTCAGACTTTGTTACATAAGAGACCTGCATTAATCCTGCTTGTGACTATACACAATTGCTCAGTTATTTGTATTAAAATTGTGCTTTTAGTCCCCAGCAGAGATCAGGGCCTTTTTGTGCTAGGTTCTGCATTTCCATATAGTAACTCTCAGTCCTTTGACAGTTTACAGACTACGTTTACAGACTGAAGACACACAACAAATGAAGAGTGGAAGAAGGGAAGGTATGTATCCTTTCTTTGTAGATAAGGAGTTTGAGGCACTCAGTATGAGATTTGCTCAAGATGACCTACAGAGTTTGTGAAAGAGTCAGGATCAAAATATATTTCTCCAGTCCTTATCTGGTGGCTTAAACCAGTCTCCAATTTGGTGATCAGTGGTGACAATCCCTCAATTCGAGGATGATCTCTACTCTGGCTCATTGATGGGTTTTGAGGGCTAAGTACAGACAGTCAAAAAACCTGAGGCTGAGTCAATTCAATCTTTGCAGATCTCTCTAAACTGTGTAGATTGAGCCAATAAGTAAATGAACTGATGTTCACTTTTCAAACAAGAAGAGCAGCCAGACCCCTGCAGTGACCAGTAGCTGAGGGGCGCTACAGCATGCTTCCCCAGCCTGCTGGCCACCATAGCAAGCTGGGCAATTCCCCCAGCCACACCCCATCCTCAGTATCTGAACTGACTGAGGAAGGTGGGGGGAACCCACCCCTCCAGCACAGCACTGGACCCCCAGCTGAGAGCAGCCTAGCCCCCCCAGTGGAAGGGGGAAAGGGGAAGAGCCTGAACTAGGGCTTTATTTCTCCCAACTGCATCTGAGAGCAGGGCTGGAGTCTTCCAGCCACACCCCCTCCTCCGACCAGCCGAGAGGGCATGGTTGGGAGACCCGGGTCCTGCTCCTGGCTCCCAGCTCCAGGGGGTGGAGCCAAGCCACAGTGTCGGTTTCTCCCCACTTGGCCTCCTCATCTGGTTAAGGATGAGGTATGGCTGAGGGACTCCAGCCCCACCCCTGCCTCCTGAGGGAGGAGCCAAGCCCTTTTCTCCTCTCCTCTCCCCCAAGCCAGGCTGCACTTGGCTGGGGGTCTGGTGCTGGGCCAGAGGGTTGTGTTTTTTCCTCCCTTCCCCTCTTCAGCCAGCCAGAGGAGTGAAAAGGCTCTGGCTCGGGAGCAGAGGTGTGGGGAAGACCTTGATCTGCTGGAGCAGACAACACAGCCCAGGGCTGCAAAGCATCCTGGGATGCTGGGGAATGAGTTAGTCTGAACTGGGTGGGGATCTGGGACAGAAATTCCATAAACCTTTAACCTAAATCAGTTAAGACTGATATTGCATCCAACCATGTTTATCCTAAATCAGGTTGAGCCATTTTGAAAGTGGTTTAAGTGCACTGAATTTCTGTTCCAGGTTTAAACCTGTTTCTGATCACTTAAAATGGTTAATGTGTAAATTCTGTCTCTAACCAAAGTGACTCATGTTTGAGGGCATGAGCCAGCAGCGTGGCCAGTGCCATGTGTGGCTGCCAGGTCTGAGCTGGCCAATAATGGGCCATGAGCAGGCCTGATAGCCATTGCTGCTGCTGTGGGGAGGCTGTGTGCTATGTGAGGGCAGACAGGGATCCCACCCTTCCCAAGCAGTCCCTCCATCTCCACAGTCATCTGAACCCACACAGTCCTTCCACACCCAAAAAATTCCCCACTATCCACCCACAACCCCCCACTACAATTCACGCACACCCCCCATACTTCCACACAAGCTCCAGCCCCCCACAAACCCTACACCCACTCACAAACCCTCCCATATCCCTTCCCTCACAAACCGCACATCCCCCCCCAAATCTCAAACCCTGTGTGTCCAGCCACCAGATGGGATGGGACCTGCTGATAGCAGCCACAGCTGCAGGGGCAACTGCCACATTGCAGCCCTGCACCATCCTTACACTGGTGCTGGGATATGCAACCCAACCACAGTCTGGTGAGGCTTCTGGTCCCAGGAATCACATGCAGGGTGTGATGGGCTGGGGGAGGGGTAGAGATTGCAGGAGTGGGGTGTGTGAGAAAGAGATAGGGTTTAGAGATAGGGGAGTGCTTCAGGTAGGAGAGGCCACCAAAGCCAGGCTTAGAGCCCCCCTGCCCCCCTAGAGCAGCCTGTGCAGGGGAGACCCCAGGGGCCAGCCTGGAAGGAAAGGAGCTTGCCTAGCCCAGTTGCTGAGCCCCAGTCGAGGGTTTCCCAGAAATAGCATGGGGATTGCTGGGGCCAGGGTCAGGGCACAGGCACAGGGAGCAGAACAGCATGGGCTGGTACTGCAAAGAACCACAAAGCAGCTGGTGGACAGCTGATGTTGGGACAGAGCTGCATCCAGAAGGGAACTGGTGGGGGTACACAGGGGCTGCGGGTCAGAAGTGAAGGGCACTGGTAGGGCTGTGGGTTGGAAGTGAAGCACAAAGGGAGGGGCAGGGCACCAGCATATCAGAGCTGCTCAGCATCCCTTATCCCATTGAGTGAAGGAGATAGGGGCAGCTCTCATTTTTCTATGTTAAAAAAAAAACAAAAGCAAATGCCAAGAGTATAGATATTTAGCATTCATTTTATTATGATGATAGAGGCACTAGTAGGCTTCCAAATTGCTTTAAAATTGTAAATATATCAATAAAACATTGCTCAACTGTTCTCTTTATATATAGTGGCATTTCATTTTAATCACAGAAGAACATGGATTTGAGGTATTTTAATAAGAGAATTTGGGTTTTTTAATCAAAGAATTTGCAGTTTGTAAACAGAGAACACCAGGATCCCTGCTAGTGAGGCACAAAGGAGTTCCCCAGCTGCCAGACTGCTGCAGTGGGTGGAGGGTGCAGGGGCCACTCTAGCTTAGGGCTGCTTCAGCAGTCCATCTGGCAAGAGGAAGACAACAGTCAACACAGAGAATCTTGCTGTAACAAAAATACTCTTCTGTAGTTTTGCTTGGAATCTCTGCAGGAATCAAATTAGTATTTGAGAATCAAGTAGTGCCCCATCAAAATTATTGTGCTGAATGAGTTCAAACATAGTGAATTTAATGAAATAGCAGCTTTCAGGCAGCTTGGAAGCATTTGCCCCTTGGTTAGAGATATATTACATTCACAAGAGGAATTTACCCTTTAACCCATTTGTATATGACCTCCACATATTTCTTCAACTTCATTCTCCCTCTCCCTTTAGAGGCAGGCAGTTTTTCTTTGCAAGTGAAGATCCCCTTGGATGCAAGAACCCCATGGTTTGAAGCTTTTCGGGTCAGAGAGGTTGCCCTAAACATCTTGGTGAAAAAGAGGGGAAATGGCCAAAAGCCGCATCATAAGAAATCCAGAAATCTAGATAGAAAGCAGCTTTGTAGTAGAAGGAGTTCTCTGACACCCATGCTAGAGAACAGTGGAAAGTATGGCTATATCCAATCCATTTGCATATACTTTCCATAGTGGCACTTGAGAGACTTTTGAATAGAAACTCACCAGAAATTGTATCAATGCCTAATTGCGAGAATGAGACATGGGACTATAGGAGGGGCTTGGGGAACACAGGTTTGCATTCCTAGTGACAATGACTAATATCTCAGAGACTGTTGATCCCACTGAGTCCCCTGCACCGGAGAATTTACATAACAAATGGATTTGTGGTGATGAATTGCTCTTTGTTGAATTGGAAAATGGTAGTTGCCAAGTGGAGCAAATTCTAGGAGCCCAGTAGCAACAGCAGATGCTGTATTTCTCACAGGAGAAAACCTTTTGAGCCAGGGTCCTACAAACATTCACACCCATTGTCTTGACCCAAGTACCTGTGCAGTATACTGGTAAAACATCCTAACAGAGGTCCCCCTGGGATAGCCAGGTATAAGTTAATCTGGGTACATCCTAGGAGCAAACTGTGTGCTCTTCCTGGCCACCTACTGGCAGAGGAACAGCAATACATCTTGAAAGAGCTGTGTCACTCCTGCTTTAAGCAGCGACAAAACTTGGAACAATTAGTACCACCTCAAATGAGATGTGTGCATAGCTTGTGTGACAAAGCTATATTGTGGAGTTTCTATGTCAGCCCAGTCAGCACTTCCCCTAGAGGCTGAAGGCACATCTGCCCAAGTGCCTGGACTCTAAGACAGCGCTGACTATGGCACCAAGCTATTGCTGAAGCTAGCAGATAGGGAAGGGAAAAAGTGACAAATGCCATGCTGAGGAAGATAGTCACCTATTAAATTTCTGCACCATCACATGAGAACTGGGTTAGTGGATCATTATTAAAGGTACTGTGGAGTGAGTGTTTATTTTTTATTTATTTAGGGACAGAGCCAAAGAAGAAATTAGACAGACATCAGACTCCAAGTTCAAAACTGCAATTCAGAAGCTGTTGTTTAGCTAACAGCTAACAAAACCACTAGCGTAAGAGTTAAGTTTCTCCTATCATTGTGAAAACTTATCAACACACTGCTAAGACTCCTAATGAACTCTGGCTACTGTTAATGATTTGCCTCGTTGGTTATGTCCTCACATTTAAGAAGAGCACAGAAAGTTACCCAATGAAGTTTCATCTGTGAAGCATCATGAACTTTCACACTTTTAACTGATTCCTATCTTCTTGGGTGGGTCCTGACTTCTTTCTATTACCTTTTTGGCTGATAGCCAGTGGTAATATAATGCTTTTGGACTGCCCATACCCCAATCTTAACGCTTCCCATGTTCAGATCTCATCCTGTGCCACCAGGCTGGAATGTTTATGTCTCATTGCTGACAAATAAGACTTGGATACTTTTCTTCACTGTTGCCCCACTTCAACCAAGTTTAGACTTTTTCCCTTGGTAAAAAGGCTATAACAGTGGAGGAGACTATTGTGAAAAATAGCTGTGTGTTTGGTGATGATATACCTATTTTGCACTCAAACCTAATTTTTTTTCAATAATATTTGACTGAGAAAAAAAAGTCAGAGACATTACTTTCTGAATGACCCTCAAAAATGGAAACTCAAGCTATGTGAGCCTAAGCCTTGGTGCTACCAAAGACATCTCCCAGAAGGCTTATACGTGATGTTGAAGAATGCATTATATGTAGAAAGTCTTGTAAATTACATATTATGGGTAAAGATCTACTTAATTTTTGGTTATCACATAAAACCACAAAAAACAGTGCTGTTCACGATCGCCAGGATATACTGGATTGGCTGTAAAAGTCAACCTAAAAAACCCTCAGCATATTATTTAAATAATACACTGGTTTAGAATGTCCCAGTGCTTACTGCAATATAAAGACAATGTGACAATCACTGGAGCCATAGATCACATAATTGAGAGTTACTGGGCACATCTACACAAGACACTTTAATGCACTAATGTGCAGTTGAATTCATCTACTGTGAATTAAGCATCACAAAAAAAGTTTGCCTTTTCTACTGCACATTAGCACAGTTACTGCACCTTTATCTAGTACCTCATGTTAGAGGTACTAAAACTTAATGTGCAGTAGCAAAGAGGCAGTAATGAACATGTAGACATGCCCTCTATCTGCAAGTGACATAGACTAAGTGAAGGCACCAGTCAGTGAAGTGAAAATGCTTCAGTGCCATATTGTAAGAAATTGGATGCAATGCTGCTGTCTGATGAGGAGTAAAAAGAAATTTATTTTCTATGGAATTTGCTATTAAATGATATGGAACATGCCTTTCCACCAATCAACAGCAAGGGACAGGGCCTCCAGAAATACCAGCAAAATCAGTTCATGTCATGACCAAGCTGCAAAAATGGCTTTGTCTCACTATGAATTTGGCCCCCCTAATTATGGATTCAAGATATGCCTAAACTTGGCAATAATGCTATGCCACTTCTAGTTTGTTAACACAAGTACATTTAAGGTTTTCCAAAGCGACGCTGACACTTATATGGCCTTTACCACTTAGCACCCAAGCACTTCAAACATTAATGAGGCTGCCCTCATACAAGTCTAGTGGGGCTAAGATTATTCCAATTTGTGGCTGGGAAACTCAAGCATGTAAGTTTTGTCTATTTGCCTTTGGTTGTACCAGAAGCCCATGATGCTTGGGTCTCCAGAAGTCTTAAGGCAAAGTTTTCAAGAGTGCCTGGGGGCACCTTTTTTAACTTGTAGTGATGTACCCGAGTTGCTTGCAAAATAGGGTTTAAGGACCAGATTTTAGGTAACTAAAGATGGATACAGATAGGTGGCCAGGTTTGCAAAAGTATACAGGCACCCCAAAAGTAATATTTAAAACACTTTCTGAAGCTATTATCCTTAATCCACTTCCATAAGTGATCTTTCCCCTAGACCAGTGGTCCCCAAGAGATAGTTTACCCCAGGAGATAGTTTCCAATAGCACCAAACCACAATATCTAAAGAAGTTAAAAACAAACCTGACAGGGAAAGCAAAGTATGTGGTCATCTACAGTATACAACCTGCTCAACATTTTGTAATCCATGAGCAAAAGGCAAAAAAATCACAGGTAACCCAATGAGCATTGAAGTTTGTCAAGTGTTTTATAAAGCATTAAGGTTTTCCAGCCCATTAAACTGTATCATCATTACCACTATTTATAAATAGCAATAAGTCAAGTGCTACTTACTAAGCTCTCACTCAAAGTTCTAAGAACCATTTTCTCACTCCACTTGTATAATGTTTAAAGTTGGTTTGTATAAAGATAAAATATGCACTGTCAAACCTAAACACTTTTAATCTCTTTCAAGGAAAATAGGCATTCCTGAAGTTAGTGTGATACTTCATTGTATCAAGCATATAGCAGCTGGGCCCACCAAAGAATCTATAAGATACAGTACATGAACAGATGTCATTCTGCTAAGTGTGTCAGCAGCAATGAGGCGAGTGTGTGTTGAAAATGTGAGAATATTTTTGGTAGGTAGAACAGGGAGACAGATGGTACTCCTGGATGTGTGACTAAAGGTTATATAGATTATTATTATCTATATAGCATAAAGGTCTTGACAGACAAATAAGAAAAGCTCCCTGCAATGAGACGGTTGTAGTCTAAATGAAACATTTTAAAAAGTCTACCAAAATAAGCAGTAAACATAATGCATACATGACTGTTAATCAGCAAATATTCCTGTCCCATCTCCAGGAAACAGCAGGGACGAACGGAAATTACTTCAAATGGCTTGGCTCCTTCTTAGATGGAAACATGAGGGTCCCCATGGGTAACTGTTCCATTCTCCTCCTAAGCCCTCTCATGCAGAATCCCAGAGTCTCAGCCAAAATAATGCTATTAAGAAGAAACAAAGCATGGGAAATTTCAGCCAAAAAAGATTCAATTTCAGCAAGGAGTGTGTGAGAAAGTGGAAGTTATAATGGAAGCCTCTTTGGAATGTTTCCTTTGTTCTTGCAAGTGAGGAAAAATTATGCAAACAGCAGGGTAAAATAATATTGATATTCCCCCAAAAACGTGTCTTCTCAAACATGTGCAAACATTCACATCTGTGTCATCAAGAGAAAAAAGAGCTTGGTTTCTCTTCAGCAATAAAACCACCCATCATTACAGCATTTCTGTTGGACCCCTAAACCCTACCTGTGACAGGACGCACCGGGGCCGCCCTCAATATGGCCCCTGCACCTGTCTCTGGACAACTGCCCGCCTACTCTCCTGCCACGTCTTTGATGTTGATTGGTTCATTAGCAGGAGGCTGCCCTTCTTCTAGTACTGCCCCCTCCACTAGGGAACGCTGTCTGCAGCTCCTTCCTCCCCAATTCTGCAGCCCAAGCCTCGCGAATGTCAACTCATTCTTTCCTATCTTGGCCCCTTCCCATTCTCTCCGGGCACTCTCAAGTGCTGCCCCCCTTCCTGGGGTTCACTGTGTCCCCTTGGACTCCTTACATCTTCTGCCCCCTCCCTGAGGCTTGCTGTGCCCCCACCAGGCCTCCTAATCCTCACCCTACTTGGGCTCCTCAATTCTCATGCCCCCTCCCTGGGGCTCACTTCTCCCAATATTTGGCACCGCTCCTTCAGGTGCTTATCATGCCCCCCTCTGGGGATTCTCAATGTTGCCCCCCTTCCTGGAGCTGACTGTGCCCAACTTGGGCTCCCTAATGACTGCGGCCCCCTGTTGGGGACTCCCAATACCCGACTTTGGGCTCCTTAATAAAATGGCCCCCTTCCTGGGGCTGGTTATGCCCTACTTGGGCTTCCAGTGTGGCCCCTCCCAGGCCTCTCAGTGCTGCCCCTCTTGGGCTCATCGCTCGTTGCCCCGTGTGGACTTCTCTGTACTGCCCTTCTTGGGCTTCTCAATCGTTGCCCCTCTCTTGGGACTGATTATGCCCAACCTGGGCTCCTCAACACATGCGGTCCCTTTTCAGGGACTCCCAATGCCCAAACTTGGGCTTTTCAGTAAAATAGCCCCCTTTCTAGGGCTCCTCAATGCTGCCACCTCCCTGGGGCTTGCCAAGTCCAACTTGGACCTCTCCCTGCTCAGTGCTGCCCCCTCTCTGGGCTAGCTCTGCTATGCCCAACTTGGGCTTCTTATCAAATGCCCCCTCTCTGGGGCCTGGGATCCCGTATGAAGCCTCCTCCTTCCCCTACAGCCTCGCCCAAACCACTGGTTATATATAACAGCAACAACACAAACACAAGCCTCTGGCTATAACATAAACATTAGGCACCCAGCCACCACAACAAAAGCCTCCTGGCTAGGCCACAACATCATTGCTCCAGCCTCTGGAGCTCTTGTGAGCTACACTCACATTGTTGCTCAAGCTCAAGCTCTGGGCTTTAAAAGGGACAGGCCCTGCCCCTTAGGGTCAGCTGATACCCATTAGTTGCCCCAGCAACTCGCAGCTGTGCTGCTTAGCCACTGCTAGGGCTCCTTTCCTAGCAGTTTTCTCATCTCCAAACACAGGGCACCGGAGTGCTCTGTGACACTACCCAGCAGAACTGTGATGCTCTCCTTATTCCTCTGCATAGAACAGATAGTTAAGGGCATATTTCTCAAATGTGCTGTTTCCCTTTTTGTTGTAGTTACTGTAAGAAGAATGACTACATCAATGGCCCTTGCCAAAAAGGGGGTTGAAATGGCCAGTCTGCAGATGTGTAACATAGAGCCAGCATCAAACCTATCATCCCAGGAGTTCAAACACAACCCCTCCCATAGTCTTTTGGCATCATGGGAATTCCTGTTTGTGTAGACAGCTTTTCAACAGGCAAGGCAAAACTATAGCATCCTCCTCCTCTAGAGAAGCATCCTGCTGAAAGGAGTATGCCAATATGAGATGAAGCTTGTGGCCATTCAGCACCCCAGGGCATTCTGCCCTCCTTCTTTTCCTCATACCTGTGCCTCTGTATGTCTCTAACAATGAGTCCTTTCCCATCTCTCTTTACCAGTTGTGGCAGAGGCTAAAAATGTGCTCTGTAATATTGTGAGGTAAGAGCATATGACCCCGGTGCAGGATCATGACTGTTTCACCTTCAGAGCAAGGGCCAGCCATGAAAGGTAGAGTTTTTGTCTGTTGTCTCCAGACAATGAACAAGACTCTCAACTATTATAAGTCCGTACAGCTCTGCTCACTTCAGTGAAGCTATGCTAATTCGTGCCAGTTGTTTTTCGGGTCTCATTGTGCCCACTTAAAATGTCTTTTATGCACCAGCTGTCAGATCCTTTTAGCTTCCTGAAACATGCTCTTTCACTGGCTTCCTCTGATGTCAGGTGTTCCTGTAACAGAGAGAAGCAGCCAAGTATCAACACTGCAAGAAAAAAAATGGGTCTAAATTCCAAGATCTGACATGTTACCTTTTGAAATGTCTAAACAGAAAGTTAGGAAAACACTTCACTGATCTTGATATGTGGGAAATTCAGGTCTTGAAAGAGCCATTGTCCTTCCAGATATGTGAAGTAACTTCCAAGTACACATTAGATCTATGCCATTTTTATGTGCTGGCTGCTGTTTGTTCTTCCCCCTATCCATCTGTCCCACAGGAATTAAGCAGCAGTGCTGGGAAAAGGAAATGAACTCATTTAGGTGAAGGGAGGGGAAGATAATTCCAGAGCCCTGCATACTATACATGTAATATACAGTATATGAAAACAGCTGTCAACCATTAAAACTGGTGGGTTGTGTACTGGCATGGCTTCTGGAACGGATTAACCGAGGGTGGAGATTCAGAAAGTGCCATACTGCGTGGTGCTAGTAACAATCCTTTTACAAAATCTCCCATAAAAAATATTAGTGGTGTCAGCTAAAGTTTGCTTTAGCTTTAAACTCTGAGCGGAAAACAACTCAGTTTAGATCTTCTTTTCAGTTTATGCCTTTGCAAGTGTTGCATAATGTGCATTTATCCTGAAAGTGTTTGGATAGTTAGAGAGAGACAGAAAGAGAGAGAAAGTTAGTTAGCCATATTAGCCTGAAGTGAAGCAGAAGGCACGGTAGATTTTTACCTTATAAATGAAATAAAACCTCTGCTTTTGTAAGCCGTGGCTTGCTTCAAGAAATGCTGTGAAGACAGTCCCTGCTTTCCAGTAAAAATAAGGGCATGCAATAAATCCACACATCTAAACTATGAAACTAATCCCACAAAATTTCCACTGACTTTCTGAAAAGCAGGAGAAGAATTACTATCTGTTTTGTTGCCCTACAATCTCCTTAAACATATTTAAATATCCTATGAGATATCCAATCTGAGGGGACCATAAGAATAGAACAGTAGTTAGTCTTATGCATAGCAAGATAGTGTAGGCTAGGGAACAGATATGGACCTTCACCACAAGCTGGGCACTTGAAGCTGGAAGACTGCTGGAAGACACAGAATGATTCAGTGTCCCATTTATAGGTACTCCTGTGCTGAATATGGCCATGCGATTGTTGTACGCTACGAAATTTTGAGGAAGGGTTTCAAAACCACTCATGTCTTACTAAGTGATAGTAGCAGTTTCGCAGTTTACTTTGCAGTGTTCAATATGGGCTAAGGATAGACATTCAAAAAGCCAGAGCCTGAATTGATTCAATCTTTGCAGGTTAGTCTAAACTGCCTACATTGAACCAATTTGGAACGAATAGACATTCAGGAAATGAAGGCACATGCCTGCAGTGGCTCAGACCAGGAGCCGGGGGGCACTAGAGCATGCCCTTAGCTGCAGAGAAGCTGTGCTGGGGGGCCCACACCTCAAGCCAACTGGCCAGGGCAGGAGTTTAATTCCCCTTCCCTGTCCCACCGGCACGGACCTGAGCCGGGGTCCACCTGAAGTTCCCCCCTCACCGCTGCAGCAGCAGGGGATGCCAGTGTAGTCCCCTGAGGCAGACGGGCTACGGAGGGAGTTTATTCCCACTTCCACTCTCTCTGCCCCTGGGAGGCAGCAGCCAGGGTCGGCCAGCCCCAACTGCAGCTGCCACTGATTGCTTCCTGCATGGGGTGAGTGACAGGATAAGCTCCCTCCCTGCCCCCTTCACCAGACACCAGAGGGGGTGGGAAGTAACCCCCCTCCATGCCCACTTGCCTACGGGAGCCATGCTGGCTGGCCTCTGGCTGCACCCCTGCCCTTGCCACTGGAGCAGTGAGGGGGCAGGGACTGTGAGGGGGGCAGCAGCCCCTGTCATGGTGATCTGGGAGCAGAAGCCTCTTCCTGGCAGGGAGCTGCACTGCAGGTGGTGGGGTGACACAACCAGAGCTGCCACAAACTGCATGGGTGGAAGCTTTAGCCCCATGGTTTCTGCCCAGCTCTGGCTTCATCTCTGGCTGCTTTCCACCCACCCTCTTCAGCCCCTTCTCTCCCATCTCCCACCCCTCTCCTGCCACCCTGCAGGGGATGCTAATCACACCAGACAGGCAGAAAGCAGCCAGAACTTGACACAGGGCTAAAGCTTCCACGCACCCACCCAGAGCTGCGCAGTGGGACAGGAGCATGAGCCGCAGCTGGAACTGAGAGGAGCAAAACAGCCCTGTGGAGCCCAACCAGCGTGCACCTCCCCTCACCTCCAACAGCTACTCCCCTTCCTGTCCCTGCTGTTAGCCATATTATTCTGAAGTGAGGCAGAAGGCAGGGTAGATTTTTACCTTATAGATGAACTAAAGCCTCTGCTTTTGTAAGCAGTGGCTTGCTTAATGCAATGAAGACAGTCCCTGCTTTCCAGTAAAAAAAAATATATAATAAAAAAATCATGCAATAAATCCACACAGCTAAAGCATGGGCCTAATCCCACAAAATTTCCACTGACTTTCCTAAAAGCAGGAGAAGAACTGCTATCTGTTTTGTTGCCCTACAATCTCCTTAAACCTGTTTAAATATCCTATGATATTTAATAAACAAACCTGTCTGAGGGGACCATAAGAATAGAACAGTAGTGAGTCCTAGACATAGCAAGATAGTGTAGGCCAGGGAACAGATCTGGACCAGCATATATGGCATGGTCTATATCTACTGGCAGCAAAGGGTGGGGATGGGTTGCTTCAGCCCTCAGCATGGAGCTTGGCCCCAGCTTTGGCTGCCTTCTTCCACCGACCCAGCATGATGAGCAGTCCCTGCAGGCAGAGCAGGCAGAAAGCAGCTGGAGCTGGAGCCAGATCTCAAAGCTCTGAGCAGAAGCCCTGTGGGCTAAAGCTACCCCCGCCCCTCACCTCCCAAAGCAGTGCAGCAGGGGCAGGAGGAGAGTAGCTTCTGGAGGCGAGGGGCATGCTGACTGGGCTCAGCAGAGTTGTTCCACTTCTCTCACCTCCAGATGAGGTTCCTGATCCTGCCCCACCACGCAGTGCCATTCCGCATGGGTGGAAACTTTAGTCTGGTGGCTTCCGCCCAGTGGCTGGACCCTGGCTCAAACTCTGGCTACTTTCTTCCCGCTCCACCCACTCATTGCAATGAGCAGCTCCTATGGGGGAGGTAGATGGAAAGCAGCCAGAATTGAAGCCAGAGCTCCATGTGCGGAGCAAAAGCCACAGGGCTAAAGCTTCCTCATATTCACCCAGAGCCACATGGTGGGAGCAGCAGCAGCTGGAGGTGAGGGAGGTAGAAGATGCCAGATGGCCCCGGTCAGTGCACAGCCTGTGGTATGGCTGCACAGGTGGGTACTGCACAGGGCAGAGGTGCAACAGGGGCTATGATCCCCTGCTATGGGTTGCTGCTGGGCTCCAGGCCCACTGGCACCTCCAAGCCAGCCAAGGCAGCTCACTGGTTGGCCAGCCACTGCCCGTGTCCCCCAGCCCAAGCCAAGGGCCCAGTCCCCATGCTGCAGCCTGAGCTGGCCCTTGTGCATCTACCCTCAGCAGTGCCTGTGGACTGACTCAGCTCATCCTCACAGCCTCAGCCCTGCAGCTGCAGGCTTGGCAGGTGGATGGTGGTACCATGGCAGCCGGTACTGGCCATGCCCCCACCCCTGCTACTGGAGTGGGGAGGGGAGTGAATGCCTGATGAGCTGCTACACCCTGACCAGGCAGACCTCAGCTGTGGTCCTCTGGTGGAAGAGGGGAGGGGGGAAATAAACTCCTTCCCTTGTCTCTTCTCCTCAGGGAGCCATGTCAGCTGGCATCTGGCCATGCCCCCACCTAGAGACCAGAGCAGTAGAGCCAGCCCTGCTCTCTGGACCAGAGAGCACAGTCTAACCTGGAGCTATAAAGCATGCTAGGATGCTGGGGGACTCTGGTTTAACTTAAACCAGGAAGGGGTCTGGGACAGAATTTGCATAAACTGGTTTAATCCAAATCAGTTCAGTCTGATACTATGTTCAATCAGGTTTAGCTTAAATCAGTTTTGACCCTTTTGAAACCTGTTAATGTGTACTGAACTTATGTTCTATAACAGGATTAAACCACTTTCTGATTACTTAAACTGGTTTATATGTAACTTCTGCCCCTAGCCTACAGGACAGTTCAAGAGATTTCTATCTATAAGGTTCAGCTTGGTCCCCATCTCCCCTTCCCCCACTTCAAGGACATAGATTATTTTTTGTTTCTATTTTAAATACAAGTGGCACATGACTGAATTCTATATACAGTGTCACAGTTTGAAACTACTGTAGGAACAGTGAGTGAAAGCAGTGATTTATGTTGAAGAAGAACTTCCTTATGTGAAATACCTGAATGAAATGGGTAAAGGACAACACTCTCCCAGATTTTACATGGGATCTATAGTTCCCACTCAACTGCTTTTATGCTATTTTTTTATTTCGTGGCTTGCTATTGAATACTCAGTAGCTGAAAGTAGAATTATAAAACAATATACAAATGAACCAGTTTCCATATATTCTCTCTGTGTCCACTTAAATACTTTAGCTTTCTTGGTTAAAATACAATTAACTAGTTTTTCCAGGATCACACTGAATCATGGTGAAAAGGCAGTCAAAGTTTATACTAGTGTTGTCAGTACTCTTACTTGTAATTTAGGAAAAAGGTATTTCAAGTTCAAAGGCTCAGCCTCTTTCTTGAGCACTAAATGTTATCATTTCTCATGTAAATTAAATGCCATGAAAACTAATTAGTGTTTCGAGCCATATTTCAATAACATTTCACTGCTATGCCACATTTGTTATATGTAGCCCTCTGAAATACCTTATTGGAAATAGCATTTTTCCAGCAGTAGGGTAATTCCCAGGTCCATTGAATCCATTTTTTTTTATTTGGATTTTGTTCCTAACTAGTCATGAGTAAATGGTCAGTATCAGAACTAAGAGCATTGTACTGAGGAACTGGCCTAAATTCAGAATTCCTACTTATGCTAGCAGTGATTGTCTTAAGATTTCAAACAAGAGTCTTGACATTGATTTTTACCATGGTCAGTTCCTCCTCCTCTACTACAACCAAGATGCACAATGCATTATAATTTGAAGTTAGCAATACTAAACTTTCATCTGCAAGACTTAATTGAGATGAGCCAGAATGTTTAAACCCTACTACTATATAACATGTAGGTTGTATTAGCACCTAACAGATTACATATCTCTTAGTATAATGCAACCCAAATGTAGCTTAATGAGCTAAAGAGATATTATGTTTGTCTGATTTATTGTGGGATGCTAATGGACCAACTCTGAGGGGAATAATGTAGCTGGTATTATGCTCACAACTTGGGCAAGTGTCAGCAGGGAAAAAACAGTCAGATAAGATAGATCTTAGAAAGGGGAAGCATCTAGATTTAGATGGAGCATAGATGTGCAGGGCTAAGCAGAGGGCCAAGTGAAAGAAGTAGCCAAGATTACAGGCTTAAGAGAAAGAAGGGTTGTGTTGTGGAGGGGGACATAAGGAAGGATCTAGGGCTTGTTTTTGGCCATGTTAATTTTCAGATAATGACTGATACTGGTAAGATGTTAGAAAGACAGAGTAAGATTTTAGTTTGGACGGGAGGAGGTGGGTCAAAAGAAGAAAGGTATATTTGCAAGTAATCACCATTCAGAAGCTAGGTAAGGACACACTAGCAGAGATCACCCAGGGATAGGACGTGGAAGGAAATGAAGGAAGTCATGAATGGAGCCCCCACTAATAAGAGATAAAAGATGGGAGGAAAACTCAGGTACCTAAATCAGGTTGCAAGTAACAAATTAAAAGCATACCTGGGTGAGGGTGGTGTCACAAGAATCATGAACCAAGATGTGACAGAATATCAAGAAGGGGCCGTAGGCATCGATAGCTATGCCCTTTTCAGGAAGGACACGATGGGGAAAAGAAGCGGAGGGGTTGAGCTCTATGTCAAAGAGCGTTTCTCTGCATCAAGAGTCAACTTGGGGGTGACTGAGGACCAGGCGGAATCGATTTGGGTCAGGCTGCAAGCAGGACGAGGGGAAAGGGACTTAATGGTGGGTGTCTGCTACAGACCACCCAACCAGACAGAGGAGCTAGACCTCCAAATTGCTGGCCAGCTCAAGGAGGCGGCTAGGATGAAGGATGTCATTGTCATGGGTGATTTCAATTAGCCAGACATCTGCTGGGAGGAGCAGTCGGCCAAGTCCGAGAGGTCCCGGAGATTCCTCGCGGAGCTGCAGGACCTCCAATTAGTCCAAGAGGTGCATGGCCCCACCAGGGGGGATGCACTGCTGGATCTGGTCCTGGCCTTGGGGGACGATCTGGTTGATGGTCTCCAGGTACGGGACTCCCTGGGAGATAGCGACCATCGCCTGATAGAATTTGCTGTCCGGCGCAGTGTAGATAGGGCCCACACTATGACTAGGGTCCCACATTTCAAAAGGGCCAATTTCAGGAAGCTCAGGAGGCTGGTTGAGAAGACGCTGCAGGACTGCAGAATTGAGGACATGGGCATCCACGAAGGGTGGATGTTCCTTAAGGAGACGATCCTCCGAGCCCAAGGAGTGACTGTTCCTGCCCAATGCAAGATGGGTAAAAGTGCCCGGAAGCCCCCATGGCTTAATAGGAATATTCGGGGGACCCTGAGGGCTAAGCGGGAGGCATACTATCTTTGGAAGAGAGGAGCAGTCTCCAAAGAGGAGTACTCCTCCTGTGCTCGGGAGTGAAGGAGGGCTATTAGGAAGGCCAAGGCGGGAGTAGAGCTCCGCCTGGCGACTAGGAAGTCCTTTTTCAAATATGTGGGGAGCAAAAAGAGAGCCCCGGGCAACGTCGGGCCTCTGAGGGACTCGTCAGGCAACCTGGTGCTCGCAGCCGAT
>JAGPOW010003642.1:86537179-86612280 GCA_030014935.1 Caiman crocodilus | reverse complement strand
GGTCCTGTGACCCTGGCACTCATTCCTGCCATTGGCAGGGGGTCAGACTAGATGGCCTGCTCTAGGCCCCTTCTGACCCTAGGTACTATGATACTATGAAGAAGAACAGTCTGTGTTTGATAGGCACTGGGTCCAGGAAGAGGAGGCTGGACTATGAGCTTTTAAATTTGGTCAGAAAGTTGTTATTAGAGAGCTTGACTACAGTCACAATTAGGAGTGGATCACCAGTGTCAAAAAAGGTCAGTCTCAACCAATAAGAGCCGAGGATATAAAATACCAGGCCCACAGCAATTGTTTTTGTTTTCCTGCAACCCCAACAGAGAGAGAGAAAATTTCATTTGTTTCTGATGGGCTTCATGGACAATCAATTTTTTTCATACAAATCCAGTCTTAATAAGAAAATCCTGTAGTCAGGTGTAATGGGTACTCTAGTCACTACAGATTTGCAGCCACCATGGATGCAGCAGTCTCAAAGGAAAAAAATGTAAAAATTTACTGTTTCATCCAATATGAGCATTCCACTTATCCTAACAAGCTCTGGAGCTGTAGAAACAACATAGCAAAAGATTACTGCAGTTGGAAATGATATAAATCTTCCCCCAGCTATTTTGTGCTTGTCAAAGAGGTAACAAGAAATGTAGAAAAAATAGGAGCTTGAAGAATGCATTTGCAGCTCTAGGTAAGAATAAGCCTTAATGATGGGGTGTGAAAAATTTCCTGGCAGCTAGCAGTAAATTACTGAGTTTGGAAACTAGTTGTAGTCACTGAATAGAGTGTCTTATTTTCTTAGAAACCACAGTGGGAATTGAGTCACAGTTTTAAGAGGGCTTATTCTTGTTGCAGCAAGGCAGGTTTAGACAGGACACTATTTTAAGCCATTAATGTATTAGCTACTCTGGTTCATAAAGGTTTGGTTTGAGATTTTTTTTTTTTTTTAAAGGAAGCTTCCTTGTGTAAAATCCACTTGAAGCCCACACTTACCTCAGAAAAGGCAATGGTATGAAACCCCAATATAGTATAGGAAAAAAGAAAAAGCAAGCACCTAGCTGTCAGAAGAGTCTTATTTTTTCCCCAGCAGGAAGATTGGGGCAAGATTGCTTTTGTTTTGGGGGGGTTTTCTTTTCTTAGAGAAGAGAAGGAGTGGGGTTAGTAAACATGCCAGTCCAAAATCTGTAGTGAGCTGGCCAGGTAGAGACCTCATACATAAACCAGTATAAATGATCAGAAACTGGTCCAAACCTATAACAGAACAGAAGCCCAGTGCAAACAGACTGGTTTAAAAAGGTCAGAATCTGGTTTAAGATAGACCTAGATGGATGTAGTATCAGCATCAGGTTAGGTTAGTCCGGTCTAACAAATGTCTGTACCATATCCTCTCTTGACTCAACCTAGGTTGCTGTCCTCTGGCAACCCAAGCTGCTTTGTGGCCCCACTGGTAGTGCCCCTCACCCCCTTACAGGAGGCACACTGGAACTCATCTTGGGCTCAGCTATTATAGCCTAGCACCCAGCAGGCCCCACCACCAAGCTCTCTAGCCATCAGCCACAGGCAGGACAGAGATGGGTCAGGATGGGGCTTAAAAGCAAGTGTGGGGAGATGGTGCCAGCAGCTCACTCTGCACTCCTGGCCTCGGTCAGCGGGCACAGAGTGTCTCTCCCCTGTCCTGGTTCCATCCATGCCCCAGAACCATGCACTGGAGTGGCTCCATGAAAGGCTCAGAGGATTCCCCCTCCCTGTCTCCTCTGGAGCTAGCACTGAGTTCCCAGCTGAAGTCCCTACCCCTGCAGCCATGAGGTCTCTGGGGAGGGCCTCGCAGCCATGCCCTTGTCGCTGCAGCACCGGGCGGGGGGCAATTCTAGCAGTGAGATGTTGGGGAGCATGTCCCTGTTGAACACTGCACCCAGCTGAGCTGGCATCCACCCTACCCCCACCCCTGGAAAATGGACCTGCCTGAGCTGAGCCAGCCCAGCTGGCAGCAGTCAGTGCTGGAGTACCAGACAGAGCACTGAATGGGTAGGGGGTTCACCCAACTCCCCAGGCTGCAGCCCCTGTTCCTGCACTAGAATCACCCCCTGCCAGCCACTGCAGCTGCAAGGACACGGCTCTACCCCTGCCTTCCCAGGAATTAGAGCCCCACAGTTGCAGGGTAAAGGGCTTCAGCGAGCAACACCATGCTGGCCTGGGGTATGGAAATCTTCCCACATAGTGTCCCTCTTATCCCAATCCATGAGCCCCAGAACTGTGCACTGGAGCATCTGCAGGAAGGGCTTGGAGGATCCTCCCCCACCACCGTCCCAAGCCAGCACCAGGTTCCCAGCTGAAGCCCCTTCCGCTACAGCCATAGGACTACTGTCCCTCAGCAGGTGGCTAGCCATGCCCCTGTAAGGTTGCAAGGGAAGGAGCGTCAGCTGGGAACTCAATGCTGACTCCAAAGGGGGAAAATCCTTCCAGACCTTCCCAGAGCTGTTCCAGTGCACAGCCCCGGGGATCAGACAGAACTGACACAGAAGATGGACACTTTGTGCCCCGCTGACCTGGGCTGGGAGTGCAGTGTGCATCACTGGCAATGCCTCACCTAGCAAATCATGGGCCCCACTCCAACTCCCCCCGTCTCGATCCTTCCTGGGGCAGACCCCCACATCCCAGGGACTCCAATGCCACCTCCAGCAGGGGTGAGCACACCACACTCCAATGACTGGCTGCCTGCGGCTGACAGTTGTCTGATCAGTGATAGGGAAGTGGAGGGAGGCATGTGCCCAGCAGCCAATCAGATGTGGCCCACTGCTCAGCTGCATTTGGCTCCCTCAGCAGAGACTGGAACATGCTGGAAGGCATGCAGGAGTGCCCCCAAACTGCTGGATTCAGTGGGTGCAGGCAGCCTTTGTGCTCCTCCCTGAAAGGGTGAACTTGTGTTCTGTTTCCTCCTGAACTAACATAGTCTGCTTAGAGAAACCATGCAAGCTACTTTGAACCCACCCCAAGCTTTTTGAATGTCTGTACCTAGTCCTACTGTAATTGTTTATAGGATTAAGCTGCTGGCTTGATGGTTTTTTGTTTGCTTGTTTTGTCTTCTCTTTTTCTTCTTCGTCCATTAAGGAATTGTCCTGTCCATGTGCATTTCAGATTATCATAGCATCTCTATTCTTTCCAGGGACAAGAAAGTCAGCTTTGGAGGAACACTGAATGGAGATGAGCAGGGTGGGATCCACCCATTCAAGCTGTAGTCAGACAACCAATGATGGCAATAGTACAGACCCACAGTACGAGCTCAGTAAACACTTTCTGATTAAAGCTCAATTTTGGAAACATCACTTAGTTTCTCCTAAAAAGATCAGTTTGGCTTGGACATTTCCCATCCTTAGTCACAGCATCAACACACTGAGGGTGGGTGGCCCAATGACTTCAGGACTGGAGGAAGGAAGCCAGAAAATCTAGGAGGTCTTACAAGAAGGAGTGATAAAGTGCTTGTTAATTTACTAAACACCCAAATACACTCAGAGTCTATTAGGCCTATAAGTTCTCAAAAGCCTCCTTAGATCCCCATCCTATACTTGCTCCCTTTTCTTTAACTGTTTTTTCTTCCACCGCTATCTATCCTCACAGTATCCCAGTCTCCATAAATACTACTGCTGCTTCTATCTTCCCCAGAATAAGCTCAGTCTAGTTTATGTAGACCTCTCCTACTGCCAGCACCCTCTAAAAAGATTCATATTTAATAGAAGACAGCTGGTGAGGCTTTCTCCTATATATCCATTTCTTCTGTTGAAGGAGAATTTATTTTAAGAGGAATCAAATCCTACAAGCCATTTCTGATTTAATCTATTTAGAAAAGTTAACCTACTCTAGTCACTTTCCCAATATGGTCTTTATTAATATATTCATAACAAAGGCTTAATCTACTAAATCCTGGATTGTAAAATGTATCCTTTAAAACTTTCCATGTCAGACCTTCCCATGTAGTGCCACCTTCCAACAATTTCTCAAAGATATGTGCTCAGGCAGGAGTGGATCCAAGTGGGTGCAGTAGGCCCCCCTTTTAATTCCTGCTTACCCAGACTTTAAAACCAACCACAACAGCATTTCTAGTCTGGTAGTACTGAGGGTGTCAAATGATTTTATGGCTCACTATACTTCACCTGATTCCTGCTGAAGTCCCTTCATTCCATAGGTGTTAATGACTCTCTCTCCTTTTTAATGGTCTGAATGTTCCACTATTTCTTCTGCAATTTTTCTATCTGTTAACCGTTTCAGGTAATGTCACTCTTCTGTTTCACAGCCATGAAGTTTGTTTTTAGCTCTAGCTGCAAACCTTAACTCTAGTGTACAAATGACTAATACTGAAGTATTGAAAGTGCTGTCAAGATGCTCTGGAAGACTAGATGTTGTTTTCTGAATTTGAATAAGAAATGTAAATTTAACTATATTGACCACAGGACTACTGAAACAATACCTTCCTACTATTTTGACTATTATTTGCCTAGTCTTATGTGGTTTATAAAATTGATATGTAATCTAGAAAATTAGTGACCATTCCAATAAAGTTATATTTATTTTTGCTTCGCTCTTAAACTTTATAATATAGCACTAGGCCGATAGCATATTAGTAAAGTTTCTCGTTTCTCTTTAACTGGAGAAAAATGCGTGTCATATTACACTACATCATCTAATCCACTATCCCCTGCCCCCTCCCCGCCTCCAGTTTACAAAACCCTAGATCTACTCATGTGTTCAGGTTATCCAAACCAGAATTTCAGGTTCTCAAATGTAGTGCAATTGCCTTAGTCAAAGCATTCCTACATCAGGCCATATGTGCATACCCTTCAATTACTTCAATATAGCTTGCTGAAATCAAAGGAAATATCCCCTTAGATACCTAAAAGAACCCTTAAACTCTCCATTCACTGGCTACATTTCAATGGGACTTTCTAGGATGCCTGAATCTGAAACTGAACTTGGAGGAGTGGAGGCAGGCTGATGTCAAAAGATCAGCTTATTGATTTCAGCACTTGTAAATCAAGCATTTGTGTCTCAGAAGGGTAGCCACATTAGTCAGGAGATTCTCAGATATATTTAGTTATGTGTGCTGTCATTCCATTTGAACCCTGTCCTTCACTATTGCTTAGAAAATTAGCTCCCAAGTCTAGCTAGTTAAGTTTATGAATCTCATGGAAGACATAATATGCCTCTACTCCAGATAAAATTTGCTTCAGTAGGTAACGGCTACCTGTGGTTAGTTCGTATACATTTTGTAGTTGCCTTGCAAAGATACATTTTTCTATTCAGTTTTATATACATTTACTGTCCAGATGGTATTGAAGGCATTGAAGGTCCCTAATACATTAACAACATAAAAGGACAGAGCAGCACGGATGCTAGCACAGCTCTGAAAGGGCATTTCAAACAATCGAAGACTGGTTTAACCTGGAACTGTCTAACTGTGTTGCTAACAGCTTGCCAATTAGAGAGCTCCAGAGGTTCATTTGTGCATATGGTTCAGCATCTAAATCAGCCAGTTTATACACACACACACACACACACACACACACACACACATACACACTTAGCTAGCCTATCCATCATTTCTGTCTATTCACACTGCTAAGGCTGTCTACTACACTTGTAACGTAGCTCATGGCAGCTCCTTTATGTGGATGATGATGACTCCTGATCTCTTGTTAACTGCATTTTAACAAAAGAATCAGTTCCCCTGCATAGTGTAATGTGTGTACCACTCCATTAGAGGAGTCACTGCTGATCTACTCAGGGGGCATTTGTAATAAAAAAGAAAAAAAAAATCCTGTGGTGCAAGGTTTCTATCCATTGCTGGAGTCCCTGAGGTGTTATTCTTTTATTTTCAATTCTGAGCAGATCTGGGTAGCACTTACGCAGGTCATTAGGCAGCAAGGCATACCAAGGAGCAGGTTAGCAGTTGAATTGTGTAGCTGTTGTTGGTATTTCCTGTCAGTGAGATGCAGACCAGCTGCTCAGGCAGCCCTCCTGCTAACAGACAAGCCAGTCGTCACTCAGTGTTGTGCCTTCTGTCAAATGTGTTTGCTCCATTTCATTTGCATGTGTTTACCTGGGGGGAATTCACAAAATTACAAAATTAAAAATTAAAAAATTGCAGCCATTATTCGTGACAGCAACTTACTTTCTTTGCTACTAAAACACAGAATACATATTTGCCAGGTCTGTGTGGAACTGAGACTTTGTTTTATGGAATTACTGAACTGAGTTTCAAGCAGTTGCAGCTCCTTATGCAAAATGAAAGCTACCTCATTAAGGTGAAATGTAGAGTACAGTTACATTCATTTGTAGTTGGAATTTAAATGTCAAATCAAAGAGGGAAAATAAACATAACCTAATAAAAAACCTAATTAACGGTCGTGGTTTACTGCCTTTCTCATTTAGAAAACTTCCATTATTCTCATGTTGTTGATTAAGCCCTTTAGAAAATGCCCAGAGAACTCCAGCTGTCCATCATAATCTATAAACTCAACTAATTTCACTGTACTAGCCTGTGACCTTCATCAGGTAGACAAGAGTGCATGAACATTCATTTGGTGTCTACAGATTTGACATTAACAGATTAAGCTGTCAGAAATAGAAGTGCTATAGTGCAATCAAAATATACTCCTCTGCATTGCTATCTGGGCTTTTGGGGGAGGGGGGCAGAAGCAATTTTAGCTTCTAAGACCAATACGCTAAAACTTAAAGAATCCAATTCTCCCTACTTATCCAACTACAAGCCAGTACTGAGAAGAATATAGAGGGTTCAACTGTTCTTAAAGCATAAGGAAATTCCATTAACTACCATTCAGATTGCAGATTAGTGATTCTCAGACTGCAGGAGCACACTGGTGTGCCAGGAGATCCCTTTAAAGGTGCTATTGGGTGCTATGCAATATTAGCACTATTAATTATGCAAACACACAAATGTGATTCACAAGATAATAGAAATCCACAGTACCAAAACCATTCTGACCTATTGTGACCTACCTGAGTACTTTGCAACAGAAGAATTGCTGTTTCTATAGTCTTTATTCTATAGTCAAAAAATGAGTGACAAAGATAAGAGGTAGCATTTTCTGAGGGGTGCCTTGAGTCTAACAAGGGGTGCCTTATTTCCAGAATAAAAAGTTGACAACCACTGCTTTAGATAAACAGAAATGTGAAATCAGTATTGGATTTTGCCCCATGTTGCTAGCATACCATGTCAAGCTTTTATAGCCCAGAGTAAAACTGTCACTTCAAAAGAACATTTCTCCCTTCCACTGAAGCACAGAAGCTTTAGCAGCTAACATACTTCGAGCTAAATTTGCTAACCAACTAAGGGCTGTTTTCTGTCACTGTTGGCACAAAGCAGTCTTAAATCTGACCCAGTTCTTAAAAAGGAAAAGATTAAAGTACTAAGAGTTGGTGAGCAGAGGAAATACTTCACTAGAAGAATTCTTCTGTTGCACAGGGCTGCAGCACTGATTTTTATATCTTGAGACTTCTCACAGGCTTGGAATATGGAGGCACGTGATGAGAATGACTTAGGACATATCTACATTCGGTGATATGTGTCTACTTTTCGATGATTTCAGTGTAATGCAAAAATGTCCATGTTCATTTTAAATTTGCTACCTTTTATACCTATATCAATCTATCCATTGCAGAATAGAGGTCCATACTGGCTTCTACAATACTCCTCTCTTCTATCTCCTAACCTTGCCTGAGATGCAGAGTAAATTAAGCTGCATTGAGTGTCGTTCTAATGCAGCTAGGCTCTTCCATAACTACCAGAAAGCATAAATATGAGGCTTAAGACTGTTCTGTGTTAAATTGAGGACCTAAGATGCAGGATAAATGTGCAGTGATTCCTTAAAACCACTTCTGCATGAACACATATCCCAAGGGATTTTGAACACTGCTTGCTTTAGGACTCTGGTATTATTCTCACCTGGGGCCCCAGGGCCATATCCAGACTGTGGGGCTCCTTGCAGGTCAGATCTAGCCTGGGACATGAGTGCTGCTGCAGTGGTCATCATAGCAGTGGCAAGGGGTTTGGTGGATCCTTTTTCAGGTCATGATCCTTAGCTGTTTTATCACTACTGAAACTTTGATAGAGTTTATGTTTGGTTTACATATTTAGTGTTTTGTTCAGGGTCATTTCTTTTTCAAGATTACTGTATTTCCTCACATACTACATACCCTCAAATAAAATAGATTCCTTGTTTTTTTTGGAAGGCAGACTGTAGAAAAGAAAAGATTTTTCCAACTATGTGACACAGAGTAAGTCCTCCTGGAAAGAGAGAGTGTCCAGGAAGTGGGGCATCCTAGAAGGTAATCTGATTAAGGCAGAATGGCAACAAGACTAAACCCTTGAGAGCAGCAGCAAAACTGTTACTTCTTTACTGTAAATAGTTATTTACATAAAGTTCCTGTATGTTAAAGTGTTATTTCCACATTACAAGCCTCATCAAGATACTGCAGACTGCATGCAGCAGCACACTCACCTTCAGCCAGCTCAGTGGCTCTTCTACCACTACCAGGGAGTGTAAGAAGGTTAACACAGGATACCACCCCTACTGTTTTCAGCCACAAGGAAAAATAGCATCTACCATGATGACCAGGAATCACAGTATATGCTTGCTCTGTTCTACCCTGCTTCTGTTCCAGTGAAGAAAAATCAGCTTCCATGTTTAAGGTATGTTCCCCAATTTTGGAGGGACGATTTTGGAAATAAAGGTGTGTGTGGTTTGCAAGTAAATCTGATATATTGTGATCAAATATTTAAAGTAGAGGGATGTGGGGGCTTTCACTGGGTGAAAATTGAGACATGTAATATGACCTACACAAACAGGCAAAGAAAGAGGAAAAATGACTTAAAAGCCAATGTAAATAGGAAGATTCCTACCAGTGAACAACAGCGTAGATCAATGAGAAACACAGGCACGTTTTAGGGATGGTATGCCTAAAATCCCATTCAACAGAATGAAATAACATCAAATAGGAACTAGGCTGAGGAAAACTTGGATTGTGAGGATTTTTCTTTAATTCTGTATCATTACAGGAAGCATTCCTTGAAAGTTGAGCTAGAAGATACACTGCCCCAGAAAGACTGGTATTTCAGTGAAGGAGCCAGGCTAGAGTTATAGAATCATAGAAAAATTAGGGTTGAAAGGGACCTCAGGAGGTCATCTAGTCCAACCCCCTGCACAAAGTAGATTCAAGATCATCCCAGCCAAAGGTGGGTCCTAAAAGCCTCCAAGGATGAAGACTCCACAACTTCTCTGAGTAGCCTAAGTGCTTTACTGCCCTCCTAGTGAGAAAGTTTTTTCCTAATATCTAATGTAAACTTCCCTTGCTGCAACTTGAGACCATTGCTCCTTGTTGTGTCATCTGCCACCACTGAGAACAGTCTGGCTTCATCCTCTTTAGACCCACCCTTCAGGTAGTTGGAGGCTGCTATTAAATTCGTCTTCTCTTCTCCAGACTAAATAAGCCAAGGTGCCTCAGCCCCTCCTCAGAAGTCATATGCCACAGCCTCCTACCCATTTTTGCTGCCCTCTGCTGGATGTTCTCCAACTTGTCCATATCCGTTCTATACTAGGGGCCCAAAACTGTACACACTACTCCAGATGTGGTCTTACCAGTGCAGAATAAAGGGGAATAATTACAGTAAACTCTCTGGTAACCAGCACCTTACAAGCCAGCACGCATTGTTAACAGGCATGCCAGCTTGTAAGGAAAAGTGAAACTGAAGGTGCCCACCATGGCACTTCCAGTTTCTCTGAGCCCACACGACCTCGAGCAAAGTAGCCTGCGCTGCTGAGCCTCCACAGCCTGGGGAAATAACAGGCTGCATGGAGCTGTGTGGGGCCTGCCTCCCTGTCCCACAGGGCCCACAGGAGGGGCAGCAATGCGGTAGGAGGGGCAGCGATGCTGCAGCAGTTGCGGAAGTATGCCCCAGATGTGTCAGGAGAAGCAGCAGCTGGGGCCACTCAATTAACCAGCATATTTTGTTATCCGGCATCCCCCATTTCTGGGGGATGCCGGATAACAGCTTTTACTGTACTTCTCTTCATCTGCTGGCAACGCTCCTGCTAATGCAGCCTACATGCTGTTAGCCATTTTGGCAACAAGAGCATACTGTTGACTCATATCCAGCTTATTGTCCACTTAACTCCAAATCCTTTTCTGCAGAGCTGCTGCTTATCCCATTGGTCCTAACCCTGTAGCAGTGCATGGGATTCCTCCATCCTAAGTGGAGGACTTTGTACTTGTCCTTGTTGAACCTCATGATATTTCTTTTGACCCAATCCTCCAATTTGCCTAGGTCACTCTGAATCCTAGCCCTATTACACTACCCCAGCTTTGTATCATCTGTGAACTTACTTAGGGTGCAATTTATCCCATCTTCCAGATTGTTGATGAAGATAGTGAGCAAAAACAGCCTCAGGACTGACCCCTGGGGCACTCCACTTGATACCCACTGCCAACTACACTGCAAACCATAGATCATTACCCATTGAGCCAGAAGATCCAGACAGCTTTCTTTTTACCTTAAAGTCCATTCTTCCAACCCATACTTCCTCAGCTTGCTTGCAAGAATGCTATGGGAGAACATATTTAAAGTCTTGCTAAAGTCACAGTATAGCATATCCACTAATATTCCCACATCCACAAATCCAATCATTTTGTCATAGAAGGCAATCAGGTTGGTCAGGTATGACTTGCCTTTGGAGTCATGCAGATATACTGCTCAACCAACTGGGCACCAGCCTAGCTGAATTGCCAGTGCAAGGCGATTGTCTGATAAGAGGGGCAATGGAGTCTGAGAAACTTCATAAAATAAGGAAGGTTATGGAGATAGAGATAAGGAGGCACCAATTGGAATCCAGACCAAAAAGAAAGATCCTTTCAAGAAGAGATGAAAGGAAAGGAGAGAAGACAGAATCTTGATTTGGACAAGCATGTACATTTGTGAGAGGTGAAGGAAATGTGGTTTATCAGACTTGGCCCTTTAGTCCCCCATCATTAATTTAAACATGTCTAGCCTCTTAAGTAATCATTTTTAGAACTAAATGCAATTATCTTCTTACAGCTACAATTCCTTTGCATGCAGCCCAGATCACCTACACTTCACAGGTGCAACCTCATTAGTTATGATAACATTCCAGCAGAGCTGTGGGCCTGTAAATGAGCAAAGAACTTACTCCAAGTCTGTGAAGATTAATGAGGCCTGTAAATGTAGGAGTATAAGAAGTGCTGAGAACCTGTGTTGATCTCAAGAGAATTTATTGGTGCTCAAGCTTGGAAAAGCTGGGCCAACCACCTCTCTTCTGTGTAATATACTGCTATTATCCCCTCTGACATATCAGTAACCACAATGAATATATATTCTCATTTTACTACTCCATATCTTTCTCCATGAATCTTAGCTGACAATGCAAGGCTTGTATAATGCCAGGGTAAGATATCACTCCATATACTGGAGCACTTTAAATGTACAGAATGTACCTGCTAAAACATGGGATGTTACCACTGCAACAATGAATACTCTTCAGTGTATAGAGAATCATAGAATTTTAAAGAAGTAGGGCTGGAAGGGGCAGCAGGAGATCATTTAATCCAAGGGTGGGCAATTATTTTGGCTGCAGGGCCACCCCCGTTGTGCAGGGGTGCAATGGTTGTGCAGACCCATCCTGGTGCAGCATCAGAGACAATGGATCTTATCTGGCCCCAGGGCTGTCCCCCCTGAACCCACCACAAGTGACAATGAACAGAGTGGGCAGGGTCTTCATGGGTCTCCACTGGCCCAGACCCCTATAAGCAGGGTAAACTCTGTGGGGAAAGCAGGGAATGGCATCTGGGAGCAGGGAGGGCAGACAGAGCCAGGTTCATGGGGCAGTGACAGCATGAGGCCAGGGCATGGGCAGAGCTGTGGCATGGGCAGAGCTGTGGCATAATCCACACAAGTTCCTGTGCCAGGCACCATTTCCACAGGTGGGTATGTGCAGGCAGTGGATTGTGGCTGTGCCTCGGGCCCTGGCTCTCTGCTATCACCACTCCACAATCCCAACCCCAGCCCTAGCCCTGGCCTCATCCACCTTTCCTGATCCCGGACACTGTTCCCCATCCGCCCATGGCCCCATCCCAATCACTTGGGAGAGTGAGCCGTGCCTGCTCCAACCAGTATCCCCAGAGGTGAGTGTGGGGCAGATGGGCTGGACAGTGGGGCCAGGACTGGTAGTAGTGATGGGGACACTGGCAGCAGCAGCCAGGCAGAGTGAGCACCACCAGGGGAGCTGCTGGGAAGCCAAGTTTAGCCTCTGTCCCTGCTTCCACCCCAGCCCAAGTGCAGGGTGACTATTTCACCACAGGGGGAATAAAATCCAAAACTGAGTGTAAAAGCTAAAAGTTGCAAACTATGTGGCTACGTATGCAGCCATTAGACACATGAAGGGTAAATAGGATATGGCCCCAAGTGCTTTCAGATATTTCAAATGAACAACCCACCAGTAAACAACTATGCAGCTAATTTCCAATTGCCTTAGCCATCCGTTCCCCTGAGACCATGTCAGTGATGCATTATTCCTGCTTTTTCCTACCCCGTTGCATGCTGGAAGTAAAGACCTTGAGAAATCTAACTCAAGGAAAAAGTTTATCCTCTGTTCTTCATAAGAAGAAAGCAAGACATATTCACTAGGCTCATGAGACTAGGATACTTTTAATTGAACTGAAAGAGTTTTATACAGTGAACAAATTAGACAACAAGATGGAACAAGAAAGAAAAAAGAAAAGCCATTATGAGATTAGCTGAAAGCCTGGGATAAAGCCAGATGGGCCTAATGCCAGTAATTAACAATACAGAGGATGAGAGCTGTCAAGACTAAATCTCTGTCAGGTAAGAAATTCAGTCAGATGACACCTTCCAACACCAGAGCAGGGAAACGGGGCCTGTGTTCACACGTTCACAGACCAGATCTATACTTAAGAGTGTTTTCTAGTCTAAGATGCCCATTTTGCCTGCAAGGGCAAGGCCTCTCAAATGTAACCACTCATACAGTAAAACTGAGATAGTTTGGACTAAACTAAGTGAAATAAGATATAGTTGTCTATGGTACATTACAAAAAAACTACAGGTTGGGGGTGTGCCCCCACATGCAGGGGCATGCCCTTATAGCAGCAAAAATAGTAACAGCACAAATTTGTGCCACTGCTTTTTGCCCCTATTACCTAACCCTGCATATGCACTTTGGTATGAGGCAAATTGAACCGCTTCAGGTAAACTACCCTTTCCCTGCTGCTCCTGGCTCCTGATGTGCATAGAGATACTTGGTCCATCAGCCAGACCATCCACCAGGAGAACCAAGCTTTGTGTCTACCAGCACATGTTCCTGTCCTGTGGCATGCACCATGCCACTTTTTTTAGTTTTTTTGTAGTTTTGTTTGCTACTGGGATTTCCCTGTAGTAAAATTGGCCCCCATAATACAAATTTGCAGCGCAGAGCACATTTTAACATTCTGGGCATGCAGTTTGTGGCACCACAAAGAGTTTTGCAGTGCCACAAACTGCACATGCCTGCACGTCTGAATGCAGCCTTGGTGGTCTAAACAGGTCAATGCTAAGGTCTCTTATTGAGCACAGCTACAGTAAATTGTTACTCTGTCACTCAGAGTTGAATGCAAAAAACTGGCCACTAGTAGATAATTCACCATCATCAGAAAAAAATTGATCACTGTAGGGGAGAGGCCAGCTGTCAAGGTATTAGAACAACAGGGAATTGAACCATAATGATGAATTATCTCAAAGGCAAATTAACTAGAGTTTACTCTGTGTCAGTCAAACCATTTCTCATCACACTCCCGACTGACATACCTATGGCAGAAAAAGTTTGTAATATAGACCTGCCCTTGGTTTTTGACTGGTTGAGAATTGCTTATGTCTTTAGAATGTTATTTAAAGCATGTTATATACCAAATTACTACTTGACATTAGTCCCAGACTTTACTACACCCAGCCCAAATCAAAATCTTGAAGGGGAGAAATCAAATGGGAAAATAGGAAAAAGAATAATGGGAAAAATAAGAAGTAAAAAACACCATGTCCTACTCCCATCTTGGCCTATTGTGTAGGTGCTATCCCAAGTTTAAATGAAACAATGCCCATTGTGGTTTCAACAGTGCCATATGGTTCCAATTATAAGTCAAACCTGTCTCTAAGTTGGCCCCACATTTTTAGGTCCTGTTTAGGAAAAAACGTTTTCTACGTGTTTTTCCCCAAATAGAGAAACTGGACCTTTTCAGCCTCCACAAGAGAAGGTTGAAAGGCGACCTTGTGGCTGCCTATAAGTTCACCACGGGGGCACAGAAGGGAATTGGTGAGTATTTATTCAGCAAGGCGCCTCCAGGGGTTACAAGAAATAATGGCCACAAGCTAGCAGAGAGCAGATTTAGAATGGACATTAGGAAGACCTTCTTCACAGTCAGAGTGGCCAAGGTCTGAAATGGGCTCTCAAGGGAGGTGGTGCTTTCCCCTACCTTCAAGAGGAGGTTAGATAAGCATCTAGCTGGGATTGTCTAGACCCAGCACTCTTTCCTGCCTATGCATGGGGTCAGACTCGATGCTCTATTGAGGTCCCTTCCGACCCTAACATCTATCAAGCTATGAATCTGTGAATCTATGAATTGATGTAAATAACTAAAGTCCTTGAACTGCTATTGATCTTGTAATCAAATAACCAAGAGAGAATCAAATACCGGAGAATCAAATAACCAAGGAAAGGACCCAAGAACTTAACTTCACTAAAAATGAAAAGAAAAAAAACAGCATCGTTTACATACAAAAAATATTTTGTGCAAGGCTAAACACATGGCCTAAAATTCAATGTCAATAACCCTGTTAAAAGGCCAGATCTGAATAAGCAGTTCTGGATTCAAACATAGGAAAGTAGGGCAACAGGGAACCTTGGGAGGTCATCTGGCCCAGCCCACTGCTCAAGGCAGGGTTATCCCTGACTAAACCATCCCAGCTAACTGTCAATCTAATCTGCTCATGAAAATTTCCAAGAACAGAAATTCCACAATTTCTCCAGGTAGCCTGTTACAATGCTTGACCACACCACCCTCATAAACAATAAAGTTCCTCCTAATCTCCAACTTGACATTCTTCCGCTGCAGTTTGAGGCCATTGTGGCCAGCCCTCTTCCCTATAGCCACAGAGAAAAGTCGATCTCATTCCTCTTTATAATCACCCTATCTCTGAAGACTTTTATCAAGTCCCCCTCAGTTTTGTCTTCTCTCCAATGGACTCTTCCCAATCTGTCATACATCCTTCTTAAAGTGGGACCCAAAACTGGACACAAGATTCTAGATGAGGGTCCAAGACCCTGAATCCAAACAGCACTAGTTTTAGAGGTTCAAAATCCCTCAAAAATTAATAATACACATGTGTAGGAAAAGAGTAAATGGGTGGTTATACAGGAATTTTCTGATTTCCTTTATTTTGTTTTGTTGAAAAATGATAGTTTATGGAATCCAAAATGTTTCATTGGTTTTGACCAACTTCCAAAGAAACATGAGCAAGGTTCCAGCAGAACTCTGTGTGGTTCCCTGACAGTTCACCTTGTAGGCTGTCTCCTGCCTTTGTGATTTCAGTGGTCTTCCCCAGACTTAGGGACTCAGGGCTTCCTGGCAATTTGCCCTCTGCAGGAAGCCCAGATCTGGAAGCTTCAACTTGACAGCAGGTTCATAGGGCTTCAGTGCTCCTAGCTTGACGAGGGAGAATTAATGCCTGCCTTCTATTTCAGTGGCATAGACAATGGTGATTCCCAGGAACTGAGTGGTATTGGTGATTTGGGTCACACAGCCATCACAATCCTTCCCTCTGTGAACAATCTGCCATCTCACTGCCAACATTAAGGGCAGCAGAGCAAATGACACCATGCTAGCTGGCCATTAAGAGTGATGGACAGTATTCTATTCTGTACCATAATACGGTATTACTCCTATTATATATAGATAGACGCTGTGTATAAACTGATGGTGATTTTTATGGTTCTTTTTTAAGAGGAAAAAAGTCAACCTATAATCAGGACAATAAAGTAATATACTTGGTAGTCTTATCAAGAAAAAGTAAATGAAGAGTTAATCATAATGCAACTTTCCTTCAGAACTATGGATCAATTTGAAAGATTTGTGTATATTCTTTTCTTTTCTATAGAATATTTATATATTTTCCTGTTACATCAAACATATAATTGATTCATAGATTTTTTTGCTTAAGTACTTCTAATTACAATTTCTTTTATGTGTCTGTAAAGGGTATGTGTAATTAGTTGAGCAGGAAAAGAGTATTAACTCCTTGCAAAATTACATATTGATGAGCTGCCAAAGCAAGGCTCTGCATGTTCACATTAATGACATATATATAATTTCCAATTTCATTATTCAAAGGGGTTTCATGTAGAATTTATTCTATTGTAGGAACAATATTTATTTGGGGACAGAGTTAAAAGCAATTATTTTGCAATGAAATATGAATTACTTAGGGCCCCTCTGCATGTAAAGGTAAAGGTGCAATAGGATTCACACAATTACCCTTCCTGTCATGCTACACATGCGTGGCAGGAGACATGATTAAGGGATAGCATATAATGCCTTATGTCTTATGCCTATCATGCCTTATTGCCATTGCAGCGGGTGCCTGGAATTGCCATCTTAGGCTCCCCCTACACTGGCAAATAGGGGACTCACAGCCCTGACTGTACCTTACAAGCAACCAAGACTGCAACCAGGACTGTTATTCCCATCATCTGCAGGACTGCAATCTCCCAGCTACAGCACTGCAATCTCTCAAGTGCAGAGACCATGCTAGACATGCATATTAAAATGCTATAGAAACCAGCTATAAGATTAGTACAGATTTTCAAGATCTAACTTTATAGCTGGTTGGATCTTTTTACAGTGTGATAGTTACAATGCATGTGTAACTGGTCTCAATTGAATTGTACAATTAACCTGCAATTAAGTTAATTGCACAGTAGCTGTAATGTGTAGAAAGGGCCATCTACTTCACAAAAAATACTTTATTACATAACACTCTAAGATTTATGTTGCCTTTATTTCCTTGTCTATATAGATTCATGGACCATTATTTTTAAAAGTGACTAGGATTTGGGATGCCTGAATTATTTTGGTAGCCAACCTGAGACATTTGAACGACCTTGGATTTTTTAAAATACTGAACACCTGTTTTCTTTCCCTTAAAACAGCAATAATAGTTATCATATCCTGCTTTTTAACCCTTGATCATGGAGTATTTGTCAGAGAAGGTGATCATTATTACTCGCATTATTCCCAACAAAGAAGTTACAAAAGAAGCATGTCTACATGAGACTCATTAATAATGCACGTGAACTTAGGCTAGTGCAAGTATCAAATTCAGGCACAAGTAGATAATGTGCATTAACACACATGTAGATACAACTGGGCACTAACCTTAGTGCCAGGTCTGCCCTGCTTGGCAGGACTGCAGGGACTTGGGACTAACTTTAGTGCCAAGTCCAGGGATTTAGGACTAACTTTAGTCTCAAGTCCTTGCATAAGTACATACCTGCCAAAAATCACTTAATGTGCATTATATTAATGTACATTAAATTTAGTCATGCTTAAATATATATGTAGACACACCCAAGAGGTAACACCATTGCTTTCACTTAGCAGTCTTTGCTACTTTTGAAAATGAAGTTTTCTGAATTTCAGAACTGTCACAAGTTTTATTCATCAATTAGCATTTTTATAATGTGCTAGTGACAACATGCCTTAATGAAAGATCAAGGCTCAGTTTTGATAGGCAATGTACATACTTGTGTACATACTGGGCACATATACATGAGATCCTTAACTATACATTAGCATAGTTTACTGTAAAGTAAGCATGTGCATCTACACATGCACATGCTTATTTCACTTAAACCTCCCTAATCCCAAATAAATTTGCTACCTAAAAATGCAAGTAGCAAATTCACTTGGGATTAGGGAGATATACTGTGAAGTTAACTGCCCCATCAGCAGTTCGGGGCAGCGGGCTGGGACCTGACGTCCCCTGCAGCTCTTTCCAAGTCCTGTGCCCCGATCAGGGAGCCAGGTCCAGGAGGTCCCTGCTGCCAGGGAGCACAGGGACATTGTCCCCACCCCAGTAGCAGGCCACCTCCTGTGGCCAGGAGACAGCTGTCTTCTGACCTTCTGCTCCCTGCCAGTCCCTGAGCTAACACCCAGGGGGCGTGTCTACACATGATTTTAAGTGATCTTAAATTTAATGCTCATTAAACTAATGTGGATTAAGTGGGTATTGGCAGGTGTCTACACATAGTGGGACTTGCGATGAACTTTAGTCGCAATTCACATCAGCCTGCCATGTGTCTCTGTGGCCACTGGGGGAAGCTCCAGCCTCTGGACTCATGGCTACCAACACTTGTCAACCATGCTGAAGCAAGAACCAGCTGCCAGCATTTGGCAGCCATCTTGGAAACATTCCCCACCCCTCTGATCTGTGGCCAGCCCCACCCCTGCTCAGGACCCACATGCGCAACACAGAGGCAGCATGCAGCAGCTCCCTCCTTGCCTACCCTGCCTCCCTGTTCCAGGGCTGCCTCTGCCCCATCCCTGCCCCTGCCTGGACTCCTGCTGGCCATGGTTCTGACCCTGTTCCCCCCAGAAGGCACACCCCCATCCATCAGCAGCGGCTAGGGCACCAGTTGCAGGAGGCCTTGACTGACCCTTCCCCTGCACTTCCCACTCGAGCCCCCTTGCCCCCTCACCCACACATCCCTTGCCTGCCCCTGGCACCACTCTCAGGACACGTACATGGTTGAAACAAAAAAATTTTATTACCCTGACAACACCCACCCCCATTCCTCTCCCCTCAACAAACACTGCCCCTCCATTACCTTCCCCACCCACTAAGAGTAAAAAACCTGCTTACAAGTGGCAAACTAGATAGAGCAGCTGGCTCTGGCTGGCCCCCTAGGAACTAAATTCCCTATGTTAATGCAGAGTAATGTGTCTGTACATGTGTTAATCTGCATTAACTAATTCCACTTAACTTTGATACTTGGTTTGGGCTGGTATCAGATTTAGGCTCACAGCCTAAAATCACCATGTCTAAGCTGCATTAAGGGTATGCAAATGTAGACATATTCTGCTAATGTGGCTTAAATTGAGCTAATCTGCATTAAATGACCATATGTAGACATGCCCCCAGGAGGGGAAGGGGAAGGGGAGAAGGCTGGAGCTCCCTCTGTTGGCAGCAGGGGCCCCTTGCAGGACTGCAGGGAACTGAGAGCAAATCTGCTTCCTAATCACCACATGTGTAGACACCTACCCAAAAACCCTTATTCTGGTTTAGCTGACATGAGTAAATTTGGGCTGGAATAAATGCATGTGTACACATGACCAGTATGCCAAAAGACTGTCCTTACTGAAAGGGTTTATACTCTAAGTATCTGCTATGGTTTTTCTTGTGTTGGTAAGTGAAAATACCACTATGGGCCTGCCATAGGGTAGAAGTGTCACCACTGCTGGTAAATTCAGAACAGCAGTAGTACTTCATCTATTGTCACTCCCCCATCCTATTCCTGAAAGTTATTACATTGGGGCAATACAATGCCTTATATGCTAATACCATATTTTTCCTCCACCATATAAATGTGTGTTATGGCCACTAGAGCTTCTTCCCAGTCCTTATCTGCAAACAGAACAGTAGTCAGAGGCCAGAAGTTGGTCTTGTGTGACTGTAAAAGCTTTGAAATCCAAAAAGCACCTGAAATTATACAAATCTGTATTAACCATTCTCTTAAGTGATAATGTTTTAAGTCATTAAATGGGAGCAAGAAAGAGGCCATCAGCCTCAAGGTCAATTTCTGCCTCAAGTGAATTAGCACAACTGTGTTATAAACCACTGAGAAAAACAGGTGTCAATGTATGTGGTATTGATCCTTTAACTGAGGTGGTGAACACTCATATAATATCCTGATTTCATCCCAAAACCTTGGAAAGGTTACTTACTCTAATGTTGTCTTCGTGAGATTACAGTCAGAATCTCAGGTCAGCTGTGAGCAGTATATTCAGCACGCTTTCACACACTGCAAGCCTTGTTACCACAGCCTCACAAAGCATCTCTTGAAAAGGAATACAAGATGTTCTTTGTAAATAAAAGTTCGTGCATTTCAGTAATGAAGTCATTTTCCAAAATTGCAGTGAATGATATTCTTTTTCACAAGCTGACATGAAGCTGTGGTGGAGCTGAGAAGGATTTGAATGAAGAATACTAGACTGTACTGTTTCAGTCCTTTTTTGTATCTCCTTCTCTCTCACAAATGTAAAATCTTGACGAACAGAAGCCCATCAAACCCCATTACCACTTGGGATATTCTGAATCTCGTCCTTCTCCAGCCCAACAGCCCCCCTGCCCACTTCTGTTCCCCTCTTCTCTCCCCCCAAGGAGAGGCATCCAGCAGGTTTTATATATATTTTATGTATTTATATATATATATATATATATATATATATAAAATATATATATATGTGTGTGTGTGTGTGTGTGTTGTGTATATCTATGTGTATATATGAATATGTGTGTGAATATATATATATATATTTATATATATAAAAATTTGTCACCTTCCTGTCTTTGACTAAATACACTGGAGGTGCAAAGAAAGGGGAAAACAATCATGATAGCTGATTCTCAAACTGGAGCATTCAGATCATGTCCAAACTAACCAGGGTTGGGGGGGAGGAGAAAAGGTCTGCCCTCAATTTTTGAATGGCAAAGTTTAAGTGGGAGGGTCTGCAATCTAAAGGTAAAAAGGGAATGATGTGAGCATATGAAGGAAGCCAGAGCCCTGAATACAGAGTCAGTCTGTATCCTGACAGAGTGGAGATAAGGTAGCTGGGGAGCTAGTGGTGCTTTCCTGGAATACAATCTGTGTTTGACACTCTCTGTTTAAGCACTGCCCATCTGTATGTTATTCAGCTGGAGCCTCTAGGGAAAAAGAGAAGCCACAGGCACAGAGAGCGAGCGAGCGAGCGAGGAAGCAAAAGCGCTTTTCTTTTTTTCTTTTTAAGCAGAATCTGGTTAGACTGCCTTGTTGTGCCACATCTGGAAACTGAAAGCTGAGAGAAAGTTAAAATAACTGAGGCACCACTAAACCAAGGGGGGCTGATTGCAGAAGAGGGTAAACAATTACTAAAACGCTAGAAGACCACTGCTGGATGTAAGGGGAGGAAATGGCTTTGATCCCAGTCTGGCCCCTCATTTTTCCTATATTATTTTCCTTGAGATGCTTTTCTTCCAGTCCTGCCTCAAGTGAGAGCAGAGTTTTTCATGTTGACATTGAAGGTAGCTCAGCGGTCAGCAATCAAGAATCCGCTATTATCAGAGGGCAGCCGCAGGCAGTAGCTCCTGGAAGTTTGGTGCCTTTTACTGAGGTACAGTAACTTCATTCTGTCTCTAGAGTCTGAGATTTCTCTTTTCATGTGTTTGTGTTGAAGTTCGCATCTGGATAAAGTTAGTTTAATAATTTGAATCTTGCCATAATACTGTAGAGATATTTTCTGAGGGGGGTGAATGGGGGACATTGCATTAGAGATGGAAAGATACAGTTTAGACTTCAAAACATATGTGCACCCTGCCTTCTGTGAATAGACAGCTGCTGCACTATAAAGTGGTACTAGCTTAGCACGTCTCAGACTTTCCTGCCAACTTAACTAAATAGGCCTGTCCAAACAAAGTTCTTTTACAAGGGTTAATTGTCACAACACTTTATTTACTTTGTATTATCACTGGAATTTGAATTCATTTGACTATCGGGAAGGAATTTTTATTATTGTTGTTAGCAAAACTTGGATTAGAGAAATTTGTGCTTTTGCTCCTTACAGAAAGCCCACTTCTAGAAAGTGAGGTTCCTTTTGTGGTTTAAATTTGGGATAAAAAAATCAAGCAATGCTTAGGAAACTGCCTGCAGAGAAAACACCTGCAAAGTATTTCAGCCTTGCAGAGTATTATATTGAGATTAGTAGTGGCAAACAAAATTGAGAAGATCCTAAAGTTACGTTGTTGAGGTAAGTCGTCTTGTAATTTTTGTTGTGTTTTAGGGTTAATTTTCATTTCTGTCTTCAATACAGTTGCATCTGAGCTAGCTTCTTTCAAAAAATAAACGCACTGCCTAAAATGGTTATAAATTACTCCAGGGTAATCTGCAAGGGAAAAATCTGCAGTGTCTTATGTGTGGGAGCTGCAAAATAGGAGGCAAATTAAGTAATGTAAGGTCATGGGAAGGGAAAGAGTTATTGTCCTAGCCTAACATCAGAAAATTAGATGAGATTACCATAATGTCTGTATCACTTTTATGATACCATTGTCTTCTGTCATGAAGCCACATGCTTTTGCCATGAGCTGATTATTGATAATAGCCATAAAAACAATATACGACATTCTGGAGAAAATCTTCTGAGACAATAGGCTCAATGTAAAGCTGCTTTTCTAAGTCCTAAAACTTGCCCATGTGTTAGCATTTCCAAACAGCTGAGGAATCTTAGGAGAGGCCTGACCAGTCTACCAGTTACATGGTGTGTAACATGACCTATGTGAGAAAGTGTTGAACCTAAACATTTTTCAGCTTAATATCTAGGCACTGGAGAGCTAGGATGGGCTTGGATACAATCCATGAAGTGGGAAGTGCATCTCCTGTCCACTGGCTTAGAATTAGCCACTGGGAAACAGTATCTCCACCTGCTGCTTACAAAATGGAAAGTCCCTGAATGAAATCCCTGATTTAAGAGATGAATGGATTTTGTAACTGAATTTCACAGGATAGTGGACATAAGCTTGTAACAGCTAAAACACCTAGACTTTTGGGATATAAAAATTGAATGATTCCACAAAGTTAGGTTGTATGTGGTACCTTTGATGTGTTGGATATATTTACCCTAGGAGGGTGCATAGTGATATTTTGGACTCTGCTCAGATAGGACATCCACTCTCCATTCATTGGTGAAGACATTCCTTCATTCCTGCAAATTCTTCATTTGTTTTGTTTAATTTAATCTTTAAAAAGTTAATGTTTGCACTAATACCTGATCCAGCACTCATAGAAAGCAATGGCATTCACCTGAGTGCACATTTACTCAGACCCCAAGCACTGAATCCTACTACCTGCTACAGTACTGCAGAACTACTGAGGTTTCACGGGAAAGAAGTGACTTCTATATTTCAGACTCCTGCACCATGGAGGGACATTCTCTGGGGCCTTTAAAGCCCAAGTTTGCGGTAGCTGCCAGTGCGGCCAGGAACAAAACGTCCTTACAGGGAGTGCACATGGATCTGCCACGCATCCGCAAGCAATCACTATTGTGATAGCATTGGTTGGTAGCAGAGGAGAGGCTATTCCAGGGGCAGGCAATTATTTGGGGTGGAGGGCCGCTTACTGAGTTTTGGCAAGCCATCAAGGGCCACATGACAGGCAGCCAGGGGCAGATAAATATTAATTTTCTAAATTTTTTAGGGACCCCATGGGCCAGGTAGAATGGCCTGGTGGGCTGCATCTGGCCTGCAGGCTGCATTTTGCCCACCTCTGGGCTATTCCAATCCTGAGACTGAAGTAATAGCACCAGAGCAGTGATCTTTCCACTCTGCAGCCAAAATGGAAAGAGCTCCTCCCTGTAGTCCTCCCAGACTTTCCCAGCACTCATCCCAACTGCTCAGGCTGAGACCCAAAAACAGAACTGGTTCCTATGGCAGCATTTTAAAGCCAGCCATTTTTTTAGTTTGAGTTCTTTATCCATAGATTTGGAGTGAATCACAGTAAAAATGCCCTTACACAGCACTGCTTGACTCTACTCCTTAGTATAAACATTGGCTCAGGCCTACAGCTCTCTCCAGCAGACAGAGACTGTTAGTCATGCTGAATAGTGCCAAATTACATAGAGGTTGGGTTTGTGAGGGAGAGTTATAGAGCCACAAAATCTTTGCATGTAATGGTTCATGGTGGACCTTGTTGCCAGGTAACCACAAAGTTAACACACCATTATAAAGCTTGAATGCAGATCAAAAATGCAGAGTATTCAGGAGATTTCACTATGTGGTGTTAAAGTTATGCAGAACTTGCCACACATAAATCATTCTCATTTAGACAGTGCCTTGGGTAGTAGACAAAGTTTGAAATATAGTTGATTGGAGCTTGTAAAAAAAATTGGTGGGCTTCACACTGCCATTATCTGCTAAAATTCTGCTGACACTATAATACTGTGAACCTATGGAAGAACAGAAAGAAAGCTGAATGACACAGGAGATGCAGAGGAGCATGCCTATGAGTGCTCCTCAGCTTCTCACCTCTTCCTTTGCCAGTTAACCCTAAGGTAAATGGGAAAATCGGTTTAGAGAAATTCAGAACAAGCCTGAATTTTAGTCTTGCTGTGTATTTGATTTGACTTTAAGTCTCTTTATGGTTATGGAAAACAAATATCAAATATCCTTGCAATTTCATGCTAATCTATTGTATCCTAGTAACTAGACAAATTCTTGAGACATTTGACTTGGCCCTGCATAACAAATTGATTTAAAAACTAGAATTGTATAAAATTAGCATAGCACACATTAAAAACTGGCAACTGGTAGGACCCAAAATGAGGTATAATCACTATACAATGTGTTTGTAGAGGGATCAGGGTCTGGCCCTATGCTCTTCACCACTTTTTCAGTAATGTGGACAAAACCATAAAATTGTTACTAATATATGTTTGCAAATGACTGTTTGAGGAAGCAGCAGTAGTGAGGAGGTTCTGACTCACTTGGAAACCTGGGCATGGGTGAATAATATGTGTGTTCATATAACTAAGTGTAAGATTGTATATCTTGAAGCAAAGATTGTAGACCACACTTATGGAATGGGGCCTTTGACCCAAGAAGACAAAGACTGATAAAGACTTGGTAGTCATGGTATATCATCAGCTGAATGTGAGTATCTAGGATAATGCTGTAGTCCAGGAGTAAGTAACCTCAGGCATGGGTGCCAGAAAGTGGCACTCAAAGGCATTTTGCTTGTCACATGTGCCTCTGGGTGGATGGCAGGGAACGGGCTGGGGCTACATGGCAACAGCAAGGTTTGGGCCCCTCATGGCTTCTCCATCATCCACCCCGGCACACCAACATCTCACGAGTTGAAGTTGTGGGTGTTTTCAGCACTCTGTCCAAAAATATTGCTGAGCATTGCTCTAGTCAAAAGAGCTGGTGTGATTTTGGATGTCTAAACAGAAAACCTCAAGTAAGAATTGGGAAGTTCTAGGTGCGTACAAGCATTCACCACATCCGGTCTACATTCATGCAGCTTACTCTAAGTCACGTGAACGTAGATCGGGATTGGTACGTACAACTGTTCACAGGTTCCAGAAGCTGTAAGGGGAAACAAGAGTATGTAACTCAGAGTACACTAGGATCGGGGGGGGGTCTAGAAGGTCCCCAGAGAGGCTGAGGTCCAGTGGGGGATGGCAAGATCATGGAGGCTGGCAGGTCTGTGGGGTGCTTTGGTGGAACTGTTGCCCTGAGAGTAGAAGAGGGTTGAGGAGGGGCCAAAAATAGCCTGGTGGGGGGTCGGAGGGGGTGGGTAGTAAGAGCCCACCCCCAGGACTAGGATGAAGAGCTGGGCTTTCCTATCTCTGGGGCTGCGCTCTAGACAATTACAGGCATTTGATAGATTAGGTTAATCCATTCTTAATCTAAATGAGTTTCTCTGAGGAGGCATAGCTATCTATTCACTCAATCTAAAAAATGGTGTACCTGATCTAAATTAATTCAATTGAGGAGGTGAACTAACTTAGATTGAGTATACTATTTTTTGCCCAATTTAACCTCTCTGGATGCTTGTAGGAACCCAGAAGCCCATACCCTGCTTCATGTGGGCCCTACTAAAAACACACTGTTTCTTCATTTGGGGATCTTGTCAGTTAGCCAGTTTTAATGTGCTATGCTAATGTAGTACCAATCTAATTTCTTAATCAAGATGTTGTGCAAGGTCAAGTTAAATGTCTCAAAAATATCTAGTTACCAGGGTACAGTAGACCCTAGTTAGGTAAATCTAAATGTAACATCTATACATACCTTCTGTTACCTTTGTATTTGGCACTATAACAATTTGCTACTGCCATATTTGGTCAAACTCTAGAATCTACTCTCCAAGACAGATGTGAATAAATTGAAAAAAAGAGGAAGAGTCAAGGAAATGGTAAAAGATAGAGAAATATTGCTTTATAGTAAGAGCTTCCAGAAGCCCTACCATCTCAGCATTCACAAGCCGTGCCTGGTACCTCAAGGTACATAGAAAAACATATAAAGCTGTATTTATGGCCAAATCATCAAATCTCTGTGAATCTCTCCAAATCAAATCAGAGGCTTTGTGTCTCGCTGATTCTCCGAACTGGAATTGCATCTTCAGATTCAGATTCAGATAAACTGAATCAGGACAGTGATCCAATTCAACAAATCACGTCAATGTCCCCTAAATCAGGCCATATCTGAATCCAAATCAAACACTGCCTGTTTCACACACCCCTAATGCACTGTAATTACAGTGCATCAGAGCAGACTTGATCAATCAAATCTCCTGGATTGTGATAATTACCATGCTCCAGCAGCCTCCTATGCCTCATGTATCAGTGTCCTCATATTTAAAAATGGCAGTGAGAGCACTTGAACTAAAGCTCATTGAATGAGCTCTAGTTCAAGTGCCCCCACTGCCATTTTTAACCATGGGAACACCGATACACGAGACACTGCATTGATTTAATTAGAGTAGCTCTTGGAGCCGCTCTAATTCAAGCGCTGCCACCCTCACACGGAGCACATGTAAAAGTATTCTTAGAGTTTAGGCACCATAGTTTAGACACCATATCCACCTCAAATCTGGATTGCAGCAGAGCTTAGTTAGGAATCAGGCCTGTGGTGGATCAGGTTGGGATGGTTCTATATATGAATGGTTAAAGAAGCTAGGGGCCTTGCAGGGACTTTGCAGTCCAAAAACAGGTGCTAAGTGAATTTTTACACCAAGTGAGCTTCATAGGGATTGTTTTTTCCCTCTGTGTAAATTGCATTTAGGCCTTAGGCCCTTAGATTCCTTGGCTTAAGGATGAGGTAGAAGGGAAAAGGATCCAGGTGTGTGTGATGTGGGGAAAGAGTGAGCAAGATGTACTGGGCCAAATTCCTTCCTTCTGTGACTCTGTTAAATGAATTGAGTTAGGACCAGGGGCAATATTTTTGTGCCAAGCCTAAAAAATAGAAACTATTTTACTGGGAAAGCTCCACTTGGAGCTGGAAGCAAGCCTCAATCTTTGGCAGCTGAATTTCAAACCTCAGCGCTTAAAAGTGATTATGATTTGGACACTTACAAAAACCTGAAATCATTTGCAAAACTCCAACCTTGGTCAAAGGACAGATTTCATATGTTAATCTGAGGGAGTTCTACTTTTGGTGGGGTGGGGTTGGGCACTAATCTCTAATTTTGGAACTAAAGGTGTCCTGATGGGAACTCAGGACCAGATTTTTTAAAAAGGGAATTAGTTACAAATGTGTAACAAAAGCCTACAGGGATCATATGGAAGAATTTGGAAATGTAAACTGCCAAGTAGATTGCTTTTTGGGTCTGTGGTTCTAATTTTCAGTAACAGGCAGTTTTCACGGATATTTTTCACTGTACGTTTCACTCGAATGCCTAAAATAATTAGTATAATTCATAAGCTAAAATAGGTAAAAACAGAACCTGGATGATAGTTTAAATGCCAGAGATCATGGATAATGATCCACCATTCAGTGAAAACTGTGTAGTCATTTATACCAAGGCAATACAAGTGAAAACTGCTATCAATCCAGAACCAGTATGGGCTATACAAGGTGCAAGACAATGTTGAACAGGATCCAATACTGTTGCGGAAATCAGTGAGCAAAGGATTAACAGAAGTGATCTCTAAGAAAGGATTGGAAGACTTGGTGTTTAGCTACTTGACAGGGAAGGAAAGGGAGCGGTGCCAATCATAGGAGCTAGCAGGAAAAAAGGTCTCAAGCTAATAGTGGGAAAGAGAAATGATTGAACCAGTAAAAGAGACTGGGAGAAGCAAGGGGAAAGGGTCAGAAAATGACAGCAGAGTTTGGGTCAAGAATGAGATTATGTGGGCCTTCAAGATACAACAAGGAGACTGAAATTTCAGCAGTACAGCAGGAAGCCAGCTAAGGGGTTGAGAAAGAATGTGGTACTATTGAAATTATAGGAAAGGAGATTTACTCAGTGGTAGCACTGAAAGGGGTAGGCATGCAATGTGAGTGGTGTCTTGTCAGAAAGAGTTGTCAAGGAACAAGAAGTTAATTTTGATCATAAAACACAAAAAGCAAAAGCCATTTCTTTGGCAAAAGTTGTCTTGTCTACTATAGCCTGCACCTTACACCACTGATAAAATGAGGTATTTAACAGTAATGCAGTCTCACATCTGACTTACAACAGTAACCTTCAGTCTATGGTTTTCAGGAGTGATTAGTGATATTTTGGCTACTTTCATTCAGAGGACCACAAAGAGACATTTTAAAAGTTCTAATGTTTCTAAAACGAGGTGCAAAAATAGTCAAAAGTCAATGGAAACAGAGCCTAAGGCACCTCAAGTTTAGCATCCAAAAATAAAGGCATTCAAACTTATTTGTCATTTGAAAATGGAGACCTCAAAGTGACCAAAAGTGCCATTTCTCCCAATAAGAACAGGCGTGGAAAATCCGACACAAATGGTTTTGGCATGAATACAATTTGATTCTTCCATTTTGTAACATTCAAGTTGAAAGAGACCAGTATTAGAAAGACCTTAAAAACACACACACAAAAAAGGCAGAAGGCCATCCCTTCTAGCCAAAGCCAAAAAGGGTTTTATCTTGACAAAGATTTTTATATTTTAAACTAATGGAAGCAACTTCTCCTTCTTCAAAAAGCACATCTTTTAATGAACTTATTACAGACCCTTAAGGTTAACAACCAACATGGTCAATTTGAATTTTTTGCTGCTGTTTATTCCTAGCAGTTCTGTTTATTCCTAGGGTTATGTTCTGAGAAATATCTATTAGCAATGAGGAAGTTTAACTGCAGATGTTTGTGATCTGGCTTAAGATTATCATCAAAGTCTTAATAAAAATCAGCTGCCAGGAGTTATGTGGTCAGCCCCAAACTCCTCAAACCATGAGAAGCTGAAGTGAATGGAAATAAAGGACCAAGCAAATAGTGAGAAAAGTTGTATGCTTTTGAGTTCAGACACAGAAAGGAGAGTCTGTGACCATCAAAACAATATCAATTAAAGTCTACTGCAGCTTTTTTTCCAGGAAAGAGGCAAAAAAAATCCCAATTTTTTCAAAGGCTCAGGAGTCAATAAAAGCAATTTAACATCTACTCTTATTCAGAGGCCTGGGAAAAGCAATAAAAGGAATTAAAGGTCCAGTTTTATTAATGGGCATGGGAAGCAATAACAGGTTCAGCATCTAAAGGAGCAGGCTATGCCCTGATTTTAAATAGTGCCAAGCATCCACAGCTACCATCAAGCTCTCATTTGGTGCTCTGCAGCAGTGAGTAACTTTTATCTGAGACTAGTAACTCTTTATCTGAGGGATAGGATGGTGAGGATGGGTTCAAATTTGTTTCTGGATCTAGATTCAAATAGTCTCAATGTTGGGAACATGCCAGGTGTGAATATCAAGTTAGATTCAGATCCCAGTTTCTGTATAAGCACTACTCAGATATAGAGATGGTTGCTTAGATCCAGTCCTCAGTCCAGATTCCTCATTTTTGTTGATAAATGACAACCAAAAAAAATCCTTGAAATCAGGATTCCTCTATTTAGCAGTGTGAATTGTTTTCTCAGGGAACAATGCAGTAACCTTGATCTAGTTTTGATGTTCAGATTTATTTAGAAACATGCAATGCTTCAGATACGTCTTTTCCCAAAACAAACACTCTGGTGGTCTGTTTTTTCTGAAAACACACTTAAAAATTCCAGCAGCTGAACATTTGTGAGCTACTCAGATCCCACATTTGAGTTTTACAAGAACGAAGGCTGCAGGGAAGAACGTTTGGGTGTAGAAGTAGGTTTAATTCCACATTTACAAAGTATTAGACATGGTGAGAAATCATTGTAAAAGGCCAACCCTATGGAAATCCAAGTTACCAGGCTTTGTTGTTGTGTGAATGGGGGGGGGGTTTATTGATTTTTTAAAGAATAAAATGTTAGTTCCAGTTTCTTTCAATAACTTAGTTAGCAAAATAAATCTAGATAAGATGTATAGGTTGTGAATCATCATCCTTGCAGAAATATTGAAGTCATTTGCAAAACTCCAAAAATGAACTTTCCTGGTATTTCTCATTGGTGTCAGTTGGGAAATGAGTCAAATAGAAACAGCAGCTGGCCTGACTTGCTGTCCCAGGACATCTGCTGTTTCCCTGGAGCCTAGATCCAAGATGTCATGAAAGGATTACTGAGACTCATCTGGCTCTCCAACTACTACCACATACTGCTCATCCATATGGACACCCATGACACTGCCAGAGGTCACCCTGAGCAGTTCAAGAGTAACTACAGGGATCTAAGATCAAGGGTGAAGGGGACAAGGCACAGGTCGTGTTCTCCTTAATCCTCCTGCTCATGGGGAAGGGCCCAGGTAGAAGTGGACGCATCCTGTAGATGAATGCATGGCTATGCCGGTGCTGTCACCAGCAGGGATTCAGCTCCTTCAACCCTGGGAAGAAGAATTGCTAGGAAGAGATGGGATCCACCTGATGAAAAGAGGGAAGAGCATCTTCACAGACAGGCTCACTAACCTAGTGAGAGGGCTTTAAACTAGTTTCCTGGTGGGGGGTGGAAACCAAAGCCCTGAGGTAACAGGGAACCAGGAGACCTGAAGGAAGCACAAGGAGGAGGTGGCAACATGGAAGGCCTCTTCATTCTTTCAGAGAAAGTAGGGCGATCAGCTAGTGACCTCAGGTGTCTGTACATGACTGCACAGAGCTTGGGAAACAAGCAGGAAGAATCGAAAGTCCTCACACATGTAAGGAACTGTGATATGACTGAAATAACAGGCTGGCGGGATAGCTCTCATGACTGGAGCAGTGTCATGGATGGATAAGAACTGTTCAGGAAGGATAGGCAGGGCAGAAGAGGAGGAGGAGTTGCACTGTATGTAAAAGAGCCATATGATTTCTCAGAGCTCCAGTAGGAAACTGGAGATAGACCTGTTAAAGCCTCTGGGTTAAAGTTAGAGGGGAGAGCAACAAGAGTGAGGTCATGATGGGTGTCTGCTATGGACCACTGCACAAGGAGGTTAAGGTAAATGAGACTTTCTTCAGAGAACTAGCAGAAGTTTCCAGATTACAGGCCCTGGTCCTCATGGGAGACCACAGTCACCCTGATATCTGCTGGGAGAGCAATACAGCAGTGAGCAGGCCATCCAGGAAGTTTTTAGAGAGCGCTAGAGACAACTTCCTGGTATGTGTTGGAGAGCAAGTAGGAGCCATGCTCTTCTTTACCTGCTGCTCACAAACAGGGAAGAACTGGTGGGGGATATAGAAGTGGATGGCAAACTGGGCAGCAGTGACCACAAGTTCAGGTTCCTGACACAAGAAAGAAAGGAGAGCAGCAGAGTATGGACACTGGACTTCAGAAAAGCAGACTTTGATTCCCTCAGGGAACTGATGGGCAGGATCCCCTCGGAAGCCAGTCTGAGGAGGAAAGGAGTACAGGAGATCTATTTAAAGAAACCTTACTGAGGATGCAAAAACAAACCATCCTGATACGCAAGAAGAATAGCAAATATGTCAGGTGACCAGCTTGGCTTAGCAGAGCACTCTTTGGTGATGTTAAACACAAAAAAGAAGCTTACAAGGAGTGGAAGCTTAGACAGATGACTAGGGAGGAGCATGAGAATATTGCTCAGGCATGCAGGGATGAAGTCAGGAAGGCCAAAGTCCATTTGGAGTTGCAGCTAGCAAGGGATATGAAGGGTAACAAGAAGAGTTTCTACAAGTATGTTAGCAACAAGAGGAAGGCCAGGAAAAGTGTGAGTCTCTTACTGAATGGGAGAAGAAACCTAGTGACAGATGATGAGGAAAAGTCTGAAGTGCTCAATGCCTTTTTTTAGCTCAGTCTTCAGAGGTAAAGTCAGCTCCCAGACTCTCCAGCAGGCAGTTTGGGGAGAAGGTGAGCAGCCCTTACTGGTAAAAAAACAAGTTGGGGACTATTTAGAAAAGCTGAACCTGTACAAGTCCATGGAGCTGGATGCAGTGCATCTGAGGGAGCTGAGGGAGTTGGCTGATGTGATTGCAAAGCAGCTGGCCATTATCTTGGAAAATTCGTGGTGAATAGGGGAGGTCCTGGATGATTGGAAAGGGCAAATCTAGTGCCCTTCTTTAAGAAAGGAAAGGAGGATCCAGGGAACTACAAGCCAGTTAGCCTCACCTCAGTCCCCAGGAAAATTATGGAGCAGATCCTCAAGGAATCCATTTCTAAGCATTTGAAGGAGAAGAAAGTGATCAGGAACAGTGAGCATGAATTCACCAAAGGCAAGTCGTGCTTGACCAACCTGATTGCCTTCTACGAAGAGATTCATAGATTCACAGACACTAGGGCTGGAAAGGACCTCTTAAGATCATCAGGTCCAAGCCCGTGCCCAAAGGGCAGGAATCCCAGCAAGACAAGCATCCAAATGTTTCTTAAGAGTGTCCAGAGTAGGACACCTCTGGGGGAAGTCTATTCCAGGTCTTGGGATCTCGGACAGTAAAAATGTTTTTCCTTATAGCCAAACTAAAACAGTCTTGCAGAAGTTTGTAACTGTTGGACTTTGTCATCCCTTGGGGTGCTCTGGTGAACAGGCATTTCCCCAAATCCTGATGCACACCCCTTATGTACTTATAGGCTGTAACAAAATCATCCCTGAGCTTGCACTTCTCCAGCCAAAAGATTCCCATGGCTTGCAGCCTCTCTTCATAAGACCTATTCTCTTGTCCTCTGATCATGAGCATGGCTCTCCTCTGGACTCTTTCAATTTTCTCCACATTCTGTCTGAAATCTGGAGCCCAGAATTGCATGCAATACTCCAGCTGAGGCCTCACCAAGACCAAGTACAGCAGGAGGATGGCATCCTAGGTCATGCTTGAGATGCATCTGTAGATGCAAGCCAGAGTTTTTTCGCTTTGCCAGCTGCGGTATCGAATTGGTGGTTCATGTTCATCTTGTGGTCAGTCATGACCGCCAAGTCTCTTTCGGTCATGGTGCTAGCAAGCATACCATTGTCAAGACTATAAGTATGATATGGGGATTTTTTCCCCGAGGTGGAGCACCTAGCACTTCTCTGTATTTAATGCCATCAAGTTTTCATCTGCCCACCGTGCAAGCCTATTGAGGTTGGCCTGGATCACCAACCTATCCTCAAGTGTGGATATTCTTCCCTAAAGATTGGTGTTGACAGCAAACTTAGCCAGTTTGCTTCTGACACCAGAGTCCAGATCATTTATAAAGACATTAAAGAGCACAGGTCTGAGAAAGGAGCCTTGTGGGACACCAGTGGTCACCGAGTGCCACGTTGATTCGATTCTGTCAACTACCACTCTCTGGATCTGAACTTGGAGGCTGTTCCCCAGCCATCGGACTGTAGTAGTCAAGGCCGGAGTTGCCCAGTTTTTCCATGAGGGCATTGTAGGACACCAGGTCAAAGGCTTTTTTAAAGTCCAAATATATGATACCAATCTCTTCCCTTTTGTCCAGGTGATAGGTCACCTGGTCATAGAAGGAAATGAGATTGGTCAGGTCCGACCTCCCCACAACAAACCTGTGAAGGCTATCCCTCAGAAAGTTGTCTTATGTTAGCCTGTGAACAATGGTTTCATTGATAATTTTTTCCAAGATCTTTCCAAGGATTGAGGTCAAACTGATTGACTTGTAGTTTCCCGGATCTTCTATCCTCTCTTTCTTGAAGATAGTCACCACAATGGCCCTCTTCCAGTCTTCAGGTACTTGGCCTGAGCTCCACAAGTTCTCAGATATCCTTGCCAGTGGCCATGCTATCATGTCTGCCAGTTCCTTTAGCACTCCTGAGTGCAATCTATCCAGACCAGCTGATTTGTGGATGTCTAGCCTCTAAAGGTGCTCCCTCACAAGATATGCCAATGGTAGGCATATATTCACCCTTACCCTGGTCATGCTGCATCATGTTAGGCAGGGAGGACCATTTGGGCTAGTGAAAAACCGATACAAAGTAATCATTAAGCAGATTGGCTTTTTCCTGGGTGTCAATTGTCGGCTGCCCCAATTGGTTTATCAGGGATCCATTGTTGCCTTTGTTTTTCTTCCAAACCCCCACATATCTGAAGAAGGACTTTTTACTGTCTTTGATTCGTGTAGCCAGTTTGAGTTTGGTTGCAGCCTTGGCTTTCCTAGTTTGCTTCCTACAGGTGCAGAACAGTACAGAATACTCCTCTTTTGTGGTGCTTTGAGCAGGGGGTTGGATTAGATGACCTCTTGAGGTCCCTTCCAACCCTAATTTTTTATGATTCCATGCCTCTCTCAGCACTGTCTGAATAGATGTGCCATTGCTCCTCCTAGGCAATTAGTTTTAAAGTTTGGGTGCAGCAGGAATCAAAGGGAGGTGCAACTGCACCACTACATGTATCCTGGATCCACCCCTAGAAACAAGCCCTGCCTAAGGAGTTCTCTCTCAGTGTGCAGAGAACTCTATGGGTGTTAACAACCTTCTCTCCTTTTGGCTTTGATGTTCCACTTTTCAAATGATCCCTTCTTCTGCAACTTTGCTGTCTGATAGCCATTCTTGGTAATGTCTCTTCTATTTAACAGCCCTGAAGACTGTTTTTAGCTCTAACAAAAAACTTGAACTCAGGTGGGATTATATTAACTCAGGTGTAGAAATGACTGACAGTGAAGTGCTGGAGGTCCTGTCAAGACTCTTAAGAAGGATAAACTTCATTTAATGAAGAAGAGACATACCTTTAACTATAAAAACTGCAGGACTAATTATGGGATCATTTGACTATTTTGACTATTCTTTGCCTCACTTGTTGTGGTTGTTTTTTTAACTTCATAGGTAATCTAGCAAATTAGTGCACATTCAGATAGTTATATTTGTTTTTGCTTTCATCTTAGACTGAATAATATAGTACTATTATCCCCCTCAGTAAAGCAATCAGTTTCTCTTTAACTGGAAAAAAATGTGTTGTGTTTTATATTTGATGATGTGCCAGGCCATTTGCACCCCCTTTTCAAATCCTAGATGTTCATCTCAGACAGAAAAGGATCTCTGTTTCCATCAGCTTCCCCACACAGTCTGTAGAATCCATAATCTGTACTGGGAAAAATCCTGGCTGTGGGAAGAAGGAGCAGGCTGGCCTATTTGTTGTGCAGAGAATGGTGGGCCCACCAAGAGAACGATAATCCTCCATCAGGGAGTCAAAAGGCAAATGTGTGTTTTGTTCACTACCGATCTGAACTATGTCATTTACAGAAAATCGCATAACTTAAATCAATTCCACCTTGGGCTTTTTGAATGTCTATACCTAGCCTCAGACAAGCAAAGTTCTGGAATGGCCTTCTGCACAAGGGAGCGCTAGACAAGGAATCTAAATTGTTTCAAGATGGAGTTTAATTAAGTTCATGGAAGCAGTGGTATGATAGGATAGGGTTGATCCTTTAGCATGTAAGCAAAGTTTGTGAAATGAAACTTTGAGTGTTGAGTTCATTGGCCTCCCTAACAGGGAGTTGAAAGAAAACTTGATCACTGTCTCAGCTGCTTGCATGTGAGGAAGGTACCTGGTGGCACAGGGCTTCTTGATTTTTCCAATGAGGGCAGAAGAATTTGGTGGCAGAGGATGAAGCTAGAGAAAGTGATCTAACTCAGGGTGAATCCACATTCCTGCAGGGGCAGGGATGGAACTGCTATATCTCAGGTTTCTTGAGGAGACTTTGTGCTCTTGAGGCTATCCCAACTACATGGTTGGGATAGACTTACACAAGCTTTCAAATCCAAAGCATTCTTCGTCAGGATAATTCAGCATATGTGCTTCAGTATAGATTATAGGGAGTTCTATCATTTGTGTGTACAAGGAAGGAAGCCCAGGCCAAGTCGTTGTCACAGGCCTTTCTAGATTAGATTTCTTTCCTGTTTCAGCCTCCTTCCTCTTGAGCTTTTATTATGTTTGCAATACTTGTTGTACCATATTATATTATATTAATGCCAGCCTCAGGGCTTCTGCTGTTGCTGGCAGGGAATAGAAAGGGTTGGGTTTTTTTTCTTTTCCCTGAAATGTGTTACTTTTTTTTTCACCTTCCTCTTAAGCTCCAGTTATTGGGCACTTGTGGTAGTGAGAAACCTCTCAGCTGTTTGGCTGGTTGGTCTTGGTCACATGCTCAGAGTTAAACAAATAACCAATTCGGTGGTGAGGAAGGAATTATTTTCACTTGGTTCAAATTGACCAATACCATATGTTTTCTGTTTGTTTGGTATTGTTTTGGGGGGGTTGGGGGGGAAATTGGGGGTCTTTTTGGTTAGGGTTTTTTTTGGCAGGGGGGTGTTGTTTTTTGCTTTCTTCTGTAAGCTAACATATGGTTCACTTGATAGGATCATCTAGGCCTATTTTTCTTTACAAAGTCCCTGAATTTCCCTAAAATTCTAAAAAGATGGATTACAGAAATATATTTTTAGTCCCTGACAATAATGGTCATCCTCAAGCATTACCTTTTCTGTGTGTAATTCTTTTCCATGGGCACAATAATACCTGCTGTAGCTATTAGTTGGGTTTTCGAGCCTTTTAGTAATTTTATTTTCCAGTGGGGAATTCACAGGTGGATTGTAATGTTATATAGATTGTGAGGTTATATAGTTTTAGGTCCTGTTTGTTCTGTGGAAAATGTAACTGGAGCATACATTTCATTTAATAGTTTAAAAAAAAATCCAAGGAGAACGATGCAAAATTTCTTATATATTTCTTATAGTGTATCCAAGGGGAACACGTCTAACATATTTTTTTAAAAGGTAAATAGACTGTTTTTGCTGCCAAACAGCAGTATTTCTATTTTAACATGACATGTCTATTTCAATGAATTAGGGATTTATTAACTATAGAATATATACATTAGTAAAAGGCAGGTATTAAATTACAATCATTAGCTAGCTTGCAGCCAGATAAAATATATTATCCCATTGACATTGTGGGAAAGAATGCCTTTTAAGCTAAGGCTTTGTCTTTCCCACTGTATATGGAAAAAATGACTGTGCACTTTTATGGAGAACGCCTAGCTGAGAAATGTTTATATTGGATCCAACCCCATCTTTAAATCAGGGTCCATTGCTCAATGGTATTTTGTTTCCCTTTGAATTGGGGAAAGGGCAACAGCCTGGAAATATTTGTGACAGGAGAGATTTTTCAAACTTAGATACCATTATTTGATCAGAGTAATTTGTTCTATGTCAACCCATTACGGTTTTTTTTTACTTTCACTTCTTTATAAAACTTAGACCTATTCTGGCACAACAAAGTTCTATCTAAAAGAAACTTGCTCAAGGCATAGAGGTCATAGATGTTTACAGATTTTTGTCTCTACTGTTCTACCCTTCCTCCAGCCTCCAGTTTGTTTGTTTTACTGAGTCCTACCCATGTGTGAACAGCTCTATCTGTGCTGTTACATGTAGCTCTTTTAAGCAACAGAAGGAGATTGAGATAATTCTTGTCTGTTACTCACTTGTCCGTAGGATTCTGAATAGCAGCAGTAAAGCTTTCCATGACCTTTTTAGTTTTATTTTTAATAAATCTGCAGATACAGTGGCATTCTATGTTGAGTCTCAGCAAGACCAAGTTTTCTAAATATGCAGAAGCAAAATTGGCTTTTTAATGCTGAATGAAAGAATGAGCTCTATAAACATGGCCTCTTGAATGACAAAGGGTGCATCTACATGAGACACTGTCCAGCAGTGCGCCGGTCAGAAAATGTGCCAATAAGCTACTGTGTAGTCTTATGCTACTGCACAGTGACCATCACAAAAAAACCATGCACTGGCAATAGCATACCAGTGGGGGGGTGGAGGGGCCATGCCCCCGAGCACCAGCCTGGTGGGGGCACCAGCTGGGCCCTCCAGCGGGTACTTGGTCCCCCGGTGAAACTTCTGGTTTCAGCAGTGCTGATGTTTCTGGACTTGATGATTGGCTGCCAGGGGACCTCCTCCCCAGCCTGCTCAGCAATTGGCCATGGATGCGGTGGGGAGGGGGTGAAAATGCAAGTATTGCCCCCAGGCACCGGAGACCCAGGGTACATCACTGTGCACTGGTGCTACTCACAGTAAATATAGTTACTATACATTTAAACAGTACTTCATTAAGAAAGTATTAAACTAAATGTGCAGTAATTACAGCGCATTAATGAATGTGTAGACCAGGGGCAGGCAATTATTTCAGGCTGAGGGCCGCTTACCCAATTTTGGCAGGCTGTCAAGCGCTGCATGGGTAGCCCCACCCCTTGACAGGTGCTCTGCCTCCTGGTCATCATCTTGGGATCAATGTCCCAATGTCTTGGGACCAATGCCCCAGGGCCAGCACTGGTGAGCCCAAAGTGGGGTGCAGGCTGGCAGGGGCAGGGAGAGTGGGAAGCTAGCCCAGCTTCATAGAGCCCCTGCTGGCTGGGGCCCAGTGCTCCTGCCACCCTGCTCTAGGCCCCACTGGCACTGCCCTGGGACACTGGTGTAGGCCCCGTGTTCCCGCTGGCTCCTGCAGTAAGGACGGGGGGCAGCACACAGCCCCAACCCCCTGCTCGCTGGCAGGGAAGAAGCTGGTGCTGAGCACAGGGAAAAGTGGCTCCTCACCTGCCCCACGGCTGGGGCTCCCTGCTGCTGCTGCTGCTCGCAGCCCACACAGGGCTGTCCAGAGCAGGCACAGGCAGCCCCACATGGGCTGCAAGCAGCTGCAGTGCAGGGCACTGGCCACGGGGCAAGCGAAGGGTCGCTTTCCCCCCCTGTGCTCAGCTTTCCCCCAGGCTCCCTCCCTGCCCAAAGTCCTCCTCCCCAACCTTCCCCCTTACCTGAGGTCCCAGCCAGGGCAGCCACGTGGTCCCAGGCCAGAAACTCTGCCTGGAGCTTCTGACTGGGGGGGTTGGGGCCAGGCAGGTCCTGCTGTTGTGGTAGTCCACCAGGCTTCCCCTGGCTCCTACTGCCTTTGGTTCCTGTCATTTTTTACAGGAACCAACGGCAGATAAATACTGATTTTCTAAATTTTTTAGGGGCCCCACGGGCCAGATAGAATGGCCTCATGAACCATATTTTGCCCACCCGTGCTGTAGAGACACCCACAGAGAACTACCCATTATCAAAAAGTAAGTAATCAAGTGAAACTTGCAAACAGTCTTGTTATGGTTGCAAATCAGGCCCTATTCTGTTTTAATGTAAGTCAATAAGAGAATGTGTATAGTCTCTGGGAGGAGCTGGGGTCTGAGAAGTTTTATACTAGCCCCGATTAAGACTCCTATCCTAATGTTATCAATAAAAGTGAATCTTCTGAATTTTCAGATGGCTGAGCTAAGCATATTTATTTCCTGCAATTTTTTTGTAATGAATATAAACCCTTAACAGTTTTTTGAAGACTAGTTAGAAACTAGTTTTAGTTTCTTTTAGTCTCTTGCTGAACTAGAAAAACAGTCTCATCTTTCCACTAGAAAAATCAGACCTAGGAACTTGTGTTTTAGCCTCTCAAATGAGCACTTACTATTGCATAGGTAAGAAAGAAATCAAATGCACAAGGTAGAGATACACTTTACAGACTGACTGAATGAGAGATATGGCTTTTATGAGCCACAGTTCACTTCATGTGATGGACAGGCTCCTCCTGCAGATATCTTAGAATTTATCAGGTTTAGGTTTGTGTCCTTTTACACCTAGGAACTACCCATCCTCTATCAGGACAAGATGGGGCCTTTGAAGACAAATGTACAAATGCAGCATGGGAGATAATTCTTTAGGCATTAACATTGCTAAGAAGGATCTGAAGTGTGTAGTAGGTTACAGATGCAGCATGAGTTAGCAGTGCAATGCAGCAATGCGATGCAGTCGCAAAAAAGATAAATGCAAATTGGGGCTGCATTAACAGTAGTAGTAGAAATAGGTGATAATGCCACTCTACTCAGCATCGTTTAGACCTCAGCTGAGCTACAGTGTGACATTCCCGGCTTTGCCTTTTTAGAAGGAGGTGGAGAAAGCAGTGAGGATCCAGAGGCAAGCAACAAAGGGGCAGGAATGTGAGCCATATGAGGAAAGATTGAAAGAACTAGACATGTTTAGTTTGGAGAAAAGGGGACATGGTAGAAGTTTTCAAATATTTGAAAGGCTGCCATAGAGAAGAGAGAGAACAACTACTCTTCCTTGCCACAGGCGGCAAGACACGTAGCAGTGAGTTTAAACTTCTGCAAAGCAGATGTAGTTTAAATCTCGGTACAGTACTTACTAACTGTAAGAAAAGTAGGACAATGGAACCAGCTGTCTGAGAAAGCTGTGGAATCGCCTTCATTAGAGGTTTTCAGAAAGAAGCTGGATAAACTTTTCTCTAAGACAGCTTCAGAATAATACAGCCTCTATTTGTGCAGGATGTTGTATTAGATCATTGGTACTCAACCCATGGCTCACATAGTCATATCATCTGGCCTACAGAGCTCCTCACAGGATCCAGAAATTTGGCAGTGGGGAAGCAGCAGCAGTGTTGATTGGCCATGTTAAATAACTATGGCATCGCTCCCTCACTGCCACATTTCTGGACTCATGAAAAGTGCTGCAGACAGGATGATATGGCCACAAACACTGGCTCATGCTGGAACTTGGGGTTGTACTGCAGCCAGATCCGACATACAGGTTTAGGCCAGTGCATGGCATCACTCCATGGCTGCATCCAGCAGGAACAGGAACAGGCTGGTGCATCAGATCACACCCTTGAGCTGACCCCTCCCAAAACCATGCCCCTGAACTGACCCCACACACAGACCCTGGCCCACGTACAGGTCCCATGCCATTCAGCTGGATAGGTTGAGCCCTACTGAACGGATGGCCCATGAGGTCCCTTCCAACTGTATGATTCTGTGGCCACACACAGACCCTTATTTCTACAAGTAAAAATTTTGCTGAATTTTTTGCTAGTAGAAAAATAGGCCAGGAGCTACAGCATACATGCTTTCTAGCTGCCTGATGGGAGGGCTAGACAAGCAAGCTCTCCAGCCAGTGGCTAAAGATCTGCACCTTGGGCCATGCCTGCCCTTAATTGGGAGCCCATTACTTGACAGTCTGCCCTCTCCCTTGCCTGGGAAAGGGGCAGGCTGTCAGGTAACAGACAGCTCAGAGAAAGTTACATCCCTGGGAGGACAAACCCCCATCCTGCAAAACAGCTGATTAATGTGTGTGAGGAGCCATTCTTGCATAGTATAAACACTTTTGGTTCCACTCACAGGAGAATAACCCTTCCCACTGTTCCTTGCTCTTCTCCAGGCCAACCCAGAGCAAGGCAGGGGAAAGGGGGAGGGTATTCTGCAGAAAGGCAAGGCTTCCTGAGCTCAGGGAGCCTTGCAGCCACATAATAACTGTGTTCCACCAATCCTCACACCTCCTGGTAGAACCAGAGGACTGTACTGAATGGGTGGGGGCTCCCAGGAAAGTTCTCACCACAGAAGAATGGTCCCTGGAGCAATGCGTAGTGGGTGCATGCAGATGTATGTGCACCCCCCAGCCTGGTGGTGCACTCCCTACAGAAAGGCACCACCGACATTGTCAGCCGTTTCTGAGGGCGATCACTGCTGCCATCCCACCACTGACATTGCCACTGACACCGCCGGCAGCATCTGCAGGCAATCAGCCATCCCCGCTGGCCACTGCTGATGCTGCCGGCAGCATCTGTAGGTGGTTGCCCTTCCGCCACTAACAGCGCTGGCAATGTGTGAGGGAGCTCACCACCGCTGCACTCCCGCCGCTACCGCTACACTCTCATCACAGCCATGCCCCACCAGCCACCAGAGGCACAGATCATTTATGCCTGCTGCCTTGCTAATCAGCTGACTGGTAGGACAAGGAGCCAAGGCTATCCCTCCTTCCCTCTCCCTTGGAGAGAAGAGGGAGAACAGAGAACCGTGGGATACTGGGTATCCTCAATACCCAAGGGAAGCATATAGCCATACAGATTGGTATGAGAGGGGAGAAATTTGTCTGGTTCAAAGAGGTAGAACTTCCTTGCAGAAGAGCCATATTTCTTCCACAAGAAAGCCCCTGAACAGCAGTATGCTCCTTCTATGCCAGGAAAAAGGCTTTTCTCCCAGAACAAATGTCACACTTCAATCCTGAGAAACCCTGTCATTAGGCAGGTGTGCCATGATCTACACCAAATACATTAGAAGCTTCCACTTGCTTTTATGTATCACAGATTGGAGGTTAATTTTAAAGGGAAAATTGTGCAGCAATATTTTTTAAGATAAATGTTTAAGTATGCAAGAATACAAGTTTACTGTTTCAAATTAAGCAGCTAGCAATAGAAAACCTGTAATCTGTATAATTCATGTACTTACTTTTGTTTATAATTTCATTAAATGTAATTAGAATTGAGATATCTGTCATGGTAAGTGTATAAGAAACATTACCAATCTTCCATACAAAAAACCATCCCAATTTTTGTCCCGTTCTAATTTTCACCATCAGTGGAGCAATGAAGGTAATAAATAGTGTATACCTAAGAACATTAAAAATGTAGGGAAACTATTCAGTAAATTATTATGGCAGTGTGTGTGTGTGTGTGTGTGTGTGTGTGTGTGTGTGTGTGTGTGTGTGTGTGTGTGATGCTTTAGAAACTAAAATCTGGAAAATGTTTCCAGAAATGTCCCATTTTTAAAAATACACTTCTAATTCCTAAATGTTTGATCTACATATCATTTCTTTCTACCAGCATCTAACAAAATGACAGGTATGGTAAAATGGTTTTTATCACGCAGGCAGAAGGCAAGATAGAGATGCACCTTATAGATTAATTAAATAAGATCTATACAGAGCATACGTTTTTGTGAACTTGAGCTCAACTCCATCACATGCTGAGACAAAAAGAGCTCACAAAAATGTTTGCTTTCTATGGATCTTATTTAGGTAGTCTATAAGGTGCATCTCTACCCTGACTTCTGCCTCTCTTATCACGCATACCACCCTCCCCACTTGTACTGCCTTATTATCTAAATGAATTCATTGCCTGGCTATGATGTCACTACAGAAATAATTTGTTCAGTAAGAATGTGACCTTTCTAATTCAAAAGAATATGATACTGTAGAACTGAGGTAAGAAAGCTTATAAAAATTATAAATAGAGCCTAGAGGCTTTCAGGGACAAACTGGTGAGCAAGTCTGTTTGCTTTTAATTCTCTAGGCTTGGAAGCTCAAATACATTTAGCTGAAGTCAGTGAAGAAGAAATAAAAACACTGAGAAAAAAATGCCTCCTTTTGCTTATGCTGGCACAAGAAGAAACTCTACAAAATAAACTGTGGCATTCCTTAATTTCAATTCTGTTGATTATAAGCTATAGTCAACATCCTGATATGATGGTAGCTTTCTTAAGGTCTCCTTTTGTAGAGAGGTAAAATTATCATTCCAAAGTTCCCTTTTTAAGAGGATCAAGTCCAGAGGCAGACTGCAGTTATGACTACTACTAAAGTGCTAGGAATTTGAGTGTTCATTTATTCTTCACCTGGTGTTCTATTTAAATGAAATGCAGTATGAGACTTATTCAAAAAGCCTGTGACCATGCAAATGATGTACATTTTAATAAGGCAAATATTAATGAGGTAGAATGTACATGTCCAAAAGCATTCACCAAAAAAGTCCTTGTCATAAACATCAGAGCTGGGTGGGGAAGGTTGAAAAGTAAGTTAATGAATGAAGGTAAGTGAAAAGACTACCAGAAAAATAAAATATATGATTGTTCTCCCAGTCCTCATTTATTTAAACCAAGAAAAAAATTGCAATGTTATTGTAACAGGGAGCCTGAGGCACCCTAATCCTTTAAAAAAAGAAGCAGCCCAGCAGGGGAGCACTGCAATCTAGGCAGGGTGCAGAAGCTGCCAGTTGCTGGGGTAACAGGGCAAATGAGGCAATTAGCAGGCAGCCTGCTGAGCGGAAGTGGGCAGGGCCCTGGGAAAATATAAGCCTAGAGCCTGAGCTGGCAAGCTAGTCTAGCGCTGCCAGCTGCAGAGTTAGGAGCTCCTGCCTGGGAATGTTGCACAGGGATGCTAGACTGGGTGCTTTGCTGCCTGTAGGAACACTGAGGCTCAAGGAGCTCACAAGAAGCCCAGGCTGGGTCATGTGCCAACACAAGGGGTCAGGGAAGGTTTTCTCTCATAAAGAGGTGGAGGCCTGCTTCCCTTTTATATTGATGTTACAGCCCATGGGACTCGGTCTTTATGTTGCAGTTTATACCAGTGGTTTGGGTTGTGACTATAGAGGCAGTATACAGAGGTCCCGTCAGTGCCCAAGGGGCACATGATTGCCTTGCACCCTATCAAGGGCAGGCTCAAGGCTCAAGTGATGGTTGAGCCGAGAGTGGGCAAAGATCAAGGCAACAGAGCCAGCCAGGGGCCTGTCACCCAAGAGGGGCCCAGCCAGATAGGGGTCAGGGGCCCGGTGCTTCAAAGGGCTAGACCAGAGCTAGCGCCTCAAAGTCAGGTCTGATACAGTGGGCCTGGGCTATAAGGCCTAACTGAGAGTAAAGGGCAGAGGCCAAGGAGGCTTAGCCCCAATGGGAGAATGACAATATGATAACACCTACAAGGCTCAGGGCATGGTGTACGGGAGGATTGGAGCCACACAATTAGCTCCTAAGGCTTTATGGTCCCAGCAGGGCATGGTCTACTAGAGAGGCCCAGTGAGGGGCCTGGAACTAGAGAGGCCCAGCCAGGGCTCTGGGAACCCCAGTTGAGGTCCAGTTAGACTGGGGCCATGTGAAAGCCCAGGGCAGCCTCCCTATTTTTAGTTTTCCATCAAGGCATGGTGGGTGAGAAGGGAAGGTGCTGTAGAGGTGAAGTGGCATGTAATTGTGGAGCCACCATGGGGCATCACAGCCACCCCTGAGACACTGATGCTGTATAACACAGAAACAAAAACTTAATGGAACTTACCTTAAACAATACTGATAGCTGCTTCCTCTCTCAGTTAATTTCTGTATACAATTTCTTTCTTCCATTCTCAATACCCTCCTCCCAACATGAAGAAAGCTGAATTTGGTCAAAAGCATTCAATCATTACAACTGCATTTTATATTTCCAAGTGAAATTTTAAACCATGAAATCTGAGGGGATTCAGTCTTTCTCTCTTGTTCTGTCTACATTCTTACTCTGACAAGCGTTAGTACCAGAAAGGTCATAAATTGTTCTTTGGGTAAAAACAGACATCACGTGGAGCCAGTCCTGATTGATCCAAGTCAACACTCCACCCTGGAGTGGTGCAGTCCTTTATGCATGCAGCTTGTCCCTGGAATGAATAGCAATTAAATTTAATTAGTTCACTTATCCCAGGGAAAAGTGTTATCTCAGATACTTTTCAGGTGTTTAGGGTGAAATGATACATTAGAGTTAGCAGGTGCTAATTCTAAGGAATGTTAGTCTGTTTTAAGGGTATTGAGTGCTAGAGATCAGTCACATAGTTAGAGTTAATATACCCTCCAGAGTGCACTGCTCAGACCTACTACTAGACAGCTGGCAAGCAGGGCATGGCTAAGGGTTACAAGTCTGTTCCATACCTGCCCCACCCTCTGACTTTCTAGTCACAGTATAGGCCAGGAAGGAATGAAGGAAAAAACCCTGCCTTGTGCAGCTTGGATATCCCCTTCTGCCTCCCAAATTTTTCCACTGCCCCCCATCAGCCTCCAGATCCTTCTCCATCCCCAGATTGTGCCCCAAACCCCCAGTTGGCCCCTCCATCCCTGGATTGCTGCCCAGCCATCCCAATTAGCCTGAGAGCAGTAGTGGTGGCAGAAGCAGGGAAGGGGAATCTTCCTTCCCTGCCTGCTCCCAGGTTTCTTGCAGCCCATGCTGCCCCTTTGCACCTGGATCTAGCCCCTGCTCCTGGCAGCTCCTTGCCACACCCCTCTTCCCTGCCTCCCCTTCTCTTGTAGGGCCTGGTGAGGGCTGGATATGGATGTGCAGGGTGGCATGATCTACACAGGCCCCAGGAGCAGGTAGGGAGGGGGAATTCCCAGAACAGCACCTCTGCCAGTCAGGGGGATCAGGGCACAGGAGAGTGATTCAGGGATGGAGAGGCTGATGTAGGGCAGAGGGGGTCATTGGGGTGGCAGGACAGCAATATGGGTATGGAGAGGGTGATTTTGGGGTTAGGAGGCACTTTGGAAGGTAGCAGTCCAGCAGCTCCCCACCCACCGACTCCCTGCTTTCCCCTCCCCACTCCAGTCCTGTCCCTACTCCTTTCCCATGTCCCTCCCCCCAGGCTCTCCTACCCTCCCTTCACCCCCTAGACACCTTTTTCCTCCATCCTTACCCCACTTACCTGTTTCCCCAAAATTCCCAGCTATCAGTCCAGGGCCATAGAATCCTAGATGATACCTAGTTCCCACAGGGAGCAGTGTCTCCTGGTATACTGCAGGACAGCATATTGGTGGGTTTATCTCAGGTGCATACCCATAAAATAACTCAAGCAAGGTATCCCAGCTCAGAGAGAATCTTCATCCAAAGTGGAGTAACTTTAAAACACCTAAAGGATTCTTAGGACTTGTTAATGAGCCTTGATGTCTGGTCATGCAAATTTTAAGTGTTCTTAACCTGATTTAATTGTAATGTGTAATCTCACCCTTAGAGATAGGGTTTAATCTGGGAAAAGGATCCCAGATTAAAAGACTTTGTCCAGGGAGAAATCCAACATCTGTTTTTACCCTTCAAGGATGTACAGGTTCACCAGAGCCGCTTATTCTTTAGAAAGAAGGGAGAAAAGCTAAATAAAAAATAAGGAGGATGCCAACCTGTGCTTTGTAAATAAGCAGAAGAATCTTAAAGTTGATGTAGTGTTTTAACTGGGAGCCAGTGGGCACGTCTACACAAGATGCTGCATCACCATAGCAATGTGCTTCCAATGGTGACTTCCACAAGGAAGTACTAAAATGATGACACAGTAACAATGGCACGGTAGTGGGTTGGAGGTCCTAGATCTAGTGAACACTTTAGCTGCCAAATTCTACACTAGCTGCAGATATTTGAGAGCACTAGTCAGAACTGCCATGAACAATGAATTTAAAAAGTCCCAGATGGAAAGACATGAAGTTGTGGACTAGTATCAGTACTGTGTCTGCATGTTGGTTAGATACTATACTGGTTACACTGGAAAATAGACCTGATCTTGTGAGTGCTAAAACCAAGGGAAGTTGTGCTAGAAGAGCACTTGCAAGGTCAAGTCCACTGAATCTGCCAGACTGAATCAGAGATAAATAGTTGTTAGTTTAGGGACTTATGAACCTCTGAATAATATATCTGTTACTTGTACATGCTGCAGAACAACTGCACCCAGTACATGATATGACTCCAGCAAATGATACATAATCAGAAGGGCAAGATATTAGAGAAATAGCCAAGAGCTATTGGCACAAAGTAATAATAATAATGATTAGCATCTAGTTCTCAGGTAGCACTTTTCATTACCGTATTTCAATGTGCTTTAGGAAGGAAGTTAGTATTATTATTCCCATTTTACAAGTATGAAAACTGAGTCACCATACAGTGCAACTTCTTACCCAATATCATCGAAGAGACTAATGATAGAGTCAGGTCCTTCAAGTTCCGGTCCGCAGCTCTATCTAACTTGCTGGGTTTCCTTCACAAAACTACTGGTTTTGTTCTTGCATTGTTCCAATGAGAAGTTTAACCCACTATTTCAGAATCAATTTTCAGAAAAATGGCTTTTTCCCGCAAATATAATTCAGTATTTCTACAACTGCCAGCCAATTATTGTTCCTTTACGGTATGATTACATAGCTCAATTTTCAGGCGCTTGCCTATAGGACAACCTTGTGTATAAGACAAGTATATGTTTTTAATGGGTTCTTTATAAGGGGGAAAAGGTCAAATTTATAATCAGAACAACAGAGTCCTATAAAGCAAAGGAATGTGTTGGAATTAAAGATGCAATCAGGGTTAGAAATATACGGAGGTTCCTCCATAAGGGATGAGAGCCCCAGGCCTTTCTAAGCAGCTCAGGCAGGGGTGGCAGCACTTTCTGGCTTCCAGCTGCCAACACCTCAGATCCCACTTTCCTCCCAAAAGTTGGAGTGTAATTTGAACCCTGAATGCAACCAAAAGGCCAATTCCTAGATCCTCAAAATTGGCTTGATTAAGGGTGAAAGAATGTGGCCTATTTTTATGTACTGAAATATTTAGCACTCCCAGAACATTGGGCATGTTACATACATTTTCTTCAGCCACAGGTTAAGGCTTCAAACCTACAAATATTAATCCACCTTCAGTAGTCCCACTATATTCAGAGGTATCACCTGCATGGATGAAGGTACTCAATGCACGTACATAAATGTGTCCTTAATTGGGCCCTGCATAAGAAGACCCAAAAAGAGAAGGCAAATGATAAGGGGTTAGGTAGAAGGTCCACAGGACAAGGGATACATATACAAGTTAATGAGTTTATGCAGGTGTGAGGGGCATGTCTTGAAAATATTTGTTGTGTTAACTTAAAAATTAATTTATCGTTCTTCCAGTGAATTAATACAGGCGTGGCAAAGGGAACATCATGAAAAGAATGAACTGGTTGAACTAGGTGCAGGGAACAAGCAAAGGTGAAAACGGAACTGAGACACCTGAGTGCAAAAGATGAAGCTAGGGAAAGGGTTAAAGAGGAAAGATCCTGGGGGATAGGAGAATGGATGGAGAATGAGGAGGTAGAGAGAAGATGTATTACATTAACCAATCAACACACTGTCCGGATATGAGTGACGCACAGCAGCCTTTAATAGAAATAGCCCAAGAGAAATACAGAGGCCTCCCCCAAGATAGGCCAATCAGCATTTATTTCATTTTGTCGGCATTCAGTATACGAAAGTTGATGACATTCAAGCCTGGTCATCAATGAGAGACATGTAATAAAGATAGAACTGAAAGGTAACCTATAAATATAACCTAAGTTCATGCCACAAATAGAACCCTGCGGTACCACAGACTCAGTCCATGCCATGCTGTATATAAATGGCCCTATCATAACAGGCTGCCTATAGCAGACATCAACCCACATCATTGTTCACACCTACAGGTACCAAGCTTTTAGGAAAACATAAGGAAGACTTGGACGTCACTTTTTTTTTCTCTCTCTTTCCCCCACATTTCAAGTAATTCACATGTTTCCAACAATAAAAATGGGACACACACACACTAAATTGTATCTACCATAACTAGTATGGATTACGAAATAAGGCATTAGCAGAAATTATAAAAAAAATAGTTGCCACATGTTTAAATGTTTGAAGATCAAGGACTTTTTCTAGACAGGGTCTATCTCCAAAAGAACAAAGCAGAGTCAGGCTGATTAAACAACGCTGATCCAAAAAGTCAGGCACAACACACAAATTTGATATCCCCTGTTACAGGATCCTTTAAACTTCCTTGAAGCAAGCTTAATTAGACCAAATGTAGGCATGGAAACAGCCCTCTTTTGGTCTTCTGGAAAGGCAAACTTAAGAGGAAAAAACAAAAATATTTTAACTGGAGTCACTTGTGATCTCAGCAATTCCAGCTTTTCAGTGAATTATGCATTGCCTCAAGCCTGTTTACTCCTAACTGATTGCAGTTATATACTTCTAGTGTCTCCAGGTATGACTACATCCTTTGACTGAGCTAATATTTAGCTGTTCAATTAAAAGTCCAGTACTCATATATATCACTCTGACAGTGTGAGTGAGCAGAACACTTTTAATTCAGGGATATGCTAATAAAGGTATCATCATTTCCATGCTCTTCATGTCTGGTGGTACTCTAACTAATGGCAATAATGATGCAGTCAGAAATATTTGTTGCTAGGTTCATCAATTAATCCTTGTTATGCTCCTTGACATTGTTTACAAGACAGTCTTATCATGGTACTAAAGGTTTACCTAGCCCACATAGCAAAAATATTACTACCAGCTGATGTGAATAGCTCTTGTAGCCTATAAAGATTCCTGTTAAAATGTCTGCAAATCTCCTTGGCTGCCCTCTGGAGACAACAGGATATTACATTCTCATATTCTTCAAAAATCAAGTTCCTTCAAAACAAGTCTTTTTTTCTTTAATTTATGAATAAACGTTCCTCATCTAGGGTGGGCTTTTGATGTAGAAAGTTGTCAGGATTATGTGCATATCTCTAAATGTATACAGAACTCTTTGTGGTCTGCTCAGTACAATGCAACACTCAAGATTGTCGCATGCATGATTCACATAGATTACGTGGGGTGAACCCTAGCATTCATTACAAATGTAATAAATCCCCATTTTGTACTTTGGTGAACTAAGTCGTGGAAAGTTAAGTTGTAGGTTGATAAGTATGGGTACTTTGGGAAAGCAAAAGAGGTGCTCGGGATCATTCTGTCTATTTAGCCTACCTACCTTGGATAATATCCAGGCAAACTGCTGCTAGGACTCTTGCGATCAATGGAAGACTAAGTTGTATGCCCAATGGCATTTCTTGGACCAAGTAAGACCAACTAGCTAGCTGGAGTCATGGCCATGTCCCTGTATACCTGATATCATGCAAAGACATGCATGGCCTCCTGCCTTCCACTCTCACATACCATTCCCCACGTATACATGCAGTCTTGAGGGTGCCATGCAGGGAAATGCCTTGGAGTGCCATTCCTCAGACACTATGGGCATGTCCAAATAAGCACGGCCATGTGATATGTGGCACTGCAAACACATTTGCAGCACCACATACTGCAGAGTCCAGTGTTCTCTGAGGTGCAAGGGCACACTGCCTGATCATGTACTACACCAGGGTTTTTTTCCACTTTTTTTTTTTTTTTGACTCCTGGATATCCAGAAGTCAAAAAAGCCCACATTAAAAAAAAAAACATAGCAACTCACACTTGGCCAGCACACACTGCTGAAAAAGTGGAGCCAGGTCACAAGGAGCCACACTGTGCTGCCAGCCAGGCTCCGCACAGCAGAATCGCCACAGCTGCAGCCCTTGGAGACTGCCGGGACCCCAGGTAAGGGCCAGTGCTGGCCCCAGCCTCCCCTACCCCACCTGGGGCAACCTGCCATGCACCAAAGCACATGTGGCACAGGTGTTCCCTGGGGACAAGAGGCAACAGTGCAAGGTGCACCACCACTATTTTTCCCAGGGAACCAGATCTCCATGCATGTCTGGACATACTCTATACTATCGCTCCAAACACCTAACAAACCATGCACATGATGCAAAAGTTATAACTTAACCTAAAATGGTTAAATGCCTCTCCATAGGTTACTTAGTGGGTTTTGTAGCTGCACTAGGATTAAAAAGCTGGCTTTCTGCTTTTCTTGTAGCATGTCCACTGTACTAATAGCATGCATCTGAGCTAGTTACATTCAGTGTATACTGTACATCTGTCTGACTCTGTTTTTTGGCAAGCACTGGGGGTCTCTCATGGAGGTCACAGAATGCAGGAAGGTTGGAACAGTGGGGCGTAGTGTTATTACAGCTCTTACTGTTTGCAGAATGTTTCCCATCAGTCTTGAGAAGAACTAAATCTTTGTGCTTGTGAAAAATGGCTTTGAGCTAGGCAAACTGCTGAGGAATTTGAAATGTCTGTTACTTCACTTGCACGGAGCAGGAAAAATGGCCCAGTATCCATTGGCCTTTTACCAGGAGCCTAAATAGTGAAATCCATTTTTTAATATTATGGGATTCAATTATGCCAACAAACAGGAGTGTAGGTCAGTGATTCTCAACAAGGGTATCATGGCACCATGAGGTGCTTTGCAAGCCTTTCAAGGGTGTTGAGAGGTGGCACAGCATGTTAGCACTGTTTGGTATACAGACATTGATTCACAAAATAAACTCAGAGACTGCATCCACATGAGCAGGGATATGTGTTTGCAGCAGCACAAACAGTAGTGGCACAAATTTGTGCCACTACTTTGTGCTGTAGTGCGTACCCCTAACCATCTGCTTTGCAGCAGGACACATTGTCCCACTGTTCCATGTGAAGCTGGGAGGGCTGCCTGGAGCACAGTGTGCCTCAGCACAGGGCTAGCCAGTAGCCAGCTCCCACACTGAGGCATCCTGTGCTTTATTACTTTTCTTTAGTCAAAATCAAGTGACAACTAAAAGCTGGCATTTTCAGAGTGGTACTTTGAGCCCAATAAGGGATCTTTTGCATCTCTCTAGGAGTGTCCTGAAACTGAGAAGGTTGAGAACCACTGGCCTAGATGTATGAAACCTGGAAAATGTGCCCTGGGGTCTCTCTTAAATAAATAAATAGACTGAAAATCTCATCTCTTATGGTAAAAGAATTTTTGTTAGTTAATGTTTTCCAGTATAATAAACTGGGTCTTTTGTGTCCACCATTTTAACTGGGCATTTTAGCTGAAATGTCCACATAAAAATGAAGACAAACCAATACTTCATTTATTGCAATAAGAAAGTAGTCCAAAATGATGATCCCAGTTTGGCCAAATCTAAGTTTTTTAGGACAGAAATAGAATGGTGGTCTTCCATTTAATTTAAAGGTCTGGGAGTCAGGAAGGATTTTTGTGTTGCTGTTCTTTGGTTGGTTTTTGTTTGTTTGTAGCTGGACTTTTGCTTCCCTGTCCACAGCTATATATTTACCATACCACTATCTGGTTAAAACCAGTCTGTAGGGCTGTCAAATAGAAGAGAGATATTACCAAGAAAGGCTGACAGACAGCAAGGTTGCTAAGGAAAGAATCAGCTGAATAGTGGAACATCAAAACCATTAAAAAGTCCATTCACACCTGTGGAATAGAGATTAACAGGACTCATGGAGATGGTAATAAACCATAAAGGCAATTGATTCAGCACTGCCTGCATAGAAATGTAGCTGCCCCTCCCAGGCAGTTAGTTTTAAAGTTTGGGTGGGAGCAAGAATCAAAGGGGGATGCAGTTGCACCACTGCACCCCCACCCCCGATCCACCCTTGCTACTACCTGCACCGCTACTGCTGTAGATTTAGCAAGCTATTCAAATACTCTAAGCACAATTCCCCAGACATAATCAGTAGTGTAACCAAGGGAAGGGGATCAAGGCAGCAGCCCAGGCACCATCTTTGTGAAGGGAGCATAAAAATAACTGCCAGCACAGCAGCAGCTGAACATACCCCTGTGATTGTAACAACAACAGCCTGCACTAGCCTTCATGTCCTGACTGTACAAGGCACAACTTGTACACTAGTAACTATATCACTGGTCATAGTTAGTCAGTGCATCTATACATGCAGATAGCACATAACAATAAACTTTTGCACAGTGCATGCTGGAGTTTATTGCTCCCAGGCTCAGCGTTTACAAGTGCACCCAGGACCACAGCACATTAAGCTGGGGTAGAGCAGCCCTGTCTGGCAGAGGGTCTGGGAGGTCATCTTGCCATCCTAGGGCTGCTCTGCCCTGGCTCAAAGTGCTGCAGAGGTGCTGACTGGGGCAAAAGGGTACTTCAGTGTGGGGCTAGCTGGCGGACAGCCCCTCCTTTGTAGCACCCTCATGCCCCAGGCAACCCCAGTCAACATCTACACGTGTGGTTCAGCACACGTAATGACTCTGCTGTAGGATAGTACTTAAACTGGACAGTACTATCCTACAGTGGAGTTAATTGATTTACAGTTCCCTAATAGGGGTGCATGTATAGACAGTGACACTTTACTGTAGAACTCCAATGCACCCAATGGGAGTTACTCATCTGCCGCGAGAGAAATTAGGATCTCCATATCTCATGTCCTTCAACCGTAAAACTGTGATAATATTCCCTGCCTTGCAAGCATACTTTAGGGTTTGATTCGTTAAAGTTTGCCAAGAGCTGTAAGACTTCAGCAGCACTGCAAAATGTTAATACTATTTGTTTGTTTTTTATTTTGTGAATTCAAAAGTCAGACATATGCATGTAAATGATCCATTAAACTTGATCTGACTTGGTTATAACAATGAGATGGGTCTCCAGACAATACATGTATAAAGATATTTTAAGCTCTTCCTCCAATGTTTAGCTTTAGGCACAGTTATTAGCAAATAAAACATAATCTCTATCCCTAAGCTGACTGACTTCCAGAGTCAAAAACTGTCCAAGAATTCTGCAGGTAAGGTAGTTTATGCCATGTACAGTACAGCTCTTTTCAAAAATGTATGAGTCACATTTGGAGCTTCTGGTTTCTTAAAGGAGCTGAAAACCTGGATTCTATTAGGTGCCTTAGGGGGAGTTACGTGGGGTCTGAGTATTGGAAATCTAGCCATGGGCATTTCTGAAAAAAGCATACATACTTTAAAGAAACTTGCTTATCTGGAAACAAGCATCACTTGAGTTTCAGGGAATTTCTAGAGGACATTGTTGACAATGAAAGAAACAGATGTTAGATGACACATCTCATTTCAGGTTTGGGTGGATGTACATGATAGAACAGCACAGCCTAGTCAAAAAGTCATTTTCATTAAAAAGAGAGAGAAAAAAGCCTTAAAAGAAAAAACTCTGCTTTTGGGAGACACTAGTGCATATAGTTTGAAAGAGCCAAAGCCATTTATATTCAAAAAGTCCTTGGGTGTTTCGGCTACTAACCCTAATTAAGATACACAACAAAATCTTAAAAGAACTGTTGTTTCCACAGCAGCAGCCACCAGTTCTAGCAGGCTCGTATTTTTACCAAGTCACAGATTTTAAACAAAGAGAGATATTAGAGTACCAAGTCTGAAATTCTGCATAATAAAAGCCATCCAGTCAGTCCTCTACTAAGCTCAATTATTTGTGTTTGACTAAAGCATTCCTCTCCAGAAAAGCATCCAGTCCTGATTTGAGGATGTGATGGGTACATATACACCAGGACCTTGGCCATCTCTTTTGAGCATGACCCATCTACCCAGTCTCCTTTGCATGTGCCAAATCCAGAATTGTGGTGGGGAAGACAGTATGGGGTACCCCTAATGGCCATTCCTTGAGATCAGCATCTAGAGATGTATCTACAAGGCAACTTCAATGCCACTTTTCTGGGTTTGGCTTCATGTACTTCACCCTAACTTTCAATCACTGACTCCTGTTGTGTTTTACCCTCCTTCCCCCTCTTCCTCCACCAGGCTCTTTATCTATTGAGTGAGGCTGCCCTGGCTTATCTTCTGAGCTTATGAAGAAACTACTCTAGGTTCTCGTTTCCCAGTTTTCTGGCAGAGTTTGCCATTGTTTTTCCCCTAGGGAGTTTAGGAATGAGGAAGGGGCTTAGGAGAACCTGTCCATTTGGTCTATCACATATCACAGATTGCCAGATAACCAATGTTAGGATACAAGGGGCATGTCTACATGAGACAATTTGAGTGCAGTAGACTAATTCTACTGCCCATTAGTGAAGGGGGAAAAACCCATGCTAATGTGCAGTAGAATTAGTCTACTGCGCAGTAGCATCACCTAAATGTGCATGCCTGTTATTACAGTTAGTACCTGTTGTTACAGGTGCTAAACTAAATGTACAGTAACCATTAAGCATTAATACATGTGTAGATGTGCCCAAGTAATCACAATAGGTAAGATTGTATTTGTTGTTTGATGATATTATCTCAACTCATGCAAATCTTCCATTGTCATAATAGGACTTATGTAAACCTGATATTTCCCCTGAATATATGTGCAGTGCACTGAGGACTAGAAGGGAGACATTTTTCAGCCCTATTGCCAAATCCTACTGCAAACTGCAAAACACCAGTAGAACTGCTGGGGAGTTGCTACTTAGCCTCAGAACTACATAAAACTCAACAACGGCTAGGCACCTGGCATGTTGTGACCTCTCCTTACATCATTCACAATGGTTTCATTGTTACCTTATGCTTCCTGCATCTGTTTTTTGCAGCCATCTGTTGCTTTAATCTAATATTTAGAATGTAAACTCTGGGGCAGGAACTCTCTCAGTTCTGTGTCTGTACACAGCGTAGCACAATCTGGCCCTAATCCATGACTGATGTCATATAGCATTTCCATAACACCAGACTAACATGGCTAACTACCTCTCTCTACCAATACTTAATGACAATAATAAGCTGAACCTGCATAATGGTGGATCAATCTTACCATTGCATCCATGAGTCCACCAATGTGTAAGGAGCCCTTGAAGTACTAAATCCTGTGGCATCAAGTATTGACTGAGCTGTGAGAGAACCTTCTCTGGCTGAGAAGGAGAGTACTGATTGCCTAGATGTGACGTGTTGATTGGGATATGTATTTCAGAGAGACATGCTCCAAATCCAACCAAGGAACTGATGCCTCCTGCCCTAGGGTCCCAGGCACAAACAGAATATACTCTGCATCTTATCAGTATATCCTCCTGCCTCAAAGAAGACAAATCAGGAGGACAAGTTCACAACAAAACTATTTGATGCTTGATATGGTGATTTCAAAACCTTAGGAAACTGAGGAACATAAATCATCCGCAGACTAGATTGTGTTCTGTATGGTTTAAACAGACACTATATGGATTCTTATCCCATTACCTGAGTTGGTTTTGGTGACTTCTTTGTTCCTATGAGTTTAATGTTTGCTTGTCTCTCCCAGCTCTGCCCGCCTCCTCAATCTCAAAATCACACATCCTGCCATGCACATGTGGCATGGCAGGAGATGTGATTGTTGGGATTGAGGATCTGCTGCCATGCTGCCTTTAAATTAAAGTCTGTCAGTAACCTCAATTACAAAAATATAGATTAGGTGTAACTGCAGTGGAATGAGTGGAGCTATGAAGATAAATGAAATCAGAATTATACGCTGAGACTTCATTCTTCTCCACCCTTAGTCTCATCCCGTTCCCACAAAGATGCATGACAGGACATTTTTTTTAAATGGGAGAAAGGAAATAAACATTCTATAGTAATTTTTCTGAAGCCCAGCTTCAGCCCTAATATCACAGCTCTGCAGCTGGTTTAAATATTTAGGAAATGTAATAACCATACCCAGGTGCAAAACACAATATAAAATATACTACAGGGGTTTAGAGATTTTAAAGGGCTTAGTAAGAGTTACAATCAATTGGACTTTTCAACTTGAACTGGAAAACAGTGCTGCCCTTTGGGCTAAAGAAGTGGTTGCCAGTAGCCAATCAAGCCCTAATGCTGAAGATAAAATTGTTAATGCAGACACATCACTTTGGCCCACCAACAGGTTTTAGTAACAGGTGGAAATGTGGCTCCCTAAATTCCCTACTTAATGTTTTCCAGGGAGACCAAACTAGTTTTGTTCCAAACCTATTTATGCTCTGAATGCAATTATGTTATGCACCAAGAATATTAGGCCATTTGTATCACTCAATTAGCTCAACATTCTGACACGTCTTTTTATAAACATGATGTTGGCTCATCTCCGGGAACATCTAGTGGATCATTCCATCGCTGCTCAGGCAGAGAGCAATAGAAACACAGAATAATAAAAATTGGAGACTGCTTGGTAAAGTGCTTGCAACAATCCAGATCTCAGTTTTCCTCTCACACTTGTGCACCTCCATTATTTCTGATAATATATTCCAAGTTAAACCAACGTAGGAGAAGTCCTAAGCCCACTTAAATAAGATGTATCAATTCCTAAAATGCTATTGTAATGTACTAGCTAGTCTTCAAGGGTTATATATTCAATAGCAAGTGATTTGGGAGCTGAAATCCTAGCATCTCAGGCCAAATCTACAATGCTATTCAGACACCCAAGTGCACAGACAAGTGCCTTCAGGGGTTAACAAAAGTTCCTAAACATGCCTCAAATTCCCATTGAAGTTAATGAAGCAGCTCAGACTTCAATGGTCAGCACAACCCTGCTCAGGCCTCTCTGTAAGTATTCAGGCAACTAGCCAGCATCAAGCTCCATGTTGCTACAGTCACTTTGCTACTGGTACCAGAGGGCATTTATACATGTGCTCTGGGAGTGGGAGGGAGGGGGCACTTTAGTTAGAGTGGCTCCAAGAGCTGTTCTGATTAAAGTGCCCAGAGCATCTCGTGTATCAGCACCCCCACGCTTAAGAATAGTGGCAGGGGCACTTTAACTAAAGCTCATTGAACAAGCCTTAGTTAAAGTGCCTCCACTGCCATTTTTAAGCATGGGGATGCTGCTGTACAAGATGCTGGAGTCTGCTAGAGTGCAGTAATTACCACACTTCAGCAGACTCAATTAATCAAGTCTACTCCGACACTGTGTAATTACAACGCATCGGAACAGTCTCCCTGCTCGTGTATAGGCACCCAGATTCAGCAAGATAAAAGTTAGTATGGACTGGATTGACTGCAACTGAGCTTCATTGCAGACGTACCCTTAGTTTAAAAAGAAGGGTGATTAATCTTGGAGATTCATAAATAGCCGGCAAAGACACCATTTCTTTTTTATTCAAATACCTGAAGTTTAACACTGTACATTGTCACCATTATAACTTGCCTATCATAAGACCAAGAAAGCTATTGGATAGGCATGAATGTATCAGTTAAGACCACCAATCAACTGAAAAGTACTAGAAAACAGAAAGTGGCTTAGGTCTGTATGGGAGGAGAGAATCATTGCCAACAAAGACATAGCAAAAGGAATCTGGTTTCAATTTGTAACTAATTTTTTGCCTTCCACAGTGTGTGGTATAGTCATTCAGCTGAAAATCTTAGTGTTACATGAGCCAACTCTGTCAGTTTTCAGTAACTGAAGGACTAGAAAACATAAATGTCTAGCATTTAAGTTGCCCCAATGTGGTATTGGTATGAAGGTTTTTTCTCCCCAGTAGCTATTATGAAGCAAAAATGTTTCCAAAGCAAACTAAACAAAATAGCATGTATAAAAACTGTGAAGGCAGCTGAGTTTTCTATTTTCAATCTCCGCCAAAGAATCAGCTTCTCAGAGTACTCTGGAGGGTAGGGCTTACTAACAATTCAGCTCTAATTCTTTTGGCTCTCTGTTGCTAGCATCATGTTACATACTTTAATATAAAAGAAGCTGTTGTTTTGATTAAACAAGAATCCATCATGTATTCTTAAAAAGGGAGAGGAAACAAATGCAGTTCTCAGGATGCCAAATCTCATAACCTCTCAAATATACTTAACAGCAAGGAGGTCTATCCCAGGGAACAGAAGTGAGCAACTGGTAGGTAGGCCAGTGGAAAAAAGTAAGGCATAGATAGCAATATCTCATCTCAAAGCAACCCAAAAAAATGAAAGAGTGCAAAATGCAGAAAAATCAGGGCTGAAGTCAAATGAGTGCTCTTCACAAAGCAAAACAAAAATTGGGGTTTTTTCCCCATTGCATCAAACCTTTTCTAATCATTTATACCAGTGCAGACCAGGTGTGAAATCCTATCATTCTAATTTCTAGCACTTTATGCAGGTGTAAACAACCCAAACAACTATGCATAGTGGGCACATCTATAGAAGATGCTTAATGCACAGTAGAATGCCAGCAAAAAACATGCTAATACTAAAGGGACTAAAAAAAGTCACTAAAAAACCGTGTACTGGTGCTACAACACAGTAACTATAGTTACTGAGCATTTAGTTATTACCCCATTAAGCAACTTACTGTGCATTAATGAGCATGTAGATGTGCCCAGTGAAAAGCAACAAAGAGTAAAACTCATGGTATGTTTCATGAAAACCTAGCACCCCCCTGACTGAAAATTCCCTTGGGTATCATCAGCCTTCTAAATACAAGTTAAAAAAGAAGAGCAATAAAATATACTCTAGAGAGTTTTATTTAACTGTCTTCCTTTTTACTTTTTCACACTCAGCAGCACTTTTGGTCTGTATATCCTGTCCTTGATGGGCTATCAACTATTTTTTACTCCTCTTTTTTCTGTTTCAGTCTGTCTTAGGGTGTATATACCACTTCCACAGTGCTCATAAGAGCACAACCAGAAAGCACACCTTACCCCTCTTTTCCTGCCAAACCTGGAAAATAAGTAACAAAGCTTCCCTGATGATGTTTTTCATCACCACTCTTGAGATCTCTGTCTCCCATGTACTTTTGAATGGTGGCATGAGGCTACTCTCCTGTGGCTGCATTGCCTTGTTTCGAGGTTTGGCACATACATGAATGTGGCATGTTTTTCAGATGCTTTCTTAGGAGTGCTACAGAAGCAGCATAAATGTACCCTAAAGGATACTTAAAAGACTATTCAGCCACAATCAAATGAAGAGGTTCAGCATCACAAATGAGCTATTCCAATATCTATTTATTTGTCTTAGTACAGTAAAATTAAAGATTTCTGTGTTTTGGGGTTATGAACTTTTATACCTAACTGTGCTTTCAACAACTATCAGCACATATATATTTATATATTTAGTCTTGCAGCCCCTAGACAAAGGAATCCCCCTGGCCACTAGACAAAAGCATGAAAGATCTTCCCATCAGTCCCACATAGAGCATTGTTCAAGGCAAGCCACGTGCAATGCACAGAGTGCACAGATTCTAGGGGGAGGCAACATCACACACATGCAGATGATGCAAAGGTACTGTTTTCCAAAGAAAATGAGTAGAAGCCATATGCCAGCCCCACACCAAGCTGTAATCTTCTTACCACAAACTCTGTACATGTCACCAGACTTTTGCAAGTGAACTAAATGCTACCTGTAGTAAGAAATCATAAGCTACACATCACAAACTGATCATGCTGGGCCAAGCTTCCATCCCCAGGCCATCTGAGGGGTGTGGGGCCAATCCAAGGCACAGATCCTGTGTATGGGGTTCAGTTCACAGGCCAGATCCAGTGCAGGGTTAGTCTGTGGGGACACCTCGGCATGCCAGCCCAGCCCCATGCATCTCATCCAGCCAAAAACCAACCCTGGAACCTGTGGTAATTAATGTTGCCTTTCCCCAATTGCTAAATTTCCAGGTCCACAAGTTGCTCCATGAACCAGCTGACATAGCTCTGTGGGCCACATGCAGTCCACGGGCTGGAAATTAAGGACCACTGTACTGGGTGATCCTGCTTTACTTCACTAACCTCTTTTTATTTTCTATCATTTCTCCAATGCCATGTGTTTCATGATTAGCATTATTATTTATTATTTGTTTTATGTTATTGTTTATTTTAAGGGTGATCTTATTTTACAGCTAACATCACAATTTAAATGAAGATGCTATAGTATACAGAATAGTTCTTGTACAAAATTACATTTAGGGATTTGTTAATTTAAATAAACATATTTATCAAAAAGTCCTAATTGTTTGGCCTCGCTGATAGTTGCACATTTAAGAATTCACAGGAAAATTAACATGCTAGCATCACCCAAGCAAAGCTGATGTCTGTCAGTCACTTCTGACTTCACTGTAAACTCCCCAACCCATAATGAGACATGAAGAATAATTGCACAACAGTGGTGTGTTTTTAGGAATGAATGCTTTCTACTGCAGCAATACAGGATAAATGGGATGTATAGAATAGGAAGGATGTAGTGCTGTCATCCTCTCAGATATTGCTAATGGTATTAATAGGTGAATACTGCTACAGTCATACTCCACAGTTGTCAGGTAGCTCATCTTCAGAAGATCATTGAACTTGTAGATGTGTCTCCATCTCCTTTTAGGATTCATCAAAAGCCCATTCACAGGAACAGAAAGATTTTCATTTACTTGGATCAAGCCTGTTTTGTGTGAAACTATTCCCCTCTTCACCTTCAAATCCTTCCATAGGCTCATTTTTTCTGCTTCCACCTCAAATTTCCATCTAGAATCTAACAGGTTCTCAGTTTTCCACAAGAGACAATTTGCATGGAAGGACAGTGCTCAATGGGGGAACAGGAAAAAATGCTGTTATTTGAAATGGGGAGAGAAAAAGTGCAAGAAACTAAAGGAGAAGGGGTTAAGAACAGACCGGGTTCAAAAGTATGTATGAATTCTGTTTTGATAATTTCATGTCTTCTGAGGAAACCTGACTGATGCAGTTTTGCCTTTCTTTGGATAATAGCCAAACCTGACCTGCTTGGATTTTGTTTTTCATTGCAGAAATGCCAAGAAGGATTTTACCGTGCTACTTCAGGAGAATGCTCCCCTTGTAACTGTAATGGCAACACAAACAAGTGCCTTGATGGATCTGGAATCTGTGTGGTAAGTTGAGTCCGGAGACCCCACATTCCAGACTAGTCCCCTACCTTTCATCTATAAATATGTTTTATTTTACCTGTAAACACAGATTATATTTTGAGTGAAACAATAGACCCTTAGCTTTTCTTCCTTCACATTCAAATGAAACTGTACGGGGTTGTCAACCGGCTGGATGCAGTGGATGGGGAGTGGGAGGCAAGGGAAGCTCACACGCAGCGGCTGCTGCCACTTAGTGTCCAGCTGCTCGCCATCCCCCCCAGCTCAGTGTCTAGCCATGCTCCATGCCCCACCCTTGGCATCTGGCCGTATGCCACCCCTCACCCCCACTCGGCAGCCGGGGGTACACTGCTCTGCATCCAGCCTCCGGAGGGCACAATGATGCAAAAATTTTGAAAACCCCTGAAATAGTATACGCATGGATGAAATACCCTCAAGGAAAACCTAGGTTACTGTAAGTCACAATGTCAAGTCTCCCATCACCATGTCTACTTCCAGATGAGCATGCACATACAGTATGTGGCACCACAGACCTCTCTGTAGTACCACACACTGCACATGCAGGCATTCCCCATGCTGCTGCCTTGCAGCAGACTGGAAGGGGAGCTGGGAGATCCTAAGGTCAAAAAAACACACACCAAAAAATTGGGCGGCGCACATGGCAACAGCATGCACCACCCAAGACCAGAGCCTGGCTGGCCAGAGCCACATTTCGGCTGCCATCCAGGCTCCCAGCTGCAGGAGCACTACAGCTGTAGCTCCCCAAGGTTCGCAGGACCCCAGGCTCACCTATCACATCCGTGGTAACCTGCCACATGCCAGAGCACATATGGCATAGGCATTCCCCAGGGACAAGTAGTAGTGTACAAGGTGTGCCGCCAGGAAACAAACATCCACACTTATCTGGATGCAACCCATAAGTAATGGATCCCAGTACACCACCATAGCAGTAGGTGTAATGCATTTCCAGGAAGACTTCCTTCTGAATAACATTTAAAGCCAAGGTCATGACGACATGCGTTCGTTAAAGATCCCAAAATGACAGGGTTAACCATAATTTCCCAACCAAATGCAGGTAATTCTATGCTGTCTACCAAAATTACCTTGGCAGTCTCAAAAAACACAAAATATCCTTCACTTCCTACCCTGAAGTGATGTTCTTTGTTTGTGTGAGTCATTAAACAGTACTCACATTTCACCTGAAAGGCGAAACAAATCCTAGAGGGAGAGAGTTTATGATAAGTCTGCAAATGGAGAAAAAGCTTTGGGATTCATCATGAAATGGACATATAAATGTGAACTCATTTCATTCTCCTCTTTACTGTACACTGTTGTATATCATACAAACAGCCTGTGACTGTAAGTGACCTCTGAGTGTGTACATACATGTGTTATCTATAGCAGTTCTGCCTCACAATTCACAGCAGCCAGCTTCCTGCTGCAGCCTAACAATGATAGGAGGTTGAAATAATATACTGAGGAAAGAATGTGTTTGAATTCCAGGGTAACATTATAGCCCGCCATATGCACTGTCTCACTCATTATCAGCTAAGATGGAATACTGTGGGTTCACATTAGTACGCTATCATTTGAATCTGGGGAATAAAAGTCAGAGCAGTGAATCTATCATACAATCAGTGAATGTATCATACTAACATACAATCAAAGAAATAAAATTCCCGTAGTGCTAACAAAGGTGGTGAAGGGGGATTTATGCTGTACCATATTGAAAGGTAGAGCCATACAAACAATTTACTGCAGCAAAAAAGGGAGCAGGGTTTTACTGCATGTTCCATGGTAACTGTCTACGTGCTTGTTTGTACTCAATGGTAAATATAAGCTAAAACATGACAGTGTGCCTCATTTTATTGAGGGCTAAGCCACCAGAGTATAGTTATGATAGGGGCCATTCACAGAACTGTTTTCTGTGAAGCAGCTTAACACAGTAAAGTCATGTCCCCTTTTCCCTGCTAGATAATACAGAGTACTATCTAGAGCTCCTGTGAGTCAGAAATAAAACTCTCTCCTACTGATTTACTCTGTCACTTCTGACAAGTCAAGTAACCCCTCTGTGCCTCAGTTGATTTAGCTGCAAAATAGAATAATACAATTTACCTAGTGTTGTAGGTCTCAATTTATACTTGGAAAGTACTCTCAGATCACCTAATAAAGGACGCTGCTACATACCAGTACATTAGCAACATTGTAGTTTATGTCAGATACATTGACTATTATTAAACTGCTGACAAAAGCAACATGTGCTCAGTAATGGAAACCATCTATGAAGTTGGCTAAATGCAGCCAGCACTAAGCATGACCATGGAGCACTGGTCCAGAGGCATTCCAATACCAGGCTGGCATGGGGAAAGCCTGGAGCAAGCTCCAACAACCACCTACAAAACCAAAAATGCTGATTTGAACCCACAATGACAGAGCACCGTATCCTAGCAGAATAATTTATATAATAATGCCCATTGCCCAACTTTTTTTAAGTCATGGTGAGCCACTATATTAAATATATTTTTTACTTCCGCTTCTTTCCCACAGTTGAGCTGTGCCTTTTTTTCCATTTCCAATTACTCCTGTTTTTTCATCAGCCTTAAATGTGTGGCAAACATCACCAAATGGGGCCCCAAACAGTTCTTCTAGAATCCCTCTGTTACCCTTGCTCTTGGCCTGTCATATATGATTAGTGTGGCCTCATCCTCCATGAGGTGGAGCCAGACGGGTTACCCTGTACTTCATCTGCATATACATTTTTGGAGGATCCCAGGACTCATGACACTAATGCCCTGTTTCAGTCATTAGTGGGGAGCTAATTAGCATATGGATCCTTTTGGGGAGGGGAGGGTATCTGGAGTACACACACATACTGAGCAGTGCTGAGCTATGGAGTCACCATGGCTTGAAATGCTATTGCCTTTGCTGGGACCTGGCCCAATGACCTATGGTAAATAATGATCTATTTGGCTTTGAACTAATATCATGCATAGTTTGTACTACATAGAAGTAGGTACAAAAGTTCTTCTTAAAAGTGCATGCATGGAGTACCTGTGCTAAAATTTGCAGCAGTTTCAAAAAAGCTAAAATGCATCAATTCTGGATTCACTAAGTCTATGAGTACCCAAATGGCTTTATGCAAATTAATATAGCTGTGTTTATTACAGAGTCAGTGTTTTCAGATTTGCCCGTCATTCCCACGAACTCAGGGAGAGCAGGGTCTGACAGTAAGTAGGGATAAGGGGCTTCAGGAAGAAGAAGTTAAGGGGAGAGAGGCCACCTGACCCCTACTCCCCTCCCCTGATTTATATTCCCTGCTGTAGCAATGGTAGTGGGACAAATTCAAGGCAAGCCTCCAATAATAGGATTCTATATGTTGAAACATATAACAAATTTATATATATTCAATATATAGAATCTACTTATGGGGCCCATCCTATATTTGGCATCATCTTATACTTGAGTAAATATGGTAAGTGTTTTAGTAGTTGCCATTCTCTGCAAAAAAGTATGGCACTCATTGAGGGTGGGAAAAAAATGAATAAGGTTGATTGCTGCTGAAAGTAATCTGGAAACATAGGGTCCAAATGTACTGTGACCTATAGTATTTTTAAAGATAATTAGATTCAACTGGAATGAGCAATTTCACTCAAAGTTAAATCCCAATGTATTCTGTCAGTCTGTATCAGTCCTTAGCTCAGCAAAGTAAGAAGATCCTGGAGGAAAGAGGATAGTGGGGAGGACAAAATTAGGTAAATTGGAGAAAAAGGATTTGATGAAAAGAAAGGGCAGATTGGAAGGATTTGGAAGAGGCTAGGAAGAGGAGAACATGAGGCTAGGACAGGAGTCATATGGACTGCAGGGAGTAAGAGTGTTTCAGAAAGAAAGAATGATTTAAGTTACAGGCAAGGATTCCTTAGGATGATAAATTGGTCCAATTAAAGATATTGCCCTAGGAAATCCTTGCCTCTTGAATAATTCCTGGACTATCACAGCTACAATATCACTCTAACAGGATTTAAGTTAGAAAAAGATGAAAGAATGAAAGGAATTACTTAGACATTGGTCAGGCCGTAATTGGAGTGTCCAGTTCTGGGTGCCACACTTCAGGAGGGTTGTGGACAGCATCAAGAGGGTCCAGAGGAGGGCCACTCACATAATCAGGGGGCAACAGGGCAGGCCTTATGAAGAGAGGCCAAGGGACCTGAACCTGTTCAGTCTCCACAAGAGAAGGCTGAGAGGGGATCTGGTGGCCGCCTATAAACTTGCCAAGGAGGACCATCAGGCAATGGAAGAGTCCCTGTTCTCCCAAGCACTACCAGGGGTAACAAAGAACAACAGCCACAAGTTGACTGAGAGTAGATTCAGGCTAGATATCAGGAGGCACTACTTCTCAGGGTGGCTAGGAGCTGGAACCAGCTTCCAGGGGAAGTGGTACTCACCCCTACCCTGGGGGTCTTCAAAAACAGGCTAGCCAGCCACCTCGCTGGGGTCATTTGACACCAACATCCTTTCCTGCCTATGGCAGGGGGTCGGACTAGATGATCTGCTTAGGGTCCCTTCTGACCCTACAAACTAGGAAACTATGAGCTATGAAACTTAGAGAAGATTTAGAAATGTAGGGCTAAATCCAATTTCACTATTCATACTTAAATGGTATGTATGTAGCCAGAGGAGCCAAGTACTCGGTGGCCCAAGGGCCCTCGTCCGCCTCTGGAAGAGGGCTGTCACCTGAAATGCATACAACTTTCCACAGATCCATCACCTTAGCCACTGCCCTCCCCCACAGCAAAAATAAAAGTCAGCACCTATGTATGTTGCCATGAAACAGCAATTTTTTTATACACTTAAGCACAGTCAACAGTTCAGCATTACCTGCCATAGCATACTAAACATGCTTAGGTCTGTACTCTGCCCAGACAGCTGCAGGTACATGTGTAAGGCTGGGCAAGTCCTGAAATTTTAGTCAGGCAAAAACACCAGAAAAAGAAGAATGGTCTAAGTCTTCTGGTTAGGTTCTTGCCAAGGGAGCAGGAGACCCATGCTCTAGGTCCCCTCACCAGGAAAGTATTTGAACTTGTGTTTCAGGGAAGTGCTTTCTAACCACCGGACTATGGATGAAGCATTACCCAAAATCCTCTGCAGTTAGTCCATTCCACCTGTATTCACTGTGTGAAAAGCACTGGAAAAATCCCTATCTCACTGGGAGAGGGGGCCCCAGCTGTAACCTAGGGTCTACTCCCCTCTGAGGCAACACAGTCTTACTAGACCACCCAACCCCTGCCTTATTCTCTTCCAGCTGATTCTACATCTGATTCAATGCCATTGAAAATAGCAGACAGGGCCCTAGAAGAACCTGATAATGACTGCAGCTGGAAAGCCTAGAATGACACAGGAGAGAGCCAGGCCACACAGAAGGGAATTCACACCACAGGGCAGCTTCTGGGAACAGAACCCCATGATACTGAGTCTGCAATACCCCCAGATCTGTATGCAATTTGTTCCTCTGTTACACTGGCAGATATCAAGCCAGATAGTGGGGTTGCAGGATACATGGGTAGGATCAGCCCTCTACATCCAAGTAGCTTAGGTAAAAGTTGTTTGAGAAGGGCAAGAGAAGAAAAGATTTTTGTACATATCACTATGGTTTTATTATCATTACTGTATTATTACAGCTAGATAAAGGAAGTTCTGCTCCTATTAGCTTCCTGCTTTAAATAAGTGATGGGATGTTTATCAAAGAAGTGATGATCTTTAATTGCAGTCACAGACTATGTTAACTCTAAATCATAGATGTCCCTAGATTTATCTATATGGATCTAAATCCATACCAGGAAAAATAAATGTCTTTACATTTCTCCAGTCAATTTCCAAAAGGAATTTTAAAAAAAAAAGATGACATATAGAAAAATCCAAAATTTTAGTTTGTGCAAGAAATAGTAAAAAAACAACCTAAGCATTATTCTGTTTAACTCATCTTGGTAGATACCTATTTGTTTTCTACTTTAGATGATAACTAAGACACAAACTAAACAAATGCATGAGTCTCGGGTATGATGAAAAAGAGAAGCACCAGCTGCTCCAGCAGAGATGAATTATAAGTTCAGATGTGATAAACATGCTTCTAGGCTTCTCTGTATGCAAATCCCCAAAATCAGCCTAGTGGCTGTGGCTCCCACAGCACAAAAACTATGAAATTTTCATTGGCTCCTGCTCTGACTTTGAAATCTAGTGAAAATTGAAAGCTTTTTCATGTTGCCCCAAGGTACAGTATTTATTTTTAATTTCTACAAACATCACTATTTATCTTAGGGTTCTATTTTTAAATCTCCTTTCAACCTTATTTATAGAGTATAAATCAATCCCAGGAAGTTTCTTAAAGCTTATTGAGTATACATGGTCAATAAATCAGCACACTCATTAGGTATCCAAACACAAAGAATAATTGCTTGTAGAGCATTCCTTTCATACACTCTAGTGTAAAATTGGTGCAGAGATCAATCATTTGATCCTTTAATTAAAACTGGACAGTTATGCAATCTATTTTCTAATATAGGAAAGGACCTCTTTCTATTAAAAGAAGAGAAATCAGTCGGTAGAAGCTAAACTGCATTTATGATAGAATACTGTATAGACATCAAAATGTCACATCTCCAAGTCATTAGTCAGTCCTGTTGCATGCATTGATGATTCATCCAACCCTTACTAGAATAGGAGACCCACTCTCTATGCTGACTGGAGTATTTTGCTCTCTGTAAGGTCTTCTTGTGCTCTCTTCAGTTATGCAATCAGAGAGAAGAAACCAGCCAGTCCAGTGCCTTGTAATTTTCAATTTGGGCTGTAAACCCATATCACTTGCTTCATGTATGAAATTACAGCAGCTGAAGATGGCAGACTGCAGACAAGATGAAATGTATTTCACCATCTTAAAGCATAGGCAATCAGGCTTCATCGTAAAAGAAATGAGCAGGATATGGAGGAGTGTTTTATACCTCCCTCAGCTTCTCTCCAACAAGCTGGAGCTGAGCTAGTCAGAGGGAAGCTCTCCATTTTAAATTCCCAGTGAAATTTGCAGGGTGGGAGAAGGAGGAGAGAAGTGGATAGTAAAATGAAAAATCCTACTGTGCTTCAAATTACTTTACAATTGACCATAAATTTGTAATGGTTGCAGACCATCATCTGCTCTAAAATGTTCTGAATAGCATATATAGCTGAAACAGCAAGCCTACAAGTTTTCTGAGACAGTGCAGCCATAGGCAACGAATAAGTGCTGAAAGGGGGGGGCACAAATCTGTGCCACTGCCTCAGTGGGGGCACACAACTCCATGCCACTGCCAGGCATTGGGTCCAGGCAGGCTGCAGGTCTATGCCCTGCCATTGGTGCAGAAATTATGTCGCCACCACCACCCTGGTGTCAGTACTGAAATCTGGGGGGGTATGTGCCCTGGCCTTCCCCCCCCCCAGGTCATATCACCAGTGAGTGCAGCCCAGGTTAATATGTGGAGTGGATTTAGGAAGGAGACTTGTGACTCTTACTCAAGAGCCCAGACTGAAAGATAGCAGTATATACCTTTGAGAGTGGAGACCAGTTGGGTTGACTTGTAAAGGGCTGTGACAATGACTTCAACGTGCAATGGAAGGGTGAAAGGGTTAAATGGCAAGTGGCAAGGACAGTTGTCTGCGGCATAGGTATTTTTTGACGGAGGTGACAGAGTTTTTGAGATTGACATAGTTTTTGAGGTTGTTATTAATAATGAAGGGAAAACAGTATACCAGTGTTTGATCAGTGAATGTATAGTAGGCTACACAAAACAGAATCTGAAGATAAAGAGTTAGAAGAGGATTCTGTTGATTTGTTCCTAGAAATCTTTTGGTGCTTTATTTTCTACAAGATGCTGCATATAAGATCCATTTACATTTGAGGTATCTGGTGATTATGGTAGAGTCCCTTTTGGGGAACTGCAAAGATAAAAGGGTCGTGATAGTAAGAGAAGACAGATTTACTGGAATCCATTCAGGCCTCTTATGGAATTTTTAACAGTAGAGGACGTTGTCGTTAGAATGATTTGTATGTCTAAGTGTTTGGGCTTACAGCTGAATGGAAGGGTTGGAATCGATTTGGCAGTTCTGCCCTTGAGGGTAATATGTTCCACATGATTGCTAAGGCAGGTTTGGAGAGGAGCCAGCAGATCTACATCCATCCATTAAGTACTAAGGGAAAACAGTGGGGAGCTGGCACAATTCTGCAGCTTATTAGGTACCTCTCACTCGAAGAATAACCTGGCAGTTTGCAACTGGTGTTTTTCCTTCTGCACAGATGGACTTTATCTGTCCAACATTGAGAAAGACAAAGGTAATATATACCTATAAGATCTACAAGGCCCCTGAGGCTTTGTTTGGTAAGGAGAAACCAGTCAGGGCTCAGGGACGCGGGGTCATCACAAGCACTGAACTTTGAGTGGGGCACTTCCTTCCTTTACACTAGTGTTTCCTAAACTTTTGGTACCTGAGGCACATTTTTTTTCTGGATTATAATTGGCAGAACACCAAAATGGCATGTGTATATATATTTTTTTCAAAACATCTAATGCATTACATGCCCCTGCAGGAGGAAATCATGCCAGTGCTGAGATGTAGTATTAAAAAATAGCACAAAATGCGTCTTCCTTTAAGCAAAGGACTAGTCTCTATACCAGTGGTTCTCAACCCTCTTAACCTCAAGGAACCGCTCCATAACTTTTCTGAATTTTGTGGCAGCCCAGTTGGAATTTACTGAGATAGATCTAAATTTTAAAAAAAAGATGGAGAGAGGCCTTGCGACTAAAAAAGATGAGAACCACTGATCTAGCTGGTGCCACTTAAGGGAGGCAAGGGCTGAACCTCATCCTGCTATGCTCTGCTCTGTGTACCTCACCCTGACCCCTGGTCTGCACCTCAGGGGGCAAGGGCAGCACCTGCTTCTAAGGTTGCTCCTGCAGAGTCTCATACACTGGTGACCACCCCCGTGACCTCTCCTGCTGCAAAAAATTGCTCCATCAGGGGATTCACCTGTCTGCCCACTTGCAGCAGAGCACACTGCTGGGAGCATGGTCTGGGGCTGCCTGGGGGAGGATAGCAGCAGTGGCCATCTTCAGAGGAGCAGCCTCAGGTAACACTGTAGAAGGTGGGGTAGACACAGGATGCCAGATGTGGGAGAAGAGGATTGATTTCTTCACAATATGGGATCTCGTGGCATACTTCCATTACTCTTGTGGCACATTCATAGGCTGCAGCACATCCTTTGGGAATCACTGCCACACACAGGGGCAAAGCAAAGTAGCTTCTTTCTCAGATGTGTGGGGCATAAGTAGTCAGCACTGCTGAGACAGGGCTGATTGCAGCAATGTTACTTGTTCATACACAGCAAGCTAGGGAAAGTCACAGGTGGAGAAAGTGCAGTTTTTAAAATGTAATCAGCATGCTTGAATAAAACGTATTTAATTTATGAAATAGACATGACATAAGTTCATAAATAAGCCATGACACAAGCTCAAGGGTCAGTAGATTCAAATTAGATCTGCATCCAGATTTTGTTGCCGAGTCCTCTCTAGGGCTGCCAACTCTCATGATTTTACTGTAAGGCACACAATACTTGGTGTTTTTCTCTTAAAGCTTCAGCAATCTGGAGTCATGTTGTTATATAAGAGACTCAGCTTTCCTTCAAAACACTAAAAGTAAATTTCTATCACTTGAGGGAGAAGCTCAAAATCTGAACCTTAAGAGGCTTAAAAAACAAAAGTCAAATTATGTATTTTTAAATCTCATGAATTGATGGTCTTTGAGACCAGAGTCTTGATTTCGAAAGTAGACAATGTTGCCCATCTCTGTAACAGAAGGAATACATATTCCAAAAGCTTGACCAGAAAGCTTGCATCTGGATCTGTACATTGTGGCTCAAGCCCATTTCTGTAGTTTAAAAAGTAAATCCAAAGGGTATACACATGTACATACTGTTTGCATCATTGCCACCATATGATTTACTTGTTTGTATTCCATTTACCTGGACTAATAATCATGACCAAACTATTTATCTTCATGAAAAGTTATCCATGTTGCATTGCATTAAAAATAGTCCCTTTTCAACAGAGAAATCATTTTCTGAATTCATGATGGCGGCTTGATTCAGCCTCCAACTTTCACAGATAACCTACTCCTTTTCCTATTGAAATCATGAGTTTTGCCATCAACTGCATTAAATGAAAAAGTAGGTACCACATGTGCACCTAATTCAACTGTATTACATTTGTTCAAACAAAAAAGTATATTTGTCTTTCCATTTGCAAATACTGATATTTACCCTTTCCCCCCTTCCCCTCCCCCATGGATAGGAGAGTAGAATTTAGTTTGACATTTTGGAAACATTGTTTTATTTCACAAAAGTCTCTCTTTGCAAGGCTTTTTGCTTTTTGAGGCAGTTTGTTTAATCTTTGTTTATTTTCATTTCTGTAAAAACATATTTCTCTTTTGCTGGGCAACTTGCCCCAGTGCCATTACAGGGAGAAGATTCAATTTCCTATAATATAATAATAATAATATAATATTTTCACAGATCAGAAGCTCATTGCACTGGGCATGGTACAAAGACAAAATAAAGAGATGGTGTCCTGTCTCAAACACTTACTGCCTAATCCAACATATGCATGCTATTAGGCCTATACCCAGCAACATATTTAGGTGCCTAATTTCGATTAAGATGCCTAAACTCCCCATCATTTAATAGAAGTTTAGATGACTAAATAGGCATTAGACACCAACACACCTTCTAGAACATTTAGTTCTTATGACTTCTGTCAGACAATGTCATATAGCAGAAATGGTGAAAGGAGAAAAAAGTGCTGTTTCCTGGAAGGACTTCAATTTGCATGGTGCAAAGGAATCTGAGATACGTCTTAATACCACTTTTGTGAAATAAGATGCCCAGTGTAGTTGGCTAGATGACATAATGTAGGTGGAGAAAGGATGGTTTATGTAGCTCAGGTTGAGAATAATCTCAGCACAGAATAATCTTTTCTACAGAAAATACATGAAGTGTGGCTATCTATAATAAAGACTATGTAGACCCATTCACCTTGATTTATAATAATTTGTAAGACTGTAGCAATTCAAGTAACTTGGCATTTTCTAACATAGGAAAATACATTCAGAATACTTTATCATCTGACAGGCTGTTGATGATATAATGGTACATGAATGATTACATACTGTGGAGTGTATCTTCATTTAGAAGCACTTACAAGCCAGCTAAGTTTTAAGAGACATCACTGACTTGACTTTGGTTTTGTAATAATACCACTTGTATTAATATGGCTGCCTGCAAAGGACTTGGGTTAAAATTTTAACTTAAAATAACAAATCTATGCAGCTGCTATGTCCTTAGTTTCACTGAAATCCGCCTTAATTTCTCTGTTGTCTGCTAAAATGTGAGTAATATTATGTTCATTTGAACATGTGCACTTCTACCTGAAGAGACAGAGAGTGTGCATTGTCTCCTAGGGACTCTACCATAATCTTTCATGTTTTCCTTTTGTCATTTATTTCCTCCATGTTTATAAAATAAATAACAACACTATGAATAGAAAAGGTTTCAATTAATTTTTAAATCTTCTTTCAGAAGAGGATTTGGGATTATAAAGGTTGTAAACATAGTAACATTTTCAACTCAAAATCATGGTGCAAAATACATGGTAACGTGCATGCAAAAATATATGTAGGTACCCCTGTCTAGGGGTGCTCCTCTCCTGGTACTCTCTGAAAGGTAAATCAGTGAATCTGCCTTGTGGAGTTCCCTGTTTATTGTTTCTCACAATCATTTATCTGAAAAAATGTGCTCAGTTTAAAAAGGAAATTTTTTTTTTCTATAATTGTAAATCCAGGTTTACACCTCTTAGGGTTCTCAGAAACACTTCTGAAATCCAGTGTCATCTTTCTCTTCCTCGGTTTCACATAGATATATTCTGTTGAAAATGCACAGAATGTATGTTGGCTCTGGAATGCTAATGGAAGTATACAACATAAAGACACATTTTCCTCTAAAGACAAATGTATGACCCTGACTACACCAGGGAATCAGATTTGTTGAATAAGATAATAACATTTCCATATAGTCACTTTCCTGAATAGACTCGCACTTGAAAGTGCCTCAGGCACTCAGCTAATAAGGTCTTTAGGGATGAGGTTCTGTTAACAATCTCCATTATAGTGAAAGAAAAAAAACCAGATATGAGACGTACCACCGAGTGCCCTGCTACCCTACTGCATTTAGCACCATAGTATTTGAGCAACTGGAAAACATCAATGAATTTATCTTAGCAATGCCCATTGTGATGCATAGAGACCTGAGGATTGGATAGGTAAACTGAATTGCCCACAGCAAAACAAGAAAGTCTGTGGCAAAGCCACAAACTGAATTTAAAGCTCCTAAAGCTTTAAATGTGGGGAGCAAAAAGAGAGCCCCGGGCAACGTCAGGCCCCTGAGGGACTCGTCGGGCAACCTGGTGCTCGCAGCCAATGGGAAGGCGGAGATCTTTAATGGGTTCTTTGCCTCAGTCTTCTTGAGGGGGGACCGGGACTTCCCTCCCGTTGGAAGCCTGTATTCCTCCTCAGAAATCACTGCTAGGCCATGGGTGAGGGTTGACTTGGTGGAAGGGCTTCTGGAAGGGCTGGATGTCTTTAAGTCAGTGGGCCCGGATGACCTACACCCAAGGGTGTTGAGGGAGCTGGCGGGGGTGATTGCTG
>JAGPOW010003642.1:86517387-86537079 GCA_030014935.1 Caiman crocodilus | reverse complement strand
CATCTTTAAGAGTAGATTAGATAGGTACTTGGCTGGGGTCCTGTGACCCTGACACTCGTTCCTGCCATTGGCGGGGGGTCAGACTAGATGGCCTGCTCTGGGCCCCTTCTGACCCTAGATACTATGATAATATGATAAGGCCTAGTTCAGTGCCTTAATCAAAAAGCCATCTTTTCTCTTTCAACTTTGATCATTTGCATGATGCAATATTCCCTATAGAAGACTTGGGAAATGAGAGTAAATAATCATGTATGAATATTGCTTGATTATTCTACCTCTTTAAACTGTACTAGCCTTCCAGATTCTTTCATGCCATATCTCCTCTCACACCATGCCTGATTTCTTTTTTCTGTCTAACCTTCTCTCCTCCCCATCCAGCTTTGGGCTCCTTCCATTCCTAACCCCATTTGATGTTTAATATAATCTATAGTTCCAAGCTTTCTCCTACTTTGTTCCAAATATCCCTCTGATATCAATCTTTTGCATGTCATTTCTTTTTAAATCTCAGTGTAGCACAGCTGTTAGCATCTATATATATATAAAAAATCCTCAGGTAAAGAACAGTTGTAAATTGTGCTTTGCATGTTTTATCTGTTGTAAGGAACCATCATGGATTTATAGCTTTGTGTAAATAAACAATTATCATAATTTTTGTACATTGGTATAGTTATGTGTCATACCTGTAAAGATAGCTGCACTGATATTATGACTGAATTTGAGATTATTCTCAACCTGGGCTGCATAAACCATCTTTCCTCCATCCACACTATGTCATCTAGCCAACTACACTTGGCATACTATTTCACAAAAGTTGTATTAAGATGCATCCCAGATTCCTTTGCACCATGCAAAGTGAAGTCCTTCCAGGGAACAACACTTTTTTCCCCTTCCATTGTTTCTGCTTATGGGCAGTGGAGAGAGGATGTGGGGTATAAATGGGGTATAGGAAAGGAACAGTAATTTATGAGATTACTGGTGGTGGACTTTCACTGCAAGAAAGTGTGCTAAGACACTAATGGGGGTTGGGTCACCCTTATAATTCAGCAAAGCTTTCAGATTCAAGCTTAGGGGTTTAGCAGTGCAGTGTTTTTCAATACCAATGATCACTGCGTATGGCCTTGAAGATGAATGTACAGCTATGCCTAACTGTCAGTTTTGACATAACCTGGGTGAAGCTAAAACGCATGTAGTGACCAGCTCAGGTCATCCCACAGGATTCACCCAGAATCTAAAATGTTCTAAGCTCTTCTCATCAGAACCTGCCTCAGTCTAAAGAGAAGGATATAATATAACAGTCAAAGAAAATAAGACTGGCTACATGGTCAATCAGCCAAGCTGTATATTTATAGCTTTTGTACGAGGGGGTACAGGCAGTGCAGGATATAAACTGAATGATGACCTCTAGCTATGAATAAGTGAAAGTTCTCAATTTATACCAGCATGTAAAGGTGATCTTAGTGTATCTAACTCAAAGCAGGATTTATGATGTCAGATTCAGGGTTTATGATTCAGAGGAATCACTACTGTTTTTTCATTACATTTTCCTCTTTTTATTCTTTTTCTATGCTCCCCTGGTCACAAAATACAGCTCAGTGCAGTACAGCTTTAGTTCAAGGAGAATTTTCAAATGTACAGTTTTTGGGTAGTTCACGATAAACTCATTCCCCTGTAATTTGGTCCTCCTGGAAATGTAGTGTTGATTGCTCTAAGTCAACCGTATTGTTGGCAGACACTGTACAATCTTCTTCTTGCAGCTCTGCAAATGCACCTGAAACCTGACCTTCAGCTTCCCTGTTATTCCAGAGTGCCAATTGCTAACCATACTGTGATTTTTTTGATGCGATTGAATTTCTACTAGAGAAGATGCTAAGGCACCAAGGTCATTTTCTTTTCTATCACCTATACCAGCTTCAAATATAGAATTCTAGACAATGATGTCTGACAAACTAACCCAAGGCAAAATAATTCCCACCATCTGTCAAAAATCTGTGCTAAGTGATGTACAGGGAGAATTTTAACTGGGATTATCACAATCATTATTACACAAGGTGTAAGGCAGAAAAAAATCATAGCAACCCAGTCTCTTTAAAGATAACTCACTGGTAGAGAGGGGATTTTTTTTGTTTTGTTTTTAGTGGAGTTTGATTTTTTCATTCCCAAAGAAACATTTTCTGGACACCTTGCTGAAGTACAAATGACTGAGATAGATTCCTGAATTCTGTTTTTGGCTCTATGATATTCACTGCTGAGTGGTAATAGACGATTCACTTAACTCATCTGTGCCTCAATTTGCTATCTGTAAAATGAGCAATTTATCAATGCTTAGTTAATCTCACTGCTTTAAATGACTTAATTAATAATAGCTTGCAAAGTGGCTTGAAGTTCTTATGGGAAGTGGTAGTCAGGTGCATAGCTTTATAATCATCACCATAAAATACCATGGTGTCAATCCTAATCTAGCATAAATTGACCTGGCTGTGCTGATTTCAACATTGCTATGACAACTCATACCAGCTGGTGATCTGCCCCTTTCTATGTGAGTTGATAAATTGCTCATTTTATAGATTGGTTTTACCAAATGTTGACCAAAGGAGATTAAAACCCTTCTCAAGCAGGTGGACTATTTCCTGATTATTTTGTATGTCAGAGAAAAATAGGAAAACTAATATTGAAGTTCCTGCACTATATTTTTCAGAAGATAGTATATGGCATTCCCCTGAGTTGCCTCCTCTGTGCTAGCTTCTTTAAAGCCAGGAGAAACGCGTAGTAATAAATCCAGGTATGTAAAATTCACATTACAAAAAAAGCAAAGACACCAGCCTATTAGTCTTTGTTAATCTACAATTTTCCTTGATGTTCACTTTAGTCATCGAGTTCATGGAATAACCCCCTTTCTCCCTGAATAAGCATGCATCTGTACTGAAATCTGTGATGCTTATATACACCAGTGGGCAATTTTCACTTTGGCTTGGTGCCAGGCGGTTAATCATTCCTTCCAGTGCATCCAGCTCTTAAACAGACCTGACCACTACATCTGAATTCTAACGACATTTCTTGGCACTATGCAGGACACACTTTTTGTTCAGAGAGACTTTCCATGCTCATACCCTCACTGAGCTTCATCCTGTGTGCCACTTCGTCCACCATCTCTGGCAGTCCAATTGTTCAGAACGTCTTAATTTGTCATGCATTGCCAGTTACAAACAGGTTCATTTTAATCTGTTAGTACTTTGAAGGGTTCAGATCTGGCACCAGTCCTTGTTCTGCTTGGCAAAGAACTTGCCTAAATCATTTCTGCTTGGCCTGAATTAAGCAGCACCTTTCTTTAACATTTGTCACTCTTTTTGCTTTTGAAGGATTGCCAGAGAAACACAACTGGAGAGCACTGTGAAAGATGCCTGGATGGTTACATTGCTGATGTCCTCAGAGGAGTGCCCACATTCTGCCAGCCTTGCCCTTGCCCCTTGCCATCATTTGCCAAGTATGTAAAACAGTCTTTTCTTTTTTCTTTTCTTTTCTTTTCTTTTCTTTGTGCCCTTTCTGTTCTGAGTTCAGAGCCAGAAGCAACAATCCTCATTGGATATGGGAGGAGTAACAGATTGCTGCACTTCCAAATACAAAAAGCACATTTTCCCACATTTTCATTTGTTTAAATTTATAACTGAGTGAAAAGGAAAAAGGAAAATAACATTTGATTTAAAGCCATATTTTTTCAGTCACTCCCATTGATTCCTACAAGCAAAGAGGAGGAAAATATCTGAACAGCTTTGAGCTCTTTTTTGTAAATAGAAAAGCTTGCTTAATGGTACAGTGTCTTTTAATAGCCTTCCAAATGCCAAGACCATCCTTTTTGTGTGGATAAGCACTGGTATAAGATACCAATGACACATGCAGAAATTGATCAAAGATTGTCCATAGCATGACAGACACCCAAATAAGTGGTAGCTTGGCACAATTCATGAAATCCCAGTGTCTGCTATTTTATGCATCCAACTTCAGTAGAGACATGCAAAATGCTAGAGGATGCATTAGAGTGTAATTTCAACTGACTCATAGCCTGGTTTCGATATGAGACTCTGAAGCCTGTCAGGCAACAAAGGTCTAGGCCGAAAGCAGCACACTGGCAGCAGTCATTATTTCTGTGCTTTCAAAACTATCGAATAAACCACCATGTGGGACTTTGTATTACTAACCTGTCCTGGCACAGCAAAGACAACTGAAGAAATTGTCATTCTCTTGTTTGAAACCTATATCCCATAAGAGACATCTTACATTGAAAGGGAAGAGAGGTTGCTGTCACTGAAGTTGTAAGACACTCTTTTTAGTGAACCAGCTATTTCCTCCTTATATTTCCCATTCCATTTTCCATCAGCCTTTCCTTGACTGAATTTCTTCCCCTTTGTTTCATGATGTTTGTTATGGCTACCAGAGGATTACTCTAGCACAACCTTGAATTGTGAAGACTTGCTTTCTGTTCAGATGCTCAGAGGCACAGGATCATTATAACAATTGGACCAAACTTCATGGTCCTAAGTCCTACAAAGTATTTCCCAACAGCTACATGCGCATGGAGACTGCAGGGTGGGAAATAGATGTTATAAAACATTAAAACATGACAGCCTTGACTAGATCAGAGAGCTCTCAGGAGGGAAGGGGCTGGAGGAGCAGAATGAAAGGGGGGCTTGGGGGGACACAGAAAGATGTTCAGTTTTCTTCACAAAGATCTTTTACTATGTTTAAAAAGACCAACCAAATGAATGAGTTCACAAGTGCAGTGCATTATTTTCTCATGCTTCAGGAGCTGGGTCAATACGTGACCGCAGTAGAAACAGAACAGTTGCACAGCATTTTGTTTAGCAAATGCAATTTAATTTTTTTCAGGTGGCTGATTACCATACAACAGCCATTTCAGTTTGCAGTCACAGTTCCCTTATACAGGATATCCAGACATTTGAAAGCTACAACATAGATGCGTCCTTATTCTTTTGCAATTTTTTGTATGATACCATACATTTTGACCTATATCAAAGTGGTCAAATAAAATATAGGTTTCCTGGAAGTACAGGCCTGACAGTCAGATGAGGTAAATACAAGTAACCCCATTGACTTCAGTTAATCTAGACTGATTTCGTTTTGTGAAGCATCTGATCCATTCTCTCCCAATGTTCCTCATTATGAGATTTCCTTATTTAAACTTACATTTACCTCTGTTCTGCAGAAATTTGGACTTCATTCTCATTGTAACAAAATATGTGTCAGAAATAGAAAAATGTAAAATTGGAATTATAAAATTTTTATGCTTCACATTTTAGCTTTTCGTATAATTGTATTGTGTCTTTTATTTGGGTATTTTGGGTGAAATCCTGCCTTTCCTAAAATCAGTAACAGAATTCTAATTCAGCTTTGGGCTCTATCCACTTCAAGTCAATTCCCTCTTTTCCTGTAAATATCTTTCCATATTGATGCTGTCTGAGCGCTAAAAACTATTCACCTGAGCTCTACAGCAATATTAATGGCTAAAAGACCTACTTCTCTGAATGAATTCAGTTGAAGATGTAGCATTGACTTCAGTAGGACAAGGATAGTATGATTCACTATAATCATTCATGCTGTGCTTTTGCTTGCAGACATATTTCCACACCATAAAAGTTAGGGGACTTATCAGTGACTTATATTCAATTAAATCACAACTTTTTCAGTGTTAATATGAATTTTAAATATAAGTTAAACCCAATTTATAGTCCTAGAACCTAATATCACTTAAGGTAGTTGATTACAATGTTAAAAGAGTAAGTAAAGGTAAAGAATTTCTGGAATATGCTTTAGACGGAGAGTAGATTCAGGCTAGATATCAGGAAGCACTACTTCATAGTCAGGGCAGCTAGGATCTGGAGCTGACTTCCAGGGGTGGTGGTGCTCTCTTCTACCTTGGGGGTCTTCAAAAGGAGACTAGATGGCTACTTATCCAGGGTCATTTGACCCCAGCATTCTTTCCTGCCTTGACAGGGGGTCAAACTTGATGATCTGCTTAGGTTCCTTCCGACCCTACCAACTATGAAACTTTACTTTCAAAACTGTTTATGTATACCCCATAGATGATGATTAGTGATTCTGTATTTCTACTCAAGCAATGGTAATATTATTAGAAATGAGACTTCTGAGACAGTCTTACCAAAACATGTCTGGTTTAATGCTATCAACATGCACAGAAATGTGCATCTGTTATTGGTCCTGTTGCTGTTTTTGTATCAGTGCTAAATTGTCCCTTTCTTTCCCTTTAAACTGGAACATTACTTCATCTAAATGGCTGCTATCCCTTCTGCCTCAAATGCAGCTTTATTTTTCAGTGAACCATCTGCTCTTTTAAAGGGTCACATCTGAGTTATCTCAAGAAGTGAAAATAAGAATGACAAGCTAGAAGACACTACCTAAAATTGTTGTGTTGTGAAGTGATGTGAACCTTATTGCTTGTGCCCTACCAATAGCTTTCCTCTTTCCCTTTTTTTTTATCACTAGCACAAAGAAACCCAGACCTCAAAGTAGTGTTCTTGTAGCAAACTGCGTGGAACTTAGGTGGCAGAGCATAGTTTACAGGAGGGAGGCATTTGAAGGATGTACCTGGAAATTATCTTGTGACACCTGCTTGGAATGCTAGCTGTAACTGGCAAATTTACCTTTGACAATGTATCTTAATAAGGATCCCTTTAAATTGTACAGGCATGGAATCTTCTGACTTTACCCAGAAAATAGTACATAAAACAAGTATCATAGTTCATTTTGAAACATATCTATTGGTGTTCAACTTTAAACACCCCTCATGGATAGAAAAGGTCTTTATAGCATACAACAGAGTAGGGGCCTGAAATCAGTTGGAGCCTGCAGGCTGTACTGGATTACAAAAAATAAATAATAATAATTGTATCTGTAGTGTGATCTTCAGGGCTGAACAACTGATTCAAAAGAATACATCCTTTTTTCTTTCCTTTTTAATTATTTCTTCCTATTTCTTGCCCCATCTATCGTTAAACAGTAGTTTTTACCTCTCCCATAAAGCTAAAATATGGAATATATTAGAAGCCTTCAAAAGAAAATATTTGGAAGGTACTTCTTGTTTGTCCATTTTACAACAGAAATGCTATCCCTAAAAATAACAAAACTAATGGATTTTTAACACTCAAATGGACTGGCCAACAATGCATCCAAATCACTAAGCTGCCAAACACAGTTGTTCTTAAAATCTTTTTTTTCTTTTTTTTTGTCTGTCCCAGGTGTTAATATGTTTATTATCCTGGAAAGTTTTATAACAGTCCCCTGCAGTGTAATATCATCAAGTTGGGGGTGGAGGGGAAGGAAGGGAAAGGAGACGTCCAATTTTTAACAGATGTTACTGAATTTTAAATCAGAGGGAACTTTATGAGCTATGTGAGTTTTTCCTTGCTTGATTGTTTTTTGTTTTGTAAAACAAATGTCTAAAATATAAGGACTAGGATGGCTTTGGTCTTTCTTCATCAGTTCAATCTGCTGTGTGATTTCTTCATCTATATTGAGGAACTCTCTTGTATAAAGGAAGAGGACAACTGCCAAAAGGTGGTAATTTGCTTGGAATGGTCCCACTAAAATGTTACAGACAATAACATGCAAATTTGATGAGGGAAGACTCAGTTTAACTTCTGTCCAGTTGTATCAATGTCTCCAAACAAGATATAGTTATTCTACTCTGGAAATCATTCCTTAGACATGCAATAGGAACATTGAAGCAACTATTGACATGCTTTTTATTTTGCTTGTTCCTTAGACAAACAGTACATAAGCCAGGCTCTCTCCCCCTATTCTCGCCCTTTTATGCCTTTTGGTACACAAGGGGTGCTTCTACACATTGCCATATGGCAACATTGCTATGGCAGTATGGGTGGTTACTGCATTGTGGCGCAGTATGGGTGGTTACTGCATTGTGTGTGTGGCTCGTTGTTAGATTTTGCTGCTACATCACCACAGCAGTGCACTATAACAGGGAAGCACACCACTACAAGACATATCTGGCAATCATATGTAGACCCATATGATAGCTACATCACCATAGCACAGCATATGGCCATGTAGCACATTGCTACGTCATTATAGGGTGACGTGTAGGTGTGCCCAAAAGAGATGGAATCTGGTTACTCCTGCCCAACTGAAAATTACACTAGGGTATAGCAGCTCTCAGATGGCATAAAGTTGCCAGAGCCTGATATTATCCCAGCAACTCCATACCGTAGAACAGAGAAGAAGCTCTGCTCTGCCAATTCTCAGTTAGTGCGTAGTACTTTAAAAGCCATAGCCAACTGATAAAAATTAGAAGATGGTTACCAGTAGGACCAAGGATTCTCCAGTGTAAGAACTGTGTGCATCTTACCTGACTGAACACTGGTGCCCAGTGATAAGTGAGTTTCAGCTCAGAAAAGAACCTAGTCACATATTTTCTAAACTGACTACAAATGCTTTTTCAAAATTGTTCTTGACTGTAATTGCAGCTAAGATGTGTTGCCCTCATCCACTTGTGTAGGATTTGGCACTTCCTGCCTTCACTAATCACTCTGTGGGCATTCTTTGGAGTCAAGCTCCATGTGAAAGCACCTTGGTCTCACATTTTGTGATGCCATTTTTTTTTCAAAAAGTTCAAACTCAGTTCTGAAGCATGAAAAAGTAAAAGAAACCATTGTGCTAGAATACCATACCAATAAAACCACTCCAACAGTTAGCACTTATCAGTACTCTTTCTGGCAGGTTGAGCAGAGGCTAAGGACTGAAAAGATGTATAGACTAACTGACAGAACAAGGAACAATGGTCTCAAGTTGCAGCAAGAGAAGTTTAGGTTGGATATTAGGAAAAAACTTTCTCAGTAGGAGGGTGGAGAAGCACTGGAACAGATTGCCTGGAGAGATGGTGGAATCTCCATCCTTAGAGGTTTTTAATTCCTGGCTCGACAGAGCTCTGTCTGGAACGATCTACTTAGAGATGGTTCTGCTTTGAGCAGGGCATTGGAGTAGATGACCTCCTGAAGTCCCTTACAACCCAATTTTCTATGATTCACCTGTTCACTCCTAGAGATAGTAGAGGACCCTCAGGTGGTTTGAGTATAGATTCGTGAACATCAGTGATGCTGTGCCAGCTGACAGCACCTGGTAGTTGCAGGTCAGGTCTGAGGGATGGCCCTGTTAGGACTGTATTAAGAAAAAGTTGCTATCACTTCTAGTCCTGTATCCTATCTATAGTCAAAAATATAGATTTTATCTCCCATAATGCTCCATCCAGCACCCATTGAAAGTAATACATCAGCTTCAACATTTTAAAATAAAAAGAGGGGGAGGGGAGCACAGTTAAATTCATAGAAAATATACAATTGCCTCGAACACAAGCTCTTTATTCAAAATATACAGCATGTGTAAGAGTATGAAATTATGTCTGAACTAGGCTACAAGAAGAAAATCAGTATATTTTATTATATGTATCATGCTACAGCCATGCATGATGCCTTACAGATTAAATGAAAAGGCAAGGCACTGAATGTCTCTTGTATTGTGTACAGTGTCCTTTGGGTCCTAGAGAAGATGGTGGTGCTTACCCCAGGTTGCCTCAGGCTTTAGGTCACATAAATAATGTATGTTCATGCTGCAGAAAATGTTGACATGCGATAGTCATAAGTGTTGCTGATCTTGATTGATTTATTTAAATATTTTTAGTTTTGCAGTTGCCTGTTACAGGAAAAGTGGAGTAGTGCGCTGTGTCTGTAAAGAAAACTATGCAGGATCCAACTGCGAAAGGTAAGCAGGGCAGCAGTCTGACTCAATGCTCAAGCTTGCCAAAGTTTCAGGGGCCTTCAGGGAGTTTTCCCATACTAGGGAAAATTCTTTGCTTGACACTCCCTGCGCTGGATTATGCTTGTGCATCTACAGGGCTTAAGCCTGTGCTCATTAAAACCAATACAAATATGCTATTGATTTCAACAGGATTGTGATAACAATCCACATTTTATATATTTTATCCACTTATTCCATTTGACTTCATAAAACCAGCCTTTTCAAAGGAAAATAATTTTGGAATTCTGAAAACAACTGATAGCTAAAGTGAAAAATTAGCATCTGTATTGTGTGCCTCTAACAATCCCTTTGCCCTCCTCAAAATGACAGCTTTCTGTTAATTTACACTTGAACTGAGTACTTGCTCACACCATTAGCAAAATTATGTTGTTTAAATTCTGATGTTTCAATAAAAATCCTTGAGTCAGCAATCCTTTTCAAGTTTTCCAGATGTCCACTAATAATTTCTACTACTTCTTATTAAGAGTGATGATGTCTGCAAATACAGCTTTATGGCATAATACATTTTACTGCTTTATATTGCAAAGGACCAGTTTCTGACATCCTCACTAATGATGTATGAAATTTCATTTAAATCAATGGGCCTACTTCTAAGTTAGACCTTGTTACACTCACACTGGCGTAAAATTAATGAGGGTGGTGGTATAAGTTAGATCTGCTATAACTGCTACCAGGCTGAGGTGTCAGTACAGGATATGGATGCTTCAGCTGATTCCCCAATGTCCTGCCAGGCCTTTGTACCAGACAAGATCTCCGATGTATTAAAAATCTAATCCATTATCTTTAGTAAGAGATTTTGTGTAGAACTGAAGTGAAATCTGGGTGAGAGAAAGAAAAAAAGGATGTGACAGATCCAGATTACAGCTGGTATAAAAAAGCCAAGAAAAAGAAGAGCAAAGGACTTCATCCCGTACTGAGTTACCATAGCTTCCAACTAAAATAATTTGCTTGTAAATATAAGGCACTCAAAATGTCAGTGTGCTACCTTTGGACCTTTGAAATGGCCACAGTGACAATTTTACAAGTAAAGCTTCTACAGATGTAGAAAATGAAGATGAAGAAACTTGTTTCCAGTCATCAGAATATATCCTGCTAGTCTTTGGAAATGTCAGATATGCAAACATAGCAAAATATAGATAATTAAAAGGTCAGTGAGGTTTCTCATTGGTACTGAAATGTCACACTAAACCACAAGCAAATGAAGGACTGTGAAATGAAAAGCAGACACATTTCTGTTCATCGTGACAGAAATGAATAATGTCAGCTTGTTCAATCTGTTTTCTAATAGCTACTGACCAGCTTTTAATGATTTATTTATATCAGAAGAAAAGATAGGGTTAGGCAGGGGTGAAAAAAGACAGCAGAAAGCAATCAGCTTACGTCACTTGGAACCTAGGATGACTAGTTGGTTAAGTGGTTAGTAATGTCAGGGAGTTTGTTTTTGTTTTTTCTTCTAGGTTACAAATTCCAGTCCAACTTGTGTCAGAAGTGAGAAACAGTTGTAACATCTGATGTCTATTTAGTGCCTACATAAAATTAGGTGGTGGTTATTGCCTGTTTCCTAGAAGACAAGTATCAGCATTACAGACATTCCCTTTGTGTACTTCCTAGCATTCCTCATCCATAGTCTTAGTTATCACTAGTTGACTGATGATTCAGTTGCATAAATACTGAATTTCTCTCTCTCCTAGGGGATCATTTATGTTAGTGAGAGGGTACATTGCCTGGACAGCATTGATCTGTCTACTCTCCACCACCTGTGCTGACACAGAAGACGGATAAGGGGCAGGACTGCTAAGCTGGCCTTTTCCCCTGAACATCAGATTAACCACACACAAACATTTTTAAGCCTACATTCTCATGAGATCACAAGCAATTGTTGATTTAAATCTATGTCATGCTTGGGCCATACATAATTTCCAGTGGGAAACTGCACAAAACAGTTTCCCTACTTCTCGTAAATGGCTCAAAAAAGAGGCAGGCAGTTATAAAACCTGGAGTGTGAAATGCACACTCTCTACCTATTTCCTTGCTCCCAGGAGGCTGCCCAACAAGAGGGCTAAGGTGGAGATATGCTGTATTCTGCCTTTTCCCATCTGTACAACGTCATAGGACTATAACTGGCAAATCAGGACAGTAAGTTGTAGGACACAGGACACTGTAGGTGTTTCAGCATGTATGATCTTCCAGACACTCTCTTCGTCTGCCATCTGCACAGGATGTTTTCTTAATCTGTGTGAAGGGCTGATTCAGAACTACCTAAATTAGTGTACGGTGGGTGTGTCTACAAATGCATTTGATCCAGGAACAGTAAATTCTCCTGGACAGGTATCTACACGTGCAAAGACTTGGGACCAGATTTGCTGCTCGTGTCAGCAATCTGCTCCCACCCCTGCCAGCCCTACACAGGCCCCCTTCAGCAGCCAGGTGGAGCTCTAGGCTCCCCCTGGGTGCTAGCCCAAGGACTGGCAGGGAGCATGGGACAAGGATACAGCTGTCTCCTGGCAGGGGCTGGGACATTGCTCCCTGTCCCCAGGACAGCTGCCTGCTGCCAGAGTAGGCTCCACCACTGAAGCCCAGGTGGGGACAATGTTCCCCTGTCCCAGCATCAGGGAACTGGCCCTGGCTCTCAGGTTGGGAGCAGGGGGCTTGGAAAAAGCTGCAGGAGAAGGGCAGGTCCCAGCCCCCTGTCCCAATCCGCCAGTGGGGCAGCTAGCAGTGAACACCCAGTGGCCAGCATTGTAGTGCTGTGAAATCATGGAGGCTTTTCCTAGGAACTGTGTACACAGCATTCTGATTCCCAAGTTGTAGCACAAAGACATCCTTTGGTTTGCTGTTTTCCAAAACAGGGTTTTAAGACAGTAATAGACAAAATCCAGTTTTTGTTATGTTGTAAGTGTTAAAAAAATACATCTTGGATTCCAAAGTGGACAGAGAGGAAAGGTTCTATTTGCAATGCCAACAACTTCTTACCATTGGTAATTACAGGATATTAAAATGCCTGCAGGAAGAAACAAAGCTAATTCAGTAATTTTACTGTTTCCACAAAGAGATATGTTGAAAATTGCATGGAAAATATAACATTCTTCTGCAACAAAGAGTCATTTACTGAGATGTGGCAGGAAAGGAGAAGGTATTCACAGCAAGGCTCTATTTGTTGGTACATGAAGAAAGATGATAGAGTGCTATGTTTTGGTTCAAATTCTCTTGCTCTTCTAATTCAGTGCCAACAAGTCAAAAGAGTCATGGTCGTGTGCAATCCAAGTCTATCTGGTATACTAAAAGGTAAGGGAATATGATGAAGGAAAGTGCATGTGGCATATTTATTTTCTGCTCTCAGTTCATGACAGTTATTCCAAATTATGAGATATGGCTAATCAAAGGAAGGAAGACAATCATAAAAGGCAACCACTATCTCCATGCCCACAAATACATCTGCTGGAATGAGAGTGCACTACCTTCCATGCTTCTATTACATGGAAAGCTGCACTTGAATTGAATGGTATATTTCAGGTGAGAAAAACCTAAGCATTTCTTCATTAAAAGGAATGCCATGTGATCCAGAATGCTCAAGGGACTGGAGCTAGAATACAGTTTTGTATGCTGAAGCCACTAATTCAAATCTGTACCAAATTTAGCAGTCGTTATTAAATGCTGTTACTATCTGAATGCTGTTTGGCAGCCTACATGAAATGATCTAATTGTCACAGGACACTTCTTACCAGATGGATGTTCATGTGAACATTCCCAACTACAGATGATCAAAAAAATTAATAAAGAGAAGGGAGAATCATGACATTTCAAAGGTTTCAACCAGTTGCATAGAGGGTAAAAGAAATGGGGGAACTTTTTCAAATTTAAAACTTCAGGGGTTTTTTAATATTGACCTATAAAAAAAATTGGCAAACTTTGCTAGTTGGCATTGGCAGAGGATCTAACAACCTTTCAACATGACCACATACAGGCATTTCTATCAGTACATATAAAATGTCTGCACCCTGGTTGTAACTGTGAAACACCTTGGTTGTAACTGGGCACAGTTAATTAAAAGAAAGAAATTCTGGTGCAGTTCATGTCAGAGTTTATTGCACCCAGCCTCCATGTTTACACATGCACTGAGGACCACAGCACATTGAGCTGGGTCAGACCCGGGGGCTCAGCCTGCCAGCCCAAGGCTGCTCTGACCTGGTTCAGCGTCCTGCAGAAGAGCTCGCTGGGGCACAAGATTGCTCTAATGTGCAGCTAGCCAGCAGGCAGCCCCTGCACTGAAGCACCCTCATGCCCTAGCCCATCAGCATCTACACATGCATTGCAGTGCGCTAAATAAGTACTTGTGTTTACAAGTACTAACCTATAGCAGAACTAATTAACTTCCTGTAGCCTAATAGGGTTGCATGTGTAGACACTAAGGGCATTTATACACATACATTTGTCTCCTCCAACACACTAGATCTCCAACGTGTTGCAGCAGACTCGATTAATTGAATGTACTCCGCACACGAGCTGACACACCCAGCTCTGCATCTCATACATTTGTATAAACGGTGAAATACACATCAGCGTGAGAGAAATGGTGTCAGTGTGCCTTTGAACCAGAACACCTGTGATGTGTTTTAGTTCAAAAACACGCTGCTGCCATTTTCTCAGCGCACACATTTCACCATTTAAACAAAGGCATACAAATGTATGGTTTTAAAACTGCCTGGTACTGTGGCACAAACATATGTACAAATGCCCTAAGACTTTACTGCAGAGCTAATTAGGCAACTCCAAGACCCAGAAAGATTCCCTTAGGAGACCTGATACTGCCACTTTCTGATATATAGAAGGCATGTTTACACATGCATTAAGGCATTTTTTTCTAATGCACATTATATTTAGTACTGCTAATGTGAGGTACTAAAGAAATGCACATTAGGCTATCTTAATGTGCAGTAATGAATTCTCATGGTTTTTAAATCATGTTTAATGCTCAGTAGCATATTTTATTGTGTATTAGCATGATTGTGCTTTTTTATGTGATGCTTTAAAGCACAGCAAAATAGGCTACTGCACATTAAAGTGCACATGTAGACATGCCCAGAAGGAACATGAGTGACAAGTTGCCTTTCATGAAGCTGAATATGTTCTTTTTTCCTCTCTAAACTGCTGCCTGTGTGTATAGGAGACTGCTCTCACCCCAGTGGAAATTGAAAGTAAACCCACTGCAGACAATGACATTATACCAGGTTAAAAAACAGGAGATCTGCACATGCTTGCAGTTGATTTCAGATGTCTCCTTCAAAAGCATATAACTATGGATGTCAACTTTAATATTTATCTCAAGGTCACCAATGTTGTAGGCTATTTTTCTTACTGTCAGGAGATTCTGGCAGTGTGTGCACCTGGTCAGGTGCAAATGCATTTCCACAGCAGAGCAATTAATTCAAGCAGCTGAGTATATGATTTCATTGTAGGAGCTAAGGAACTGAGCACCAACAAAGTAGTGATGAGGAATCTCAAAGAAATCAGAATTACTTTCTTCTTTTGTGGAGAGCCATCAGCAAAGAGATCAATAGCCAGGATTTTTAACCAAACCTGGCCACATTTCAGGATTCAGATATAACAGAACCTGGTTGTCTCATCACAGAAGTAGTCTAGATCAAACCATTTTCTGTTGACTTTTTTTGTAAGAATTAAAGTGAAAATGACATCTAGACTTCCACTATTTTTAATTTCACAACATGAAATCTGGGCTTCTTCCCCCTTCCCTATAAAACACATGATGTATCATGTCCAAAGTTGATAGTAACTAAAATAAACATTATTATTGCTGAGTGATGGACCCTCTGACAAGGTCATTCAGTAAAACACTTAAAAACAATATCTAACAAACAAACAGTTAAAGATACTGACACAAAAAAGACTGAAATGATCCAGAACTAAAAGTGCTCAAGATAGAAAACATATGTCTCAAAGCTACAAGGAATACAACTATAAATACCTAGCTAGATTGAAGTTAGATTACAAAACAACATCTGGTGCATTAAGGTTTTAATCTGATTTTTTTCACTAGCATTTTCAGACTGTCACCAATTCCTGGTGGCTTAACAAGGTCAGAAAAATGGCATTGCTGAAGGGGATGTCGTTATTAATCATTGTTGGACTTGGTTTTCTTTTCAGGTGTGCCCCAGGTTACTATGGCAATCCCTTGCTGATTGGAAGCACTTGTAGAAAATGTGACTGCAGTGGAAACTCAGATCCTAACCTGATCTTTGAGGATTGTGATGAGGTGACAGGCCAATGCCGCAACTGCCTGCATAATACCACAGGGTTCAAGTGTGAACTATGTGCTCTGGGTTATTATGGAGATGCCAAAGGAGCTAAAAACTGTACAGGTATTGTGCCATGTTTAGCACTGTGTGTATGTGGGCATGTGTGCATGTGCATGTGTTTATGCATACATTTGTACTGATAAACAGATAACTAACATACTACATATAATAGTAATATATGCTTTATATACATATAGCTGAAACATAGTACAGCAAAATTGTAATGCTTTACTTCTATCCCTATCTAACAGATACATACACGAACACATGCACATACAGATCTTTCTACAGAACCCAGAGATACTGCGAAAATATAAAACATCACATATCAGTAAATGACAGCGGATGTCTCACTAATCAGGGGTTGTCAACCAGGGGTATGCATACCCCCAGGGGTACTTGAGAAGGCCCTAGACACGTGGATGGGCAAAGCCCCACCACAGATGATCCCACACTTGGCAGTCAGCTGCATGCCACTCCCCCCCCCTCGACTCGGTGGCTGGGAGTACACTGCTCCACGTTCAGCCACCAGGGCTACAATGAACCGAAAAGGTTGAAAACCCCTGGCATAGTAGAACTCTCTTTAGGTATAAACTGATGGAAGCCCTTGGCACTAAATGCAGTTTGCCTTTATTAGTCAAATAGATGTGCTCCTTGAATTAAACATTGAGTAAGACTGAGGTGAAGGTGAGCTCCTTAGAGCCTGTAGGAAAGTAGCCAACCACACTGGACATCTATATATGCAATCCAGGGGGGCACTTTAATTAGAGAGGCTCTGAGAACATGACATTCAATGAGCTTTAGTTAAAGTGCCCCCGCCACCATTTTGAAATGTGGGGACGATGAATACACGTGATTCTGAGGCTGCTGGAGCATGTTAATTAGCATAATCCATTAGACTTGCAGATTTGATTAACTGAGTCTGCTCCAACACATGCTAATTAGCACATGTTGGAGTAGAGGTACTTCACATATGTAGGTGCCCAATAATCCTAAACAATGCCTGCAGTACCAGCCACCAAGATGGCAGTTTGGGAAGAGGCTAGATCAGGGATTCTTTTTTAAAAATAAAAGAGTGACTCTTTTGCTGTAAAAAATCAGAAAGACCACAATATGTCAGAATGTTTTTAATACTATGGATTACTATTTGAAATCTTGTAAATTGTGTTTGTGCACCAAACAATACTAACATTGCACAGTACCCCACAGCACTCTTGAAAAAATATCAAGCCACTCCAGGATATTGCAGCATCCTAGTTGAGAATCACTGCAGTTGGTCTAATAAAAGATATCAAATTCACCCAAGGAACCTTGTCTGCCTATGTCCGTAGACCAACACTGCTACAACGAACGCCCCTGCAGTAGATCATGCATTTATGAAGAAATCTGGAGCATGTAAATAAACATATTCTATTATAGGAGTAGGCAATCCCTGAGATGGATACCAGAGCATAGCATACAAAGGCATTTTGCTTAGCATGCGTGCCTTGGGGCACATAGCAGGGAAGGGGCTAGGGCTGCACTGCCACAACAAGGATTGGACCCCTTGCAACTCCCCTGCCATCCACCCCTGGCATGCCAACATTTTACAAGTTGAGTTTGTGGGTCTCTTTGGCACTCGGCCCAAAACCATTGCCACCCCTGTTCTATTCCTTTTATCTCTTCCTTTCCTCTCCCATGCCTTCCTCCTGTTTTTAATGCTCGCTTGCTGTGCCTTAATTTATTTTAGATCATAACTCTTTCAATCAGGGACCATGCTTTTGTATGTACTTGTACTGCACCATGTGCAGTGGAACCACATAAAGTAGATGCCATTTATAATGGTAATGTTACCTGTTCTAACCACTATTGTGTAATCTTGTTAGTTCAAGAGTGGTTGTTATATTTCTATGCCTCATTTGTATTACTTTCTGAGTTTCAGTTCTTCCTAAAACTAGGGAGAGGCTGGGCACTCAAATATTTTTAAAAAGGTACATCTTTCTTCCCCTAAATCTCAAGAAAATTGCAGATTCCATTTGAAAAATGTTGTACTGGTTTTTATCTGAATCTTTTAATTTATCCTCTAGGACCAAACTTTGTTCTACAGTTTACTCAACCAACTCCCGGTTTGGGAATAGTCATTTTAGAAGGTATTATAGAGTGGAATTGCTGCCCCTAGTGAAAAAGTAGTTAGGGATAAACTTTGGGTCAGCCCAGCACTGCCCTCCTGTACCTGAAAATAGGGGTGCAGAAACTAGGAAGGTCTTCTCAGTAACTTGGCAGCCTGATGGAGGGATCTGAATGCCATCCTTTGCAACCCATGAGAAGGGAAGGTATTCCTGGTAGGAACTATATCCAAGAAAGAAACTATTTGGAGAACTGCTTTGGAAAGGGGGTAAGTCTAGGCACACAATTGGACTGTAAGACAACCCACCTAGGTGCTGCCCAAGCAGGCTTGTAAAGAGATTTACAGGTCTAATTTTACCTTTACCTCTGCTAAAAATTAGAATGTAGTTTATTTCACTAATAGCAGCTGACATTGCCTGAACAGAAACACTGTACAAACATTTAGACAAGTAATCCATAAAGGGTTTCTATGCCTCATAAAGTCTACTTACATTAATCTGAAAATGACTGCTCCAAATCAAAATATCTGTGTTAGATGCCTTGTACTTAGCAAGATTGGCTTAGTTTTTTATTTGTAACTTCTATTAATGCTTTTGGGAGAAATATTCAACTTGAGGAATACCTTATTGAAATGTAAAAATATGACTATGCATATCTGACTTGCAAAAAGCAACACAAGGGGTACATAAAACAAAAATTTATAGACAAGAAAAATATGCTAAGAACCATGAAAGAAATAGAATAATAAAAACTACAGATAAAACAGAGGTCATCTAGTTCATGCCACGGCATGAGACGGGGTCATAAAATAAGCAGAAAGGAAATTTGAATCTTGGTCTCTCATATCCAGATGAAAGCTTAGGCATTCGTCTAGGATAGAGAATATGATAACAGAGCAGGGGAGTGAACCTGGATCTTTCACATCCCAGGACAGTGCCCTAACCAGGGAATCACAGACACCCAGCAGACAAGAGCAAGAAATGAAATGAAAGGAAATAACAATGTGCTCTCTCTGTGCAAGATATTGCCTAATGAAAAATGTCTTGCATTCCAAAGCTTGTCAAATTTTATTCAAACTATCTAGTTAGTCCAGTAAAAGATATTACCCTTGCCTCTGTGCAGCATAATCATTTTCCTATATGATTTTTTAAAAGAAAACATTTATACTCATTTATAAAAGTTTTGTGTGCTTTTCAGCAACCTATTAGCATGTGACATATGTTTTATAAGGCTTTACGCACACTTCTCCCATAAATTAAGTTAATTCATAGTATCATAGTATCATCATAGTATCTAGGGTCAGAAGGGGCCCAGAGCAGGCCATCTAGTCTGACCCCCCGCCAATGGCAGGAATGAGTGCTGGGGTCACAGGACCCCAGCCAAGTACCTATCTAATCTACTCTTAAAGACG